>PVKU01002511.1:68856-224337 GCA_004027475.1 Anoura caudifer | reverse complement strand
TGGACCAGAAGGAAGAAAGAAACAACCAAACAGAAAAGAAGGAAGAAACAAGAATTCAAAAAAATGAGGAGAGGCTTAGGAACCTCCAGGACATCTTTAAATGTCCCAACATCCAAATTATAGGGGTACCAGAAGGGGAAGAGGAAGAGCAACAAGTGGAAAACTTATTTGAACAAATAATAAAGGAGAACTTCCCCAACCTGGCAAAGGAAATAGACTTCCAGGAAGTCCAGAAAGCTCAGAGAGTCCCAAAGAAGTTGGACCCAAGGAGGAACACACCAAGGCACATCATAATTACATTAGCCAAGATTAAAATGAAGGAGAGAATTCTAGAAGCAGCAAGGGATATGGGACAGTCACTTATAAAGGAGTTCCCATCAGACTGTCAGCTGATTTCTCAAAAGAGACCTTGTAGGCAAGAAGGGGCTGGAAAGAGGTATTCCAAGTCATGAAAGTCAAGGACCTACATCCATGATTGCTCTATCCAGTGAAGCTTTCATTTAGAATGGAAGATAAAGCACTTCTCAGATAAGGTCAAGTTAAAGGAGTTCATCATCACCAAGCCCTTATTATATGAAATGTTGAGGGACTTATCTCAGAAAAGGAAGATAAAAAGTATGACAGTAAAAAGACAGCAAACTCTCAGTTATTAACAACTGCATCTAAAACAAAAACAAACTAAGCAAACAAGTAGAACAGTAACAGAACCACAGAAATGGAGATCACATGGAGGGTTAGCAACAGGGGAGTGGGAGGAGGAGAGAGGGGGAAAATGCTACAGAGAATAAGTAGCATAGACGGTAGGTAGAAAGTAGACAGGGGGAGGGCAAGAATAGTGTGGGAAATGTGGCAGCTAAAGAACTTATGACACATGGACATGAACTAAAGGGGGGAATGTGGGTGTGAGGGGGTGCAGGGTGGAGGGGAGTGAAAGGGGGGAATGGGACAACTGTAATAGCATAATCAATAAAATATATTAAAAAAGCAATATAGTTAATACTATTATAATAACTATGTTATGGTTATTGGGCACTAGACTTATGTGAGTGATCACTTTGTAAGTTATATAGATGTTTAATCACTATGTTGTCCACCTGAAACTAATATAACATTGTATGTCAACTGTAATTGAAAAATAAAAAATAAGCAAATCTAACAACAACAACAACAAAAAGCTATGGACTTATTTGGATGAAGCACTGTGTTTGGAAGTCCCTTTGAACATGGGTGGAGACTGTACCTGATCCTCTCTCTGGTGAAAGGGATGGTCTCGTTGTCCTTCTTCCAGTAGAACACGGGAGGTGGCATGCCTATCACCCGGCACTCCAGCCTCACGGGGTGGCCTTCGGGAACTCCACAGTTCTGCAGTTTCTCCAGGATCGCAGGGGCTTTCTTCACCTCTTTGGCTGAACAAGAGAAGGACCATTCTTGTTTTAATAGTAAGTGCCTTTGGGTTCATTCCTCCAACTCATTACAATTCTGGCATTTAGCAAAGAGGGCACCCACCCCCTTACCTCCTTCAGAACACTTCTCACTCCTCTAAGTGGAGCATGCTGCCTTCATAAAGGCTCCAGAAATGATTGACAAGGAAATGAGGGAACGGTCTCTGCACACCCTATAAGAGACACCACTCAAGGTTCTGGGCCGCACACCAATGGTAGGTGTGACATTTAAGGAATTTCTTTTGTTGCTCAGCAGTACACTTTGAGAGACAATGTATTTTATGAACTGCACATATTCCTTTTTTTATAGGAATTTATTTTGTAGAAGATATATTAAGTTTCCTGAGCTTTTTATTTTGAAGAAGTTTATAGCTACAAAAAAGTTAAAAGAAGTGTACTATTAAATAAAAACACACAAATTATGCTTCCTAGATAGGCTTTATTTTCTTTGCTTCTCTCTCTTAATTGGTTTTGCCAAAACCAATTAAGGCAAAGATATCTCAGATCTCGGGGTTTCAGAGTCAATATTTTAGCAAAATGGTGGGACAACAGTAAAAGCTGATGATTAATATATCCTTGCAGAATGAGCTTGTTCTACTCTGTTGGTAAGAAATTAGGAGCGAGTAAAAGAAAAAGATATACGGGGGGAGCGAGTAAAAGAAAAAGATATACGGGGGGAAACAGCCACTGACCTGGAGAGAGGGCTAACACACTGAAGCCGTTCTCTCTCCCTTTAGGGGTCACACATGGGAGAAAGCCAGGACTAGAATTGATATATTCTGAAATTTAATTCTGGCTGGACTATTGCTCTGAAGGGCTGGTATCACTTAGGTGATGATGACTTCTTGTCTTTATTTGTAGGCATTAATTTTGTTCATATCATATTATAAGGTAAAAATTCCTTGTTTAGTTATGGACTCAACATTTGTTGGGCATCTTCCACATTCCAGGCAGAGTCAGACACGGGAGATACACAGAAGAACAAGGCAGAATCTCTGCCTTTAGATGCTCATAGTCTCTTCAGGTGGGCAAAGGAATAAACAGTTACACAGTAAGTGCTCTAAGAGTCTTTCCTTTTCTAAGTGCTACAGAAACAGAGAAGGATGTGCCTGGTGGATTCGCTGTGCCTTGGTGGTGACATTTGAATCAAGCCTTAGGGAATGAGTAGGGCGTTGCTAGGCAGAGAAGGGCATTCTAGGTAGAGGGACCATTGATGCAAAGGCATGGAAGCTTGAAGGGTGGGTGAGGAAGAGCCTTGTGCTTTCCAAGATGATGAACTATAGGACAGAGGGCTTGAAATTAGTAGTGCTCAGTTAGTTGACTAATTAATTGATTAGTTAATTAACTATTACAATGACTCCCATTTATTGCATGTATAATATGCACAAAGTATCCTATTACATTTTTAGCTAACTGATGTTTCTTTGAAACTGAGGGTAGACTTGGTGGGGCAAAAGTCTAAGTAATTCTGTCACAGGCTCTGTGTATTTGGGCAATAACTTTGGAGGGAGTTATGTTTAAGGGTCCCAGCAGCAAACCTTACCTACTACAGTGAGTTCCAGACTGAAGGAATTCTGTCCAGTTTTGTTGGTAGCAACACATGTGTAGGTCCCTGCATCACGCTGAGTGAGCGGGTCAATGAGCAGAGAGTGGACTCCGGTCTCTCTGACCAGCATCTTGTGGGAGGCATCTGGTAGCACAGGTTGGCCATTGAGCAGCCACGTCAGCTCTGGGGGTGGTAAGCCACTCACCTAATTAAAAAAAAAACAAAACAGGACAGCTGAGGCAAATGACAGATGGGTGACAGGCAGATTTATCTGGTGGCTGAATTTTTCATCCTTATCTGGCACCAGACAGTGGGACAAAACATGGGGTAGTGAAGGCACATCAGGACAAGAGAGATTGGATGAATGGCTACATGAATTTAAACTGTATAGTATTTAGATCCAGATTCAGGTCATAATTACATTCTAGATTAGAATAGGTATGAATTAAGAAGCTAAACAGATAAAATAGGCCTGCAGCATCAGTTTCAGAGATGATGTGTTGCTTACATACCTAATAAGTGAGAGGTACCCAAGTAAAGGGCAGACATTAAACCAGTGTTCTAAAACCTGGCTGTGTAATATAATCACATGGGGAGCATTTGAAAATCCTAATGCCCACTATTTAACATAGTAATGTTAAATCAGAAACTCTGGGGACAGGGCCCAGGCATGGGTATCTGCTGGGGCTTAGAAGTAACAGTCAATTTAGAACATTATTCAGCCATTCAGTGGGAGAGCAAGAATCACCAAGAGAAATGGACTTTATGAATTATTGACCTCAAGCCTTTACTAATTTGCATCTGAATTCTCCACAGCACTCTGCATCTTTGTCTGGGCAGAAGGGGCAACTTAAGTTTCTCTGCATACCGAGAGATATCCAGGCTGCTCAAGCGAACCTTGTTCTTTTTTTTATTTTTGATTTTATTTTATTAATATATTTTATTGATTATGCTGTTACAGTTGTCCCATTCCCCCCTTAATTCCCCCTGCCCTGCACATCTCCTCCCACCCACATTGTTCCCCATTAGTTCATGTCCATGGGTTGTACCTATAAGTTCTTTGGCTTCTACATTTCCTATACTATTCTTAATCTCCCCTGTCTATTTTGTACCTACCATTTATGCTACCTATTTCCTGTATCTTTTCTCCCCTTCTTCCCCACCCACTTCCCTACTGAAAACCCTCCATGTGATCTCCATTTCTGTGATTCTGTTCCTGTTCTAGTCCTTTGCTTAGTTGGTTTTTGTTTTTGATTTTTTAGGTTTGGTTATTGATAGTTGTGAATTTATTGTCATTTTACTGTTCATATTTTTAATCTTTTTTTAGATAAGTCCCTTTAACATTTCATATAATAAGGGCTTGGTGATGATGAACTCCTTTAACTTGACCTTATCTGGGAAGCACTTTCTCTGCCCTTTCATTCTAAATGATAGCTTTGTTGGATAGAGCAATCTTGGATGTAGGTCCTTGACTTTCATGACTTGGAATACTTCTTTCCAGCCCCTTCTTGCCTGGAAGGTCTCTTTTGAGAAATCAGCTGATAGTCTAATGCGAACTCCTTTGTAGGTGACTGTCTCCTTTTCTCTTGCTGCGTTTAAGATTCTCTGCTTCTCTTTAATCTTGGGTAATGTAATTATGATGTGCCTTGGTGTGTTCCTCCTTGGGTCCAACTTCTTTGGGACTCTCTGAGCTTCCTGGACTTCCTGGAGTGAACCTCATTCTTGATCAAAGAAGTAGAATAGCTACAGGTGACGAATGATGATCAGCATGAGAAACTACCATCAGTTTTCATAAACTGCCTTGGAGCCATCTTTTCATGACTGTAATTTTTAAAAGGCTTCAAGAATGCAAAAATCACATTTTGGCTTTATAGTAACAAGGACTTTCCAGGCACCATAAGGAAAATGTCGGAATTATATCACCTCTTTTGTTGTTTTTTACAAACACAGAGTTAACTTGATACAACACCAATAGTAAGACACAAAGACTTAAAAATTTCATGAAATATTTTTGTCTAGTATTAAACACTTCAGAACAGCATTGTGGGGAAAACAAAGTGATGTATCTCCCTTCCCCAGTCCTCTTTTCCTTGGAAAAATTCCACAAAACAAAACAACAACAAAAAAATAAGTGCAAACAAACAAACAATTGCAAAACGTGAACAGATCTGGAACCATGGATGGCACTTGGGCCTACCTTACAGTCCAGCCGACAGAGGCGCCCCTCGTGAGCTACCATATCCCCGGGAGCCTGCAGGAAATGTGGTCGGAAAAAGCGCTCCTGTAGGGGCTCCTTGTCTTTTTCTTGCACTCGGGACCTGCCTCTATGACAACAAACATGTTGAGGCATTAAATACAGAAACCCACTTATAAACTTATGACAGTAGGCATTCAGGCATGGCTATTGGGTCTGGAAAATGAATTTTCTTTTTCTTTTTCTTTTTTTTTTTGTGGGTGGAAGGTGGTAAGGGAGGGAAAAAGTGTTGCTGGACCATAAACAAATAATAAATAATAAATAATGGTGTGGAGCTGATATAAAAAACAAAGTGGTAAGTATCTCATACACTGTAGGATTATCTTGTGGGATCTGTAATCAAATAAACAGGCTTTAGCTTCTTTCTCTCTGAAGTCATTCTGGGTTAAGTGGCTTAGCTTCTCTTGCTTTGGGTTTGACCAGTTGTTCAAAAGTTTCAAAATAAACAAATAAATCAGTATGCATGCTGAACCTCAAACGAGAGCCAAAGGAGAAGTGCTGTTTATGACCCAGAACAAGGCAGCTGCAATCCTTGTGTCTCCAAGTAATAAAATTGAACCTGGCCATAAATTATGGCAGATCGTTAAAGATTATCACGAACTTACTGGTTCAGAACGACCAACAGTAACAGCTGTTCTTGAAACAAAATGAAGAAGGTATAGTGCGATGGCAGTGAAATACTGTATCTGAAATATGAGTCACTATTTTTGTTTCTTTGGTAAGTCAAATTTAATTCATCCATGTCAGCAACTATGGAATGCTTTGCTAAGATTTTATGGCGCCATTAAGAGTCAAGGAAAAGCCATGCTCTTTCTTCTTAGTGGTTCATAAAATCAGAGAGAAAGAAAGTCAAGTAGTTTATTAGAAACAATTGGTATACTGAAGACAACAACAACAGTATTTGGTGTATGTCCACACAAGCATTAACAGTTTTTGTTTTACTAAAGAAAAAATGATGATCCCAGGTCCGATTTACATGTAAACAGGCACTACTGATGGTTACAAATTTTGAAGCATTAAAAGTGTGCTGTAGGTCAGTACTTTTCAAATTTAGTGTGTTTATGAGTCACCTGGGGATTTTATTAAAATATAATTCTGATTCAGTAGGTCTGGGTGGGGCTTAGGCTTCTGCATTTGCAATAAGCTCCCAAGTGATACTGATGCTACAGGTTGATGACTACACTTTAAGTAACAATTTCTGGACCCTCTGCTTTAGTGCTCATTGTACTGGGTGGTTGCTTGGGAGTGGCTAGAGAAGGAAGATCCTTATTGTTTACCTGTGAGACTGACCAGTAGATGTTACTCGACTGCGCATAGGCAAACTTTGTACCATCAAGTGGCCAGAACAGCTGATTCTCCCCTAAGAAACAGAAAATGAACAAGACTAAAATGAGAATTCCACATTTCTCAATTTAATACATTTTTTTGGACATGAATATTATGAACCTTTTGGCTAAATAAGTTTTCTTTGGGGGGATAAAAATATAACATGACTCCTTAAATCACTGTTAATAATCCATGGGGAGGGATTTTAAAGAATATTTTGATGACTTTCATTTTTTTAAGCTGAGAAATGAACAGAGCACAAATGTTAAAATATGAATTCTTGTGCAGCCACATGCAGGGATCATGGCCAAGTGTTCTTACACTTGCCTCAGTAGAGATTATCTTCAAAACTACTATTTTAGTAGGAGGAGTGGGTGAGAGTAGAAATTCCTATTCTAACAGTAGTTGGACATATTTATTCAGACATATCTTTTAGAGGAAGTTGTCAGTCTCATTCAGAAAAGGAATGCAAAAGATTACGGTTTTCTAACTTTTACAAAAAAACAAAAAAGAAGGATGTTATGAGTTTGAGAGATATTCACAAGGCTTTGTGAAGTAATTTGCTTATTCTCTAAATGACAAAAACAGCAAATCATTTTTGAATAGATCAATTTATTGACCCTTCAAGAGAGTCATTGGGTTGATAAACACAGGATTTAGCCCAATGGGTCTGGGATGTGTATATAGTAAACAGATGCCACTAATGTTTTTTGACAAAGGCTGAAGAGTTGAGTGACCCGTCAGTGGCTAACTGGTCTTTTAAATTGTCACACTGTGCTTTAGTACACACAATCACAGCACTTCTCGTTTTCCTCAGCAAGCCTCAGTAACTCCCACTTCTCAAGTTCTCATTCACAACACCACCCGCTCCTTCCTCAGAGTGCAGCACAACGCTGAACCCTGCGTCTCCACCTGGGGGTTGGCGGCCATGATGGTGTAGTTGCCATCGTCATCACTCGTGGTGGATTCAATGTGCAGAGAACATGTTCCATCTCCTTCTCGTTTCATTTTGCAGTGCTCATTTTGCTTTGAAATCTGCTTTCCATCTTTGAACCAGTAAACCTGGAATAAAAGATGATCAAGGAGCATATACATTGTTCTGTACATCTTCACAGGATAATAAAGTAGGGAGTAGGACGAGGCAAGGGCTGATTCCCATCTCTATAAGTGAGTCATCTCTTATAAAACACTCAGAAAAAATTATAAAACATATTAAAAGCAGTGTAATATGCTCCTGCACTTATACAATGCATAAGTCAAAAATTCTATATAATTTAGGATGAAGATGAAGCTTTTACTATTTTTGTAGTACTTCATAATTACTTAGAAAGTTACTCTAAGAACTAGACATGTTTTCAAAGGCAAAGGAAAAACAGAAAACTAGGAGTCTATCTTTCCATTATCCTATTCCCATTATCCTTTCCCATCACAGGCTCAAATCTTCTGCAGTTGCAGATCTCAGGGTCTAGATGGGCTTACCTTGCTTGAAAGGATAGTATGGTTTATTATGTTGAGTAGAATGAGGCCAGGATTCACTCACTAAATTTTTCATCCAGCTAAAAATTGAATATATATATTTTTCATGGTAAATTCTGCATGTATCAAAGAGATATCTCAAAGATGGAGGGTGGAGAGTAAGGGGGTAGGATGAAGTACTGATTGCAGCTGCTCTCCTCTACATTTCCTTGTTCCCTAATGTTACGTGATAACACCATGCTAATTATTGTTTGTGAAAGAAGAGTGGAGAGATCCCTTGCTACAGCAATACTGGGTGTAAATCCTTCTCTCAGCTGACTGCCAAAAAATCTGATGACTCATAAGATTTTTCAGCAGCCAGTGATAATGATACATGACATTTTTAGCATTTACCAAGCTAATAGTTATGATACAAATATAGCTCACTTTGTACAACAACAGGCACACTGTGGACATTCAATAAATGTTAAGTAAAAAAAAATAATTTGGTGAGTTTGATGGTTGAGAGAATCAATAGCCTAAAACAGAGGATCATATCTAAGAAGTTTATTTTAAAATTTTAATAAAATTCTAATTTACCCATAAGTCTGATTTATTTTTGGCCTACTTAATGATCCCATTCCTGACTGTCTCTTTTTAGCCAAATTATCTGGGCTTTGTTAATTTTCTGGTATTGGTTTTTATTCCCTTTGTAAATACTTCATTTGAATCTGATAAGAAAGGTACTGTCTATGGTTCTGTGCTGTTGCTTTGCCAACTGGCTCGTCATCTTCCCTTACCTTTGGAACAGGTATTCCAACAATTTTGCAGGTGAATGTGACTGGAGAGCCTTCTGTGACCCGGAAGTGCTTGAGTCTTTTGTCAAAGATGGGAGCAATACACTTGCCTGTGGGGATCTCGTCATGTTGAATTTCATCATCTGATTCATCAACAGGGGTACGTTCCAAGCGAAACTCTATTTCATTCATCAGTCGCTGCTCAAAGCTTGAAATTTTGTACTCCTGTCAAAATGGCAAACATCTTTCAATTTTAATTTCTATGGGTGAGGAACAAGGTGTCATTATAATTTGAAGATGCAACTTTTTAAGGTTCAAATGTTAGATTTATATCATGGAGCCCCAATTAACCAGGCATGTTCCATTTCCAGGTCCTCACCACGAGCACTAAAGGTGATTTCAGTGTCTCTACTATAATCCCAAACTGCCTTAGTGAATCCCGATTCCTCACCTTGAGCAGGGAGCCCCTGTAGAATCCTGTAGGGAATGGAATGAAGATGGAATGTAATTTCCACAACTACTATTAATGTCCATTTCAATATGTAGAGCTGCCTATGAACTGCATTCTGATGGATGCCTGCATTACCAATTTCCTGTCTCTACTGCATATTCCCATCTGCATACCTGAAGAAAATCTATCTTGAATAAATCCTCCTTGACTCCATATCAGTCTTCATTGCATCTCTCTACTCTCTTCACAACAAAACTATTTGAAAACATTTTATATTGTTACAGGGTCATTTCCTTGTCACCTGTTCTCTTGCAAACCTAGTCCATTTAGGATTGTGTTCTCACTGTTGCACTGTAATTACTGTTGTTAGGGTCTCCAAATTTGCCAAATCCAGCTGTCAGTTATTTGTTCTTACCTTATCACACCTCTCAGCAGCATTAGGCACAGATGGCTACTTCTCCTTTTTGAAACATTTTCTTCTGTGGGTATTCATGACACCATACTGGTTTTCCTTCTCTGTCTCTAGCTGCTCCTTATCAGTCTTCTTTGCTAGCTCCTAATTGTAGGTAGGTGATCTCATCCAATCCTACAGCTTCAGATATCTTCTGTATACTGAATGGCCTAAAATCCATACCTCCAAGTTTGGTCTTTTCCCAGCACTCATAAACCCAGTAATCTTCTCTGTATTATGAGAGTCATATACCCAACAATCTACTCTACATCATGGCTTGCATGCCCAATGGGCATCTCAGACTTAGCTTGGTCCAACAACACCCACTTGATTTCTGTCCCCAGAAATGCTCCTACTCTGCTCTTTCTCATCTCAGGCAATGGCATCTCTATTCGCCCGCTTGGTTAAGTGGTTAAGCCAGTGTTTCCACACACAGTCTATGGTGAGAACCAGGTTTCTAAAAATTTCCAACCTGTACTTTTGTAAAATAAAGTAAGAATGAATATACTAGAAAAATTAGACTATAAAAGCATACAAATTTATTATGCTCAAAAGACATGACATTTTTCTGTCAAATTACCATAAAAATTTCTTAATGGTTACTCTCAATTTCTGTACTTATCCCACGGTGGAGAGGAGATAGCTTGCAGACTGCCACAGGTCCTCAGACCACCCTTTGAGTGTACCCAGTTAAACCCTAAATCTAGGACTTATCCCGAATTCCTTTCACTTGTTCTCCCTGCCATATTCTATCTAGCTTAAAAGTCACCTCCTCAAAGCAGCCTTCCCAAGTCACTTCATCTAGTAACTCTCCACTCTAATTTTCTGTCTAATATCAGTTGCTATATAGTATTTTTCTTGTTTGTTTCTTGATTGAA
This sequence comes from Anoura caudifer, assembly GCA_004027475.1. Taxonomy (NCBI): domain Eukaryota; kingdom Metazoa; phylum Chordata; class Mammalia; order Chiroptera; family Phyllostomidae; genus Anoura; species Anoura caudifer. Next base: position 213,737 of record PVKU01002511.1, on the reverse strand, counting down.
TGATTGATTAGATGTCTCTAAGCACTAGAACGTTACTTCCACAAGAGCAGAGGTCATATTTATCTTGCTTCCCTCCGTGTCAACAGCAACCTACACAGTGAGTGCCTGCCTCATGGCAGGTTCTCAGTGAGCTTCTGAAGAACAAGTGAATGCATGAGTGACATGGGGCGAGCACTTGTTCCAACTGTGCACATCTTTGAGGAATCTGGAAGGTTTTTTGGTGATTTTATCAAGTTGGGGCCCAATTTTACAGAATTTAAAAATGGTTGAACTGATTTCATACAAGGAACTACAGAAGCAATATGATGAAAATATGCATATTTTGTTTTACTACAAATGTATACATGGTTAAATATTTATTGTTTTACCAATACTACAAATTGGGAGGTGATGAAAACAGAACGTGCAGTGAATTATTTAAAAAATACTAACAGAATTGAGAGCCCACTATAATACACTTTGTTAATGAAAATGATAAAACAATATATTGATAAGCTGGGACACATGTGATAGCTTTCATTGTGTCTTCTTCAGAACTTTGTTGCTTCTGGCACAATTAGGTGTGGAAGAACATTAGGTATATGTTTACTCTGGGGCCTGGGAGAATTAGGTGTGGAAGAACATTAGGTATATGTTTACTCTGGGGCCTGACACAGCAATGTGTCAGTGGTATGTGAAATGACAAATGATAATACCCACAGAAAGCCACTACCTGATGACACTTGGAAGCGATTGTCTTTAACATCACAGGAACAACACTTTGAGCATCATAGAGATGCACAAACAGTTGAACTTAGAAGTAGCTATACTGGCTTTATGTATAAAGGAAGCTTTTTTAGTTTTAATAATAACAATAACAACAACAACAACAATAATAATAAAGAGCCCAGAAATAAATTCACATGTATATGGGCAGATAATTTTTGAAAAGGAGTCAAGAACATAGAATGGAGAAAAAAAGCCTCTTCAATAAATGGTGCTGGAAAAATTGAAAAGACATATGGAAAAGAATAAAACTAGTCTGGTATTTGTCACCATACACAAAAATTAACTCAAAATGGACCAAAGACCTAAATAGAAGACCTGAAATGATCAATTATATAAAGAAAAAACAGGTACTAAACGTATGGACCTTGGTCTTAGAGAATATCTTATGAATTTGACCTCAAAGGCAAGTATTGCTCAGTGGACTGGAGTGTTGTCCTGTAGACCAAAGTATTACGGTTCAAATCCCACTCAGGGCACGTGTCTAGGTTGTGGGTTCAGTTCCCAGTCAAAGCTTGCACAAGAGGCAACTGATCAATGTTTCTCTCTCACATCAATGTTTCTGTCCCTCTTTCTCTCCCTCCCTTCCCTTCTCTCTACAGTTGATAAGCATGTCCTTGAGTGAGGATTTTAAAAAAAGGCAATGGAAGTCAAAGCAGAAATAAATTAATTGGACTGTATCAGACTAAAAATCTTCCATACAGCAGAAGAAACCATCCACAAAACAAAAAGGCAACCAACCAAGTGGCAGAAGATATTTGCAAACAATACCTTTGATAAGGGGTTAATATCCAAAATATATAAATAACTCCTATAGCTAAATAACAAAAAACAAACAGTCCAATTAAAAAATGGGCAGAGGACATAAATGGACACTTCTCCCAAGAAAACATACAAATGGCTAACAGATATGAAAAGATGTTTTTACTAGCTATTAGGGAAATGCAAATCAACCTACAATGAGATACCACCCCACACCTGTTAGACTAGCTATTATCAACAAGACAAGTTAATAACAAGTGTTCGGGAGGTTGTGGAGAAAAAGGAACCCTCATTCACTGTTGGTGGGAATGTAAACTGGTACAGCCACTATAAAAAATAGTATAGAGATTCCTCAAAAAATTAAGAATAGTGTTATTATATGACCCAGCAATCCCTCTTCTAGGTATCTACCCCCAAAACTTGAAAATATTTATTTATAAAGATATATGTACCCCTATGTTCAATGCAGCATTATTCACAGAGGCTAAGACATAGAAACAACTGAAGTGTCCTTCAAGAGATGATTGGATAAAAAAGGTGTGGCACCTTTATACAACGGAATACTACTCAGCCATAAGAAAAGATGGAATACTGCCATTTGTGACTACACGGGTGGATCTTGAGAGTATCATGCTAAGTGAAATAAGTCAGATGGAAAAAGTCAATAACCATATGATTTTATTCATATGTGGGATATAAAACTGAAAGCAACAAATGAACAAAAGGACATACAACCAAAAACATAGATGCAGACAAGAGTATAGTGATTATCAGAGGGAAAGGGGGTGGGTGTGAGGTAATAAAGGGTAGGGTAAAGAGGGTCAAATATATGGTGATGAAAGGAGATTTGACTTTGGGTGGTGAACACACAATATAATATACAGATGATGTATTATAGAATTGCACACTTGAAACATATATATAATTTATTAACCAATGTCATTTCAATAAATTTAGTTAAAAATACTATTTGTAATTATTGAGCATACAGTCGTAAACAGATTTTAACTGGAAGTTTCTACTGAGGCACCAAGATGGGCTATGTATCAGAAAACAAAAGAGGTGGGAGACAAACTATTCTCCAGAAATTTCAAAGCAGGTGCTTAACGATAGGTTAGATGATTTAAAGCCTCTGTCAGAGATATAAGAATCAGGAGGGAGAAGATCCAGTGAGAGGACTTTGGAGATAGTTATCAATGTCTATGAGTCTCCTACTTCCACCTCCAGCCCCAGAGTACCTTCCTTTCTCTTGAAGTCTATCTAGCACGATCTCTCTCCTGCCTAAGAAATCTAGAGTGCGGATGGAGGTGGACTTTTGTGGTGGGCAAGCTGAAGGCAGTGCTGAGTAACCCGCACTCCTGCACTGTGTCAGGGCAGAGGCCCTGCGGCGGTTCTCGTCATGCACGTGTGGGTCACGCATGATGCAAAACCAGTGTGGAGGCAGCTTTGTCCTCCCATGGTAGGGGAAGGAAGGGGCCAGGAAAAGCAGTTAGGAAGGTGGGGCAAGAGGGAGCAAAAAAGAGAGAGAATGGCTGTACTTCCCTCCTGGCTTTTTAGGTTCTTATCCTGCAGCAGTCCCTGGGGTGTGGGTTAGGGATGGGGGTGCTTGTATGTGGGGTCTTAGTTTTGAATAAGGATTGGAGTGTTGGTTACTACAAGGACTTTGTATACAAGGAATAAATACAAGGAATTTTGTATTACTGAATCAAAATTTTTTTTTGTTTATTTTATTATTATTTTTGGATTAATATTATATTTTGCAACAAAGTAGCCATAAAACCTTGTATGAACTAAAGTGATCAAAATGATTTTGAGGTAGCCTCCTACTTGAGATTGCCAGGAGCAGAATTAGCCACATTAGATAAATTTAAAAGAATAATGAAAGAAAAAATAAAATTTCTTTTTAAACATAACTGCTTCATGTATCAGTTATATGATATAATGCATAAATTGCAGATGAGTGGCAAAATCAGAAAACTTGTATTCTGATTTTGCCACTCAGTGAAGGAGTTTTCATGAAAGATTCCATACAACATTTGGAAAGTCTAAACTGAGAAACGAGGATGCTGGGCAACCATTACTGAAGCTTGTCACTGAAGCAGTGAATCTTCACCTCTGAGATGTTTACAAAAATTTACACCGTTCCCAAAGCAGGAAGTGCTGTTTTTTGTAGTGCTTTGTAACTAAGAGTTGGTTATCCCAAGGATAACTATCCTTATTACATATAAATCAAGGTTTTTCATTCCAAGTTGTGACTGATGGGACTCAGATTTTGTGAGGAAATTTGCAAACACAAACAATATGTGTAAAGTTAAGTTTAAAGGTGCTTTCTGCACTATTCTGCACAAAGGGTGCACCACTGAACCAATGTTGGTGGACAGGCACTTTAAATTTCCAGGGCTGAGTTTATGTTGCATTTTCCATTTTCCCTTGCCTTGTCCCCTTTGTGAGTAAAAGCAGAAGTTTCTCTGTCACCTGTTTGTGGGCGATGCGTATGCTCAAAGGAGAGAATTTGTGTGTGTGTGTAAATCTGGCCTATGTGGCAACCAAATCAGTGATAGATGACCCATCCTTTATTTTCAGGACCTTAAGTGAAAATGAATTTCACAGAATTCCAGTTGCTTTATGAAGGAAAACAAAAAACTAAATTTTTTTCAGAAGAATGTACAATTAAAAAATATAATTTTTTCTTCCTTTAAAGATAATTCTGGGGTTGGGCTGGGGGTTGGGGGGGGGAAGGCAGAAAACTGTACCTCAACAACAATTTAAAAATTTTTTGAAAAGTTAAAAAAAAAAGATAATCCTAAGAGGGCTGATAATTTGACAACTTGAAACATTTGATTTTTAGGACACATCAGCAGAAAATTTCTTCAAATTGGCATGGTTGTGGAGAGTACTTTCCTTCCTTCGGTTGAAAACCACAGTGTGATGATACAGCCCAATCAGATATGGCATTGCCAAGGCTCTGGATTTCCAAAATGTGGGCCCTTATCAGACACTTACTACCTTGAGCTCACACTGGTTTCCTCTACTCTGGGTTCTGAGTCTACTTCAGAGGAGAGTAGTCAAATAGGATCAACCCAGCTAGAGGAGCCTGCTTAAGGGTTCCAACCAACTCTGGGTACAATGTTCATTAAAAAAAGTCTTATGTGTCAGAGAAGGTATTCTTTTGTTTGTTTGTTTCGGGGAGATCCACGGTATGGTCAGAGGATAAAAGATTTCTGCTAAACTTGGAGGTTAACATATATAGAGGAAGCCTTCTTTCACTATTTATTTAATAATTACCTTCAATAAAGGCTACCTTCAATAAAGATGAGCAAGCTTCACAGCCTACTTTCTGTGTCTGCTGCCAAGTCCTTAGTAAGCACCTACTATGTGCTAAATACTATGGTAGGTGCTGGAGTTACAATATTCTATAAAATAGAGACTCTACCTTCAAAGAAGTTGCATAAAAATAGTTGAAATCCAATTTTTTCCCCTAAGAATAAATAAATAATAAAAGATGTACAGATTTATTTTACACTTAAATGTTCACTTAGCACCAGTTTTGCTTAATTTCAGCTTCCTTTTTTTCTGTGTGTAACCTCAGTGTACTTTTTAAACTTTTTATCTTTTTAATCAGTTGATCAAAACAGATTGCTATCACATCTAGTAGAATCCACAGTTAGGTGTAATCAGAGTCTATATAGTCAAGTGAGATATTTTCTATAGATAGGCAACAAATCCAAAATTTTCTGCTTGGTCGAGAGTTTCATTATCCTATCTGAAACTAATGTAAATTCCATTGTTGTGTGTTAATTCAGCAAATAAGGTAGCTCACTGAGCTCCTTCTTTGTACTAGACGTAACAGGTGCGCAACAATGAATAAGACATCCGCAATCCCAGTTCCTAGGGAGCTTGTAATCACTTGTATCATGGGTGGGCCCATGGCAGATGACATTGGGACATTTCTTCACTACAGTGTCCTACAGTTCCCAAATGGGGCAACCTAAGGCAATGGCTATGTGAAATTTTTAATAGAAAATCCTATACACTCCACCAAAAAAATACTCAACCTAATAAGTGAATTTGGCAAAACAGTGGGATACAAAGTCAATATTCAGGAATCGAAGGCATTTTTGTATACCGACAATAAAATATCAAAAACAGAAATCAGGAAAAAGATTCCATTTGCTATGCCAACAAGAAAAACAAAGCACCTAGGAATAAACCTAACCAAGGAGGTAAAAGACCTGTACTCAGAAAACTACAACACTGAAGAAAGAAATTAAGGAAGACACAAACAAATGGAAGCATGTACCATGTTCATGGATTTGAAGAACTAACATCATCAAATGTCCATACTAGCAATTTATAGATTCAATGCAATCCCTATTAAGATACCAATGACATATTTCACAGATATAGAACAAATATTTCAAAAACTTATATGGAAAAATAAATGACCCCGAATAGCTGCAGCAATTTTGAGAAAGAAGAACAAAGTAGGAGGGATCACAATACCTGATATCAAACTGTATTACAAGGCTACTGTAATCAAAACAGCCTGGTACTGGCATAAGAACAGACATATAGACTTCCACCCAAGATGGAGGCATAGGTAGACATACTTTGCCTCTTCACACAACCAAAAAAAGGACAAGAACAAATTTAAAAACAAAAAACAACCAGAACTGACAGAAAAATCAAACTGTATGGAAGTCTGACAACCAAGGAGTAAAAAAGAAACATTCATACAGACTGGTAGGAGGGATGGAGATGGGCAGCTGGGAGGAGAGGACTCTCAGCAAGGCAGCAGCTGGTGGACTGGGTGGTCCCACATTCACGTGCAGATAAACTGGGAGGAACAACTGGGGAGCAAGACAGACCATGGAACCCAGGGTCCCAGTGTGGGAAAATAAAGCCTCAAAGCTTCTGACTGAAAACACTAGTCAGTGGGGGTTGAGTCGGCAGTGGGAGAAACTCCCAGCCTCATAGGAGAGTTCATTGGAGAGACCCACACTGTCCTAGAATGTACACAAACCCACCCACCGGGAATTAGCACCAGAAGGGCCCAATTTGATTGTGGGTAGTGGGGGAAGTGACTGAAATCTGACAGAGAGAGGAGCAAGTGGCACTGCTCCCTCTCAGACCCCTTCCCCACATACAGCATCACAACGCAGCTATGTGGGTTGCCCCTGCCCTGGTGAACACATAAGGCTCCGCCCCTTAGTATGTAACAGGCATGCCATGACAAAAAAACATGGCCCAAATGAAAGAACAGATCAAAGCTCCAGAAAAAATACAACTAAACAACGAAGAGAGTAAACCTACCAGATGCACAGTTCAAAACACTGGTAATCAGGACGCTCACAGATTTGGTTGAATATAGTTGCAAAACAGATGAAAAAGTGAAGGCTATGAAAAGTGAAATAAAGGAAAATGTACAGAGCACCAGCAGTGACAGGAAGGAAACCGGGACTCAAATCAACAGCTTGGAACAGAAGGAAGAAAGAAACATTCAACCAAAACAGAATGAAGAAACAAGAATTCAAAAAATGAGGAGAGGCTTAGGAACCTCCAGGACATCTTTAAATGTTCCAACGTCCTAATCACAGGAGTGACAGAAGGAGAAGAAGAAGAACAAGTAATTGAAGATTTATTTGAACAAATAATGAAGGAGAACTTCCCCAATCTGATGAAGGAAATAGACTTCCAGGAAGTCCAGCAAGCTCAGAGAGTCCCAAAGAAGTTGGATCCAAGGAGGAACACACCAAGGCACATCATAATTACATTACCCAAGATTAAAGATAAGGACAGAATCTTAAAAGCAGCAAGAGAAAAGAGAGTTACCTACAAAGGAGTGCCCATTAGACTGTCAGCTGATTTCTCCAAAGAAACCTTACAGGCAAGAAGGGGCTGGAAAGAAGATTTTGAAGTCATGAAAGGCAAGGACCTGCACCCAAGATTGCTCTATCCAGCAAAGCTTTCATTTAGAATGGAAGGGCAGATAAAGTGCTTCCCAGATAAGGGCAAGTTAAAGGAGTTCATCATCACCAAGCTCTTATTATATGAAATGTTAAAGGGATTTATCTAAGAAATAGAAGAAGATCAAAAACTCATAACAGTAAAATGACAACAAACACACAACTATCAACAACTGAACCTAAAAAACAAAAACTAAGCAAACAACTAGAACTGGAACAGAATCACAGAAATGGAGATCTCCTGGAGGGTTATCAGTGGGGAGGGAGTGTGGGAGAATAGTGGGAAAAGGTTCAGGGAATAAGAAGCAGAATAGGTAGGCATAAAATAGACAGGGGCGGTTAAGAATAGTCTAGGAAATGTAGAAGCCAAAGAACTTATATGTATGACCCATGGACATGAACTAAAGGGTGGGGAATGTGGGTGCGACGGGGTGTGCAGGGCAGAGGGAGTATAAAGGGGGAGACTAGGACAACTGTAATGGCATAATTAATAAAATACATTAAAAAAAAACAAACACATAGAACAATGGAACAGAATAGAGAGCCCAGAAATAAACCCATGTCTCTGTGGTTAATTAATATTCAACAAAGAGGGGAGAAGCATAAAATGGAGTAAAAAGCCTCTTCAACAAATGGTGTTGGGAGCTCTGGACAGCTAAATGCAGAAAAATGAAACTCGACCACCAACTTACACCATATGCAATGATAAACTCAAGGTGGATAAAAGACTTAAATATAAATTGTGAAACCATAAAAGCCCTGGAGGAGAACACAAGGAGGAAAATCTCAGATATTTCATGCAACAATATTTTCACTGATGTGTCCCCTAGAGCAAGGGACATAAAGGAAAGATAAACAAATGGGACTTCATCAAAATAAAAAACTTCTGCATGACTAAAGAAAACATCAGCAAAATGAAAAGGGAACCAACTGTATGGGAAATGTTTATTTGCAAATGATACCTCAGACAGGGTTTGATCTCCAAAATATATAAAAAAACTCACATGACTCCACTCCAGGAAAACAAATAACCTAATTAAAAAATGGGCAAAGGACCTAAACAGACACTTCTCCAAGGAGGACATACAGTGGGCTCAGAGACATATGAAAGGGTGCTCAGCATCACTAGCCATCAGAGAGTTGCAAATTAAAACCACAATGAGATACCACTTCACTTGAGATACCACTTATGATGGTCAGAATGGCCATCATAAACAAGTCAACAAACAACAAGTACTGGCAAGATTGTGGAGAAAAGGGAGCCCTGGTACACTGTTGGTGGGAATGCAGACTGGTATAGCCACTATGGAAAACAGTATGGAATTTTTTTAATTTTAATTGTTGTTCAAGTACAGTTTTCTGTCTTTTACTCCCATCCCAGCCCACCACGAAAACAGTGTGAAATCTTCTCAGAAAACTGAAAATGGAACTGCCTTTTGACCCAGCAATTCCCTTGCTGGGAGTATACCCTAAGGAGTAATCCTGAAACACCAATTCAAAAGAATATACACCCCAAAGTTCATAGCAGAACAATTTACAATATCCAAGGGCTGGAAGCAACCTAAGTACCCATCAGTAAATGAGTGGATCAAAAAACTGTGGTACATTTCATACAATGGAATACCACATAGCAGAAAGAAAGAAGGAGCTTCTACCTTTCACAACAGCATGGGTGGATCTGGAGAGCATTATGCTAAGTGTAATAAGCCAGATGGTGAAAGATAAATACCATATGATCTCACCTATAAGTGGTACCTAATCAACAAAACAAAGAGGCAAGCAAAATATACCCAGAGACATTGAAATTAAAAACAAACTAATAGTAACCAGAGGGAGGTTAATGGGAGGGGGAAAGGGGGAAGGGTTATCAGGAACATCTATAAAGGACACCCGGACAAAGCCAAAGGCAGGTAGGTTTGAGGATGGGAGGTGGGGATGGCTGGGGTTGAGGGGGGGATGGAGTCAACTCTTTTTGAACAATAATAAAAAAAAGAAAGAAAAGGAACTGATGGCAAGACTGCTCACAAACAAGGGTTTTATAAAGAATTCATGGTAGAGATGAAAGAGGTAAAATTTAAATAGAGGAAATGACTAAGCAGCTTAGAGAAGAAGATTAGGAGAACAAAAGGCAGAACAAGAATTAGGCACTTATTTTTCTCCCCCTGTCATATAGGGGAGTATCTAGGAACTGCAGGCAGTTTTAAAGAAGCATTACTTTTTTTAAAAAAGGGAGGGAGGAACAAAATAAAGCAATTGGAAGGTTTCAAGGGAAATGAGGTCAAGGAGGAAAGTTAAAATGAGACATTAAATGTGTGTGTGTATTTAGAAATTAACAGTTGATAAATATTTACTGGGTTCAGAACATCATGCTAAGTCATATGAGAATTAGAATCATTGGTTGTGAGGATTCTATTACATTTTGTGATCCTGGGTTCCTTCAACTCTCAGATTCACCTTGTACCCCTAAACCATTTAAGTTTCATTGATGTTCAGTGAGGATCCACTGGTGGTGAATAGTACCCTTCAAAGTAAGAAGTGACGCAGCCAAAATCTTGAAATTGGACACTTCTCTCTTGGCTTATCTTCATCCCAAAGAAACTTTGTTGTCAGATTAGAAAGCTAAACATTTTAACAAATATGAATATCTGAAAGGATACATAAGAACATCTGATGACACCTTTGTATTGCACAAAGTTCCAAGAACCAACAAGTAAATGTTAGTTAATAATTAGAAATGTTATATAAGACAAGTTAGAGAAAAAAATGCTGGGATATTACAACAGAGAAATAAAAGTGGTAGATATGGCAAAGAAAGCACCTTTTCTAAAAAAATTAGAAGTTTGACTTCTGATTTATTTTCATGCTCAGCATAATGTAGTGATACTGGACTACACAAATGTTCTAAGACAGTTACTACACTTCATTTGCTTAGGAATCAAATAGGGCAAGAGAATCCAACTTTCCAGATCTAAACATTTTCAAAGCAAAAAAACCAAAACCAACCAAACAAAAAAATGCACGCTCTTTAAACTTGCTTCCCCCTCGTATATGTGGGCTGATATGGGAGTGAGAAGACAGATGATTTTGATTTCCCCAGGCTGCAGGTATAGGCTACCAATATGCAAGTATTTCTTTATGATTGTTCTCTACTTTTCCAAGCAAATTTTCTTCTTAATTTTACTAATGGGCCACAATGCATTTTAGTCAGTTCTTCATGATATTTTCATGATCATTTCCCAAGGCAACAATGAATAAAACAATTATACTATGGTCATCATTTTATTCCTCAAAACTTCCTCAGAATCAAGAACTACCAACCTAATGCAAGCATTCCATCTCAGACAGCTCCTCAGTTTCCTGAACTGCATTTATGCAGTTCAGTTTTCATTATCCAAAGCATAGAAGGCAGTCTAAGACTAATCTACCATAATAATTCTCTGAAGGACACTGATGCATGGCACATATATTTAGATGCAGAGTACTGTGATTTAAAAAAAATTTTTTTATACTTTGATTTGAGAGATAGAGAGGAAGGGGGAGAGTGGGAGAAAGGGAGGGAGGGGGGAGAGAGAGAGGGAGAGAGAGAGAGGTATAGTTCCACTTATTTATACATTCATTGCTGTATTTTTGTATGTGCCCTGAGTGGGGATCGAACCCACAACCTTGGTCTATCAGGACAGTGCCCTAACCAAATGAGTTATCTGGCCAAGGCCAAAGAGATGTTTGTTTGTGTTTTAAAAAGACTTTATTTGTTTATTTTTAGAGAGAGGGGAAGGGAGGGAGAAAGAGGGGGAGAGAAACATCAGTGTGTGGTTGCCTCACATGCATCCCCTACTGGGGATCCAGCCCACAGCCCAGGCATGTGCCCTGACTGGGAACCAAACCTGTGACCCTTTGCTTCACAGGCCGTCAATCAATCCACTGAGCCACACCAGCCAGATGTTTTTGAGATTGCTGTTAATATCTACTATTAACCCTGAAGTTAATTCATAATGGAGGTTTAATAAAGAGTTATTGGGTTTTGGGCACTCAACTTAATGGAAATTCATGTTTACTTGTGCTCTCATTTCAGGTAACTAAAAGAAAAATGCTACTTTCTCCTGAGCGGGACAATGGATTAGCATGGATCTGCTTCCAGACTAACCGAATAGCTTGTGTGCTGACCTGGTATCATTTTTTCAGGGTTCTAATTGTTCCCTCTCTGAGTTATAGGCTGACCACAGCCCTGATTTCAATGACACTTGGATTAACAACCACAAATAGATGACAGTATTTTAGGAAAATAAATCTGCCTTAGGCAGAGCAACATTTATAGGGCTTGAAGGTAACTGTTGTCATAAAACAGTTATGTGAAAGTGTACAGAGACCCGGGCTCCAGCTGTAGTTCTACCACTGACAGTTTGACAATGTGCCTTAATTTTTCCCATCTAGAAAATGGGAGAGAAGAATAGTTGCCTTGTTATTTGCCTCTCAGAAATACATGTAATTCAGTGAAATAATATATGAGAAGTGTACTCAATTATGGAAGCTGAAACATTCTGCTTCAATTCAATAATTTAAAGTTTGTTTTAGAAAGATTTTAAGCAACATATTTTCAAAAGAATCCACTCAGTAAAAATTGTCCAACATTTAACACAATTGTAAAATACAGTACAACCACAGTCCACTGGAAACAAGAGACAGAACACTAAGAAAAACAGTAGGAAGATCCGCAGCCTTATTTCGAGCCTTAATTCCAACACTTGTGTCACAAATTCCACAATATTTGGCATACGGTTTTTTTCTTCATTGCTTTCAGAGAGGGAGAGAAACACTGATGCAAGAGAGAAGAATCAGTTGGATGCCTCCCATATGCACCTGGACTGAGGATCATATGCATGTGAACTAGGGATTGAACCGCAGTGTAGGTACGTGCCCTGAGAGGAAATCCAACCTACAACCTTTCAGTTACAGGATGACACCAACCAATTGAGCTACACTGGCCAGGGCTGGCATACAGTTTTGATTGAACTTTTACCTTATATTTCAAAGTAGATTTTACCAGTTCCCACGCTGGCAAATAAATCAAGAGTTAGATTATTACAATGTAAACCTGCATTTAAAAAAACACCTTATAAATGCAAAAATAAATGACTCAAATAAGAAAACTGTCTTTCTTTTATTTGATGCTCACATATGTCTTTCCTCTTTCTCCTTTAGTGTAAACACTTACAAGTAAGAGAGGATTTGTACAGACTGAACCACAGGATATTGCCTAATGGCTATTTCACATGTTTCAACCTAATGTAAAGACTGAGAGGAAATGGTGAGCAGATCTCAGGCTTATTAGATTGAAGGAGTCAGATAAGGGACAGCTATTACCCAGTTCCTAAAAGTCTGGATCATCTCAAGGCTCCAATATTGAAATATCTCAAAGATGTGATGGTGTTTGCCAAAACTGAGCTGAGGACTGTTAGAATGGACAACAGACTATCTTGTCTCTCTGCTTCTTTAACATATTTTGTTTTAGGTAAACCCTTGTAAACAAGGTAAACTGAGTTAACTACAGGGGTAATCAAGAACTTCAGGTCCACGTGAACAGCGTTTACTACATGACCCTTGGTGAATCTGTGCTCCACCTTCCAAGACTGCCGTGACAGCCTCACTGAGGCCAGATGACCTGAGCATCCGAAGAAACACTGAATTAACCAAATTTTTTCCTTACAGTGAAATTCCAATAAACTACCTGAACCCAATAATCTTACCTGCTGATTTGATCTCACATCACTGAAATTCAATTTTTTCCCCAAGTCTAGAATTACTGCATTCTTAGTTTCACGAATGGAATCATCATTCACTGGCTGGGGAGACTTTGTATTTTTCTTCATGAGTCCCTGGGATGGCCTGTAAAATAAAGTCATACCTGACACACCCATGAAAAGCACTAGTCAGTGCAGAAAAGCCTGGAAATCAGAGTGGTTGAAATGGCAACCAGACACCAGGTGTCATCAAGCACTTATGGATGGCATCTTGTCTGTAAAGTTGAGCACTGCCCAGAGAATCTGTGTTTGTAGAGGTGTTTTCAATATTTTAATTACTAAAAATTATTTAAAGTAATCATGCGCTTTGTCCTAAGGTGTTCGATATCCACTTTGTGTCTAAGAGATAGGATTATTCAGGAACCCACTAAAGGAGAGTCCTGTCCTAGACCAAGCTATCTTATGTATGTGTCCCTTGTCAATTGACATGTTTTACACCAAGAAACTGCAAAGACACTTACGTGGATGGTGCACTTCTAGGCAGCCCCATGGAATTGGTGGCTGGGATGGCAGGGAGAGAAGGCAGGACAGAGCTGAGGAAAGCCACTGGATTCTGAATGCGGCTGGTAGGAGAGACAGGAGTTGGGGACACGCAGTGGGGCTGAAACTGGTTTCCACTGGAGATGGAAAATGTGACTGGCAGTTGTGCTGGCTCTAATGGACCTGGAGGTGGTGGCTCGTTTTGAACAGAAACTGCTCCTAGAGATTTGGTTTGCACGAAGGGGTGAGAAGCTAAGAGGTTTTCTTTGCTCGCTGACCTCTGAATGGTTTGGGGAGTGCTGCTCAGGGTGAGCACTGGAGAGCTGGAAGGGGACATGGCTGCTGCGGTGGTGTTTGTGGAGGGGAAGAAATGCTTTGGCCGGGCCAAGCTGAACGTCTGTGATGAGGGGGACTTCATGTGCTTGCTGGATGTTGTCACCGCCGGGGGAGCAGTGGAGTTCAAGACACTCATGTTGAAAGGAAACTCCTTAGGAGATGAAGGAGATGAGTTTTGCAATTGCTGTTGTTCCAGTAAAACTTGGTTGTGAAGCTGTTGGAGCTGACTGGAGTCACTGTACAATAAAACAAGAGTGGGGAGAGAGCAGGGGAATCATCACTATTAGCTGATTAAGAAAACACAGTCAGAGTTGCCAGAAACCTGCTAATCAATTTCTTGTGAGTTGTTTCTCCTTTCTAAATCTGTGTTATTGTCTGTAAGCAGGAAAAGGCCAGTGCGATACATAGTAACTCTAGGAGGCATTATTCACATTTTATTCTTTTGTTGTGACCTTGGAGTTGTGCAACATAGCAGCCCAATTTTAACATTTATATTAACAAATTTTAAAAAAAAGAAATAGAAACAATGGTCCTTTTGTTGGGAGTGCTCAAAGTTGAGATAGACAGTATTTCAGCGTTGGGACAGAATGTACTGGGCCATGAGCTGATGTGAGTTACTGAAGGGGGCTGAATTCTCCAAGCCAATGTGCTGCATTCTTCACTCTGTCTCATTTTAGAGCAAACTTTTACCAGCAGCTACATGTGTCCTAGTGCTCCTCATCCTCCACTGATGACAGATCTTTATAGAAAAGGTAACCATATATCCCAAACTATCCTGGACTGTCTTGGTTTACTCCTGTTTTCCTAGAGTAATTATTAACAGTCTTTTTCAGTCTAAAAAATGTCATTGTTTAAATGATCAATTATATAGTCCCCCTAACTATAAACATTGCCTTAGACTTTTTTTTTGTTGTTGTTGTTCCTAAATGGAGAAAGGAGGAGAATGGAGAATGGAGAAACAGAGAAACTGGGAGCAGGTTTCGTTTAGTATAGGAGCCTGAGTCACAGAAGCATCACATGTTTTGCCTTAAGTCCCATGGTCTAATTTTTTTTCAGTAAACCAGTTATTTTTAACGAATAAAAATGTCTAAAGGTCATATATGCAGGAAGTTGTCTGTCAAACTTTGCTGTTTAGGACAAACTTTTCTTAAATGAGTAACCATAGGAAGATCTTCAAGTGAGACTGCAGGGCTCCAAGTCCACTGCAGTTTTATGCTCTTTGGAAATATAAGTTGCTTCTGAAACATAGACAGTGATCTTTGAACATGAGATCTATCAAAAATGAAAGGTTTTATATTTGCTTACTACCATCAAGAAAGTCAACATCAACAGCAGTAATTTTGAACCAGAAGGTTCTCCAAACCTTGATTTTTCTTAACTTTTGGAATTTAACTATTTCCTTTCCTTTATTAACATTTCTGATACACAATATATGGAAAAGTAACTCACAAAACAGAGACCCATCTCCACTTTCATTATTGCTGTCAAATGCTACATACTCTGCAATCCTTTGTTCAGCTATGAAAACTTTTGTCTTGAGTTAAACTAATATTTTCACTTGCCACAGTAACTTCTTTCTCCTCTTCCTTTTTATTTTATCGTACATGAAAAATTGAGCAATTAACAGAAGCAGAAATATTTTTGTTAGATTATCCTTAGAAAAAGTGTATACAATTAACATTGTTTCTGCTAGTGTTGACTTCCCCAATGGTGTGAAAATATACAACCTTTAAATTTTTAATGGGACTTCTGGCCAAAATGGAGACATAGGTAGATACACTTTGCTTCCTCACACAACCAAAAGAAGGATAATAACCAACTTAAAAAACAAAAAACAATCAGAATTGCCAGAAAAATCAAACTGTATAGAAATCTGACAACCAAGGACTTAAAAGAGAAACATTCATCCAGACTGGGAGGAAGGGCGGAGCCAGTCAGCTGTGGTGGAGAGGACATGCCGAAAGGAGATGGCTGGAAGTGCAGGTAGTCCCACATTCGTCTGTGGATAAACCAGGAGGAACAACTGAGACAGACGATGCAGCCCAGGGCTCTGTATGGGAAAATAAAGCCTCAAAACCTTTGGCTGTAAAAACTGTGGGGGTTATGGCAGTGGGAAAAACTCCCAGTTTCATAGGAGAGTCTATTGGAGGGACCCACAGGGTCCTAGAACATACACAAACCCACCCACCTGAGAATCAGCACCAGAAGGACGCTATTCACTTGTGGGTAGCAGGGGAAGTTACTGAAACCAGGGTGAGAGCTGAGCAGGCAGCATCGTTCCCTCCCGCACGGATAGTGCCAGGGCAGGAAGGAGGGTTGCCCTGCCCTGGAGAATACCTAAGGCCCTGCCCTCTTACAACTTAGCAGGTGCACGGAGACAAAGAAATAGAGCCCAAATGAAAGAACAGAGCAAAACTCCAGAAAGAGAGCTAGGTGATGAAAAGATGGCCAACCTATCTGACGGAGAGTTCAAAGCCCTGTAATCAAAATGCTCACAGAACTTATTGAGCTTAGTCACAAAATGAAAGAACAAATGAAGGATACCCAAAATGAAATACAACACAATATTCAGGGAATGAACGGAGACAAGAAGGAAACCAGGATTCAAATTAACAATTTGGAACAAAAGGAAGAAATAAACATCCAACTGGAATAGAATGAAGAAACAAGAATTCAAAAAAAATGAAGAGAGGCTTAGGAAACTCTGGGACAACTTTAAATGTTCCCATGTCCAAATTATAGGGGTGCCAGAAGGAGAAGAACAAGAGAAAGAAATTGAAAACTTATTTGAACAAATAATGAAGGGAAACTTCCCCAATCTGGCTAAGGAAATAGACTTCCAGGAACTCCAGGAAATCCAGAGAGTTCCATAAAAGTTGGACCCAAAGAGGAACACACCAAGGCACATCATCATTACATTAGCCAAGATTAAAGATAAAGAAAGAATCTTAAAAGCAGCAAGAGGAAAGGAGACAGTTACCTACAAAGGAGTTCCCATTAGGCTATTGGCTGATTTCTCCAAAGAAACCTTACAGGCAAGAAGGGGCTGGAAAGAAGTATTCCAAGTCATGAAAGGCAAGGACCTACATCCAAGATTGCTCTGTCCATCAAAGCTGTCATTTAGAATGGAAGGGCAGATAAAGTGCTTCTCAGATAAGGTCAAGTTAAAAGAGTTCATCATCACCAAGCCCTTATTATATGAAATGTTAAAGGGACTTATCTAAGAAATTGAAGAAGATCAAAAACTATGAACAGTAAAATGACAACAGACTCACAACTATCAACAAATGAACCAAAAAAAAGAGAAAAACAACAAAAACAAAAACTAAGCAAACAACTAGAACAGGAACAGAATCAGAGAAATGGACATCACATGGAGGGTTTTTGGTGGTGAGGGAGAAGGGAGGAATAGTGGGGAAAAGGTGCAGGGAATAAGAAGCATAACTGGTATGCATAAAATAGATGGGGAGAGGTAAAAAATGGTATAGGAAACAGAGAATTCAAAGAACTTATATATACAAACCCTGGACATGAACTAAGGAGGGGAATGCTGGAGAGTTGGGGTGTACAGGGCGGAGGGGGGATAAAGGGGAAGAAACTGGGAAAACTGTAATAGCATAATCAATAAAATATACTTTTTAAAAAGCAGCATAATTGGTAGATACAAAATAGACAGGGGGAAGTTAAAAATAGTAAAGGAAATAGAGAAGCCAGAGAACTTATATGTATGATTCATGGACATGAACTAATGGGGGTTGGAATGCTGGAGAGAGGGAGTATGCAGAGTGGAGGGGAATAAAAGGGAGAAAAAAATGGGACAACTGTAATAGCATTGTCAATAAAATATACTTAAAATTTTTTAATGGACCTTGTATTCACAAGGTCACATTCTGTGAGGTCTATAGAATAAAGACAATGCTATGTAGTTTTCAGGACATGTTTGTATTGTTGCCTGAGTAAATTTTAATCTGGTGACATTGCACAAATACTTTATTATGGCTATGGAAGTAGAAAAAGTAGTATAGGAAAAGGAAGTTATCTTAGAAAGATAAGAATGATAAAAAGGGTCAGGAAGTCATTTGGTATTACTTGATTCTTATTTTCCTTTACTTTTAAATGAAAACTAAGAATGCATTTAGAATGTCTCTTTTTGTTTGAACAGGTTTTAATTTTCTTAAAATTAAATTCTATTGTTTCATAAGGGATTTAAAACAGCTGTTTGGATTCACTCATTCATTACATCAAAGCAAGTTGTCAATTCCATTTTTCAATGAACTTTTATTAAAATCTTCTATTCATTTAGTTTGCTAGGTACTATAAGAGAGAGAAATATGCCTGAGATAGTATGAGCTATTCAGGGCTCAAACATCTTTCTATATGTACATGTAACACAAACAACCAGTGGCTATTTACAGATAACATATGGAATTTACTTATATATGTTTAATAGTGAAGGAACAATGTTAATGAAAAAATAAAGGAAGGGAAGATTAATTATAAAACATACTAGTTCTAAAATCCTGAATAGCCTGTCTAATTCAAAGTAACAGCCTATTATAAATTGTTATAAGCTTAGCTGCTCATATCTTGCCACTACAAAGATTATTTTATTTTATTTTATTCTTTGAGTTTTACATTAACCGGTATTTTATTTGCTTAAAGCCTAAACATTGTCAGTTTGAGAAGAAATCCACTGTGATGTATAGAGCTTGCTATTTCAATTCTAGGTTTTTTTTTTTTCAGGATTTTGTTTTTATTTCATTAATTAAAAAATTTCAATTACAGTTTACATTCATTATTATTTTGTATTGATTTCAGGGGTACAGCCTAGTGGTTAGACAATCGTACACTTCACAAAGCGTTCCCCCGATATTCCCAGTACTCAAACGGCACCATACATGGTTATTACAATATTAATGATTATATCTCCTATGCTATATTATATATCCTCATGACTATTTTGTAACTACCAATCTGTACTTCTCAATCCCTTCACTTTTTTCAGTCATTGCCCCAACCCCTTGCAGGCCCTCATCCCCAAGCTCAGGGTTCTGAAGCTGCGACACAGACCCACTACGTGAACAGCCTCAGCCTGGGCCTATGTTCTAGGTTGTTTATTTTTTTACCTTTGGTAAAATTTTACTCAAGAAACAGGAAACATACAGCTTTTAAAACATGAACCATTAGGTAATAAAATAAGAAATTAAACATGATTTAAGTTTGGAAGGCTGTTTTTATTTTTATTTTTAATTCTTTAAAGATTGGAGCCGAATAAAAGGATCACTGGCTTTGAATTTCTTTGAGATAACAAATGATGAAATTAAAAAAAAACAAAACAAAACAAAAAACCCATACCCTCAAACAAGGTCAGGTAACCTACTCCCTGCCCTGCCCCCATGGTAAAAAAATAAACTTGTACTAGATAACAATTGATTTTTTAAAAAGTCCAAGTAGAGAAAGAAGCAATCATTTTTAACTAAAACCCTTCTATGTTTTTTTTTAATTACTGCTCAACTTGCTACTGTTTAGCAAAAAGCAACATTTCCATAGTGTTCATCTCAAATCTTATCGTTTTACAACTGTGGTATACCATTCATTAGAAATAAAAAGATGAAGCAGTCAATCCAGTGACTAATTTGATGTGGCTTTCATTGAAAAAGCCAGGGAAGAGAAGGTGTGGCAAAAAAAAAAAAGACCAATAGACAAAAAGGTAAATTAAACCTGCAATAGTTTTTCTTAATTAAAAAAAAAATTTAAAAGAGAAAATGCTATTTTCAACAAAAGGAAAAAAAAAAAAGCATTGAAAGCCCATGAGTCAAGCCTTTCCCAAAACTGTTTTATCTTACACAGGGTTTCTCCCCCACCCCTTTTTCTTTTTTCCTCTTTTTTATTCCTTAAATAAAATCTCTCCCAAACCACCATCACTTCTAATCCTGGCCAGACTGGGCTTCATCCCCAGACTTCTCAGGTGCAGGGCTTGTAGATGTTTTCTTTTCTGGAGGGCTTTCTGGTTCCTCTTCCTCTTCTTTGGGAGAAGGAGTCTCTTCCTTTTGATGCCTTTGAAGCTGTGGGGCGACCCTCTTTCCCTTTGCCTTTCACAGGACTTGGCATCACTGTAGCCTTTAGCCTGGGTTTGGGCATTTTCTTTCTGTCTTTTTTCTTCTTTTTTTTCCCCCCTTCTCTCTTAGGTTAGGACTCCTTAGCCATCTTTTTGATTTTCTTTTTTGAACTGGCGTAGTCACTATCATCGTCGTCTAGCATTAGAAAATCTTCTTCGCTGCGGGAATCTATCTCCTGCAACGGTGCCTCATACGTCCTCTTCTTCCTGTTCTCCACTGTCTACATTTTCCACGCGCATCTCTCTCTATTTAGGAGCTGCTTTCGAGGCTGCCTGCCGTGGCTGGCGCACATTTTTTAGCATCTTCTTTTTCATCTTCATTGTCCTCTGCTGAGTGAGAATCATCCTTCTTCGTCTTCACATCTTCTTCTGAGTTTTCACAATCTTCCTGTGAATTCTCTCCAGATCGCCTCTTACTTTTAGTTTCTCGATGGAATTTTCTTAGCTGGAGGGCCTGAATCTCCTGAAACGGAATAATCAACGACCGTCCTGCTTCTGACAGACCGACACTTGTCGGCTGTCAGGACGGAGTGGAGAAGCCAAAAACCCGGACTCCCGCAGCCCGCGCGCTCGGCGGCGCCCCGGGGCGATGCCGCGAGCGCAGAGTAGGGGGCTTCTCAAGCTCCCCGCCCCCGCCTTGGTTGGGAGACCCATAAACAGACAAATGCCGCTCTCTTCAAAATGGATGAATCAAACGAACCCGCTATATAGAATTCTGAAGTTAGGTTTATACCCAAGTTTTCTTCCTATAGAATTATCAGCTTTCTTGGGTTACTTGAAAATATCTCCTCTTTTGCTACAACTTAAGCATTATGATAAAAAATATGGGTTCTGTAGACACATAGATTTAGGTCCTAATCCTCTCTCTGCCACTCATTATCTGTATGGCTTTGGGTAGTTTCTAGACTTTTCTGACCCCGATTTCCCTAATTAAATAGAAATAAGTAACACCTCTAGATTTTGTTGTGAGAATTGATAAATAAATCACCAAAAATGTATAAGTGGTCAATAAACGATGGCTCTTATATATTTTTTTTTTGGTTTCTGGACTACCAATACAAATTTCAAGATTTGTGAGAAGGAATATCAGTTTCAGAATTATAAGGATGTTTCTTGTGGTTTCTGGAATACAGAAGAATTTCTTAGGGATTTTGAACTGTCAAGATCAAATGTCAATGACAAACACAACAAAACAAACTTGGGATACTGTATCAAGTACTTTTGAAAGCAGTTTTGGCAACAACAATTTCAGGCACTGTGTGCTGGAGCTGGCTCTGGAGAGTAGATTATACACATCTCATTCCTATTCCCAGTTCAATGACCTTTCTTTTGTAGTTTACAGTCAGCCCTCTGGGGGAGGAAACTTGCAAATGATACAATCAAGGCTTCCTTGCCTCTGTCCATTGTTAAAACATTTGCCAGCACAGCACTAATTAGGATCACTAATTCTGAGTAAATACGTCTTTGCAATCAGCTTTTAGCTGTGGTTTTAGTAGTGGTTAGCCTGCTGGTGCACATTAGAGTCTCCTGGAGAGCATAAAAGACAAACTGACCGCATTGATTTAGGCATCACCGTCCAAAGTGTCAATTAGTGTGAGAAAGGATCCAGATCTAGTTATTATTATCTTTCAAAATGTAGGTCAGTGATTCTTAAACTTTAGTGAACCTAAGAATTCTCTGGAGACTCTTGTTAAAACACAGATTTCTGGGCCCCACTCTCAGAGCTGCTGATTCAGTAGGTGGCATGGGAGCTGAGATTCTGCGTTTTACTAAGCTCCTGGGTGATGCCAATGCTGTAAGCAGCAAGGCTGCAGGTGATACCTGCCTGACGCTATAGGTGATCTCTACCTAATAGCATCCAGGACTGTGAAACACTGCTCTGAAGAAACACTTGTCCCAAAGTGTAGGCTTTCCAGTACATTTTTATTTTTGTCTGACATTTTACTTACTTTAAATGTAATTACTGTTTTTTTCCTGGGTGTGGAGGGGTGTGTGAGGGGTAGGATGGGGTTACAAAGGGTTGCAATTCAGGTTGTCCACCTCCAAACCGGTAGTTTCCGACCCAGCTGTACATTAAAATAGTCTGTGGAGCAATTCTGATTCAACTGGGAGGGAAGGAATAAATATTATTTAAAAGCTCTATATTTTATTCTAAAGAGTAGCCAGGATGATGAATCACAGATCTAAATAGCTTGATATTCAAGTTGAAAATTTCAAAGTCTGAATTATCTAGGCTCTGATGATAAGTGTTTAAAAATGACAGCTTCCCTTTCTGTTGCACTTTTAAGATCACCAAGAATTATCTCTGTTGTTCGTATGAATGGCAAATTGCAGGAACAAGCAGGAAATTGTATCCTTGAGAAGATTATTCAGAGAATCAACATATTTTAATGCAATAAAAGATTAAAATAGATGAGGCTAAAACCAGCAAGACAAGGTTGTAGGCACATGGATTCATTAAGGACGCATGTGTGAGAGCAGGCACATGTATCTACACTAATACAAACCTCTGTGTACACAATTAAGAGAAAACTTTAAAAAGGCAAAAAATATTGCAGAATTATACAGTGCTGAGGACTGAATTTTTAGAGGGTGTCACTATATAATTTAGTAGAAAGAAGTTTTGTATTCATTGAAAGTCTCATGTGGCGGATACTTTGTAAAAGAACTTGATTTTGTTCATGGCATCAACACATGCAGCCAAAGACCTCACTTTCCCACCTCCTTTGTGACTAGTATAACGTGTGATTAAGCTCTGGCCAATGAGATAGAAGCAGAAGATTTGGGTAAAACCAAGAAGGCTTCTAAAAGGAGTCTGACGTCAGGACTTTCACGCATTTGCCCTTCTTGCTGCTTGAAATGCTGGTGTGAGGACTGACTGCCATCTGGGACCATGAGGGAACCTGGAGAAGCAGCTAGTGCTAAAGTCAGCAGAATGGAAGGATAGGAGACTGGGCTCCCAAAGATTATAGAGCCATTGTAACAGCCCCAGCTGCCCATCTAATACCTTCCTTTGAGAGAAAAAAAAACCCTCATGTGTTTAACCCACTGTTAGTTTGGGTTTTCTGCAACATGAAACCAAACCTGATCCAAACGGACATAACTAATAGCCTCTAAACAGTCCCTGGGTAAGAGGAGGCCCTACCAAGGAGGCAATGCCCAAACGAGATTGTTTTGGGTTACTCATTCCCACAACTTCCCTCTCTGAGAACTGCCCCATCCCCTCTGCCTCTACGCCTCTACCCCCCTTCCCTGCCCCAGTCTGTGATCTATTTGACTCTTCTTCCCTCCAAACATTAAGTCCTCTACACTTGACCAGGCCAGACCAATTGGTATTTGGAATTGAGCTGCTGAGAATGATTTAGTTAGCAGTGGAACTTGACACAAATTGTGATGTAGAATGAGACATGCCATGATGGGCCAAGCATGAACAGATAAATCTTCGGAGAGAGAACAGCGGAATGCATGTGCAAAGAAGAGACAAGGAAGTACTCAAGAACACAGAGAATGAGAAGCAGACAGAGGCTGGACTAACCATGTGATACCAGCTCCCAACTCCCTTCCCTGTGCAGGGCCTGGCTGTGTTTGGTTTCCATTACTGCAGAGATCCCTGCAGTGTCCTCTTCCCCTCTATTTACTGTGAGTGGATTCCTATTTCCTGGGGCCAGCAGAACTTTGAGGGGAGAGAGGCAATTCTGGATACGACTTGCTAGAAAGCATGTTTCATAACATTTAATTTTATGTCCCGAATTTTGCCTAATGTGGTAGAGAGAAAAATATAAAACTAAACAAGATGAACTATGTGAAATGAACATCTTGTGGTCAGCACTGAGAAACACATGATGGGAGTACTGATACTGCAGATTTTAATGCTGATGGTCAAATGTTTATATAAATATAAACATAATTTTTATCATTTTGATGTGTGGATAAAACAGAACATAGTAGTAGCATCATGTTCTACATTTGCTTTACTATGGATGAACTTTAAACATTGCAACGTGTCTCTGACGAGGCTCCTTAGCCACATCAGTCTCCTGAGGTGAGTCTGAAAAACATGGCTTCTTCTTTCATCCTGTCGGTTTTATGCACAACCCGCTGGGGTTACTATAGCTTATCTAGCCATAGCACAGAACTATCCAAAAAATACGAAATATCTTTTCCATAATGACTACAAAAGCTTAAGTTGAAGCAGAAATGGGAAATATAACAATGAAATTACAGACAATTGGGATTATTAGAGGCAAGAAAGGGCTTTATAAAAGGAGTTTAGAAACACTACTTGGAGTCTTCTAATATTAGACAAACATATTTTTGAGCTAGTTTGGGGGTAACACTTCTTGGAGGTAGATTATTAATAGTAAGGATGATAGTGATCGTACACTTAGACTGGTGTGAGGATATACGGTTTTTAAATCACTTAAAGTGTATTTTCTCATTTTGTAATTCCCCTTTTCAGTTCCATCATTTTTTAAGAAGGGAAAACTCAGAGAAGCTCACAGGCATGCTTCATTATCCATTCTGATTTTTACTTACAGTTTGGGTTTAGCCAGGACTGGAGGGGGCTCTTTGACAGGTGAAGAAGGCTCAGAGATTTTTACTGCCTGTCCATTGAATTTCTCCAGGAAAGAATCAGGCCTGATCTGGTTGGGGGTCACCATGCCACCCTCAGAGGACACTTCACTTCCTTTGTCATCTTCAGGCAGGTTGAAGTGTACACGGAGCCCAATCCTTGAGCTGGACCGGGGCTCATTGTGGTTCACTAGAACTCCTTCCAGTTTGGGTTTAGGGGGTTGCTCCACAGAAGGAGGCTCTGGGTTGGGTGGGGATGACCGTTGCTCAGTAACAGCCAGGTTGGTGGTGGAATTGGCTGGGTGAAGAGACCCATTGTTTCTGAGGTCTTCATTTCCTGAAATGATAATAATAGGGCCTGAGCTGTCAGCCTAACTCAATAAGCTTGAGACAGGATTGTAGTGACGAGTTGGGGCATGTGTGCAAACCAGATGATTATGCTAAAAGGAAAATGTTTGTTAAACACAGGGAATGTAATCTGGGGCATTAAAGAATGGTGAGGACAGAGGAAAAAGACTAAACAAAAAATTTAAATACTGCTTTGGAAAGAATATTGGAAGTTTACTTAAAACAAGGGAGATGTTTTCCTAGGAAGTATAATAGATAACAGGATAACTGGGGTGGTGGTGATGGTTATAAATGCAATAAGTTGAAAACTGGATATTGTACAAGAACACTTTCCTCAATAATTCAATTTTTAAAAGGAGAGCCAAGTAAGCTTCATATGAAAAACAGTCAGGAAAGAAAATATAAACTCTCCATACTCATATTCACTGAGCCCCACCAGCCAGGGCCATACTCATGTTCAAAGTCATAGTCTAAATTGTTCTGGCACTTAAAGAGCCCTTACCTCTTACATCTAGTTGTGCAATGCTTGACACTGTGCCGTATTTATTGCTTGCAGTACATGTGAAGCACCCAGAGTCTTCTGCAAACACTTCAGCAATGACCAAAGTACAAATCTCCTCTAAATGCCAATAAAACAAAATGGTTACTGACACAATTATGAAAATGGAATAATGGAATTTACTGATATCAGATGGTAATTCTATGTAAGTCAATATAAGAAGTTGATTACATTAATTTTTTGAAAATAATTAGTCTAAACAATGTTTTTAATTGAATTGACTGATTAGCAGGCTAAATGAGTCAAAGCATATAGAACAAATAGTCCATTTAGACAGACTATTGACAAGAGAACTTTATGATAATATAATATATTATGGATTCTGAAATTATCTTCTATTTTCATGTTGTCAGTTCAGTTGACCAAAATAGAACTGATGTGCAATAATCTTAAAAATCACAAAAAACAAATTAGGAGTTGAAGCAAAGGGAGGTTTGTGTGAAATAAAAAGGTTAATAAAAATTTTTTTAAACTCAGGCCTCTCACTATTTCTGTGGGAAATGTTTGCAGTGAGGTACTTTTAAAGGAAGGCCACAATTTAAAACTGGGTAATAAATATTTTGCTTAGCTAGTAGTAATAATAATTAGTCAGTAATAAGCATTAGTTGGTGGAATAACTTGAAATTCTGGGTGAAAGACAAGTGAAATGCAGTTTTTTCCCTTTGTAATACTATGGTAATTATCATGGATTACTCCAATACAGAGCATGAACCCCCTTTTGAATAACTACAGAAGTGATTCCCAGATAGAGCCATATGTTTATAGCCTAAAATTCTTATAGTTGATATTCCTTGGCAGGAAATGAAGAGACAGGTAAGACAGTAGTCTAAGCCTCCAATTATCACTGAGTAGAAAAGCACGCTTATATAAGGAGAAACTTGCCATCTCAGTGTTTCATAACTAAAATAATTAGCTGGACAACCTCTAGGGAACCTGGACAGGAGGCCATGGCAGATAGCATTGAGTACCTGCTCAGTAACTCTACATCCTCCTTCCTCCTTGTTAACAGATTCCTAACTTTGTCTAGCCTCCTGGGAGTGATCATACACTTCACGGCAAGCTGGCCTTGCCCAGCCTCAGGTGGTGAATTGTGATTAGTCATGCTAAACCACTCATGCTAACTCTACTCTTGCTAAGTGATGGCATGTGACACACAGTTCTGGTCAATGAGGTATTGGGGAAAGTCACCTGGGGAGTTTCTGAGAAAGTTGTTCTTATTCTTTACATGGGGCAACAGAGAGTGTTACTCCCTATTTTTGCCTCTGAATATTATCATCTGCATTTAATACCCATAACTGTGACAATGATCTTGGGTATATGAGGGAATCAGCCAAGAGGATACTCTGAGAATGGCAGAATGGAAAATGAAAAAAAAAATTGGCCCTGATGATCTCTGAGATACTAAATTAACCAATCTCAAGACTGCCATTTCTTAGGGCACATTGCTATGTGAGAAAATACATTTTTTCTTATAGCTCAAGCCACTTTTACCTAGGACTTCTTTACTTACTTCCCAAAGAATCCTAAATGATAGGCCAAGTTTGGTTTTGGTGGCTCTCTGTCCTTTTTCTGAGCCCTTGGCTGTATTTCCTTCTCTGTGTTCCCCTTCCCAAATATTCATACTTTCCTTTTTCAGTAACCGGCTCTCAGAAAATGATCTGATAAATTCTTTCTCTCTAACTATATTTGCCTGATAAGATAAAGCATTTCGTTTCCAAAGGGTACTTGAATTATGCAAGAAAGAAGGAAGAACTCTGGCTGTGAGATTTTAGATGATGGAGCTGGGAAAGGCAGGATTTGCTGTGGGCAGGGACCACTTTTGAGTGACTATGAAATTATTTTGTATATGCGACTGCCTGGTGAAAATACCTGCTTTGGATGAATGTGTCAAAGGCCTGAAATATTTTCAAGGGGAAAAATATTTCTCCACTACATGCAGTGCAAGAATAAGATCCCTCTGGTCTTTACTATGTATCCCCACGGGCCTAGTGCAGGGCTATGCAATATGGATGTTCAAAATCTACTTCTGGAATGCCTTTCCATTCAGTTTCCATAATAATGAAATTCCAAACCACCATTCTTACCCAGAGGTAAAAATACAATGTGATATTTTAGGATGATCACAAAGAGGACATTCAGGTGTTTATACTTGGATTGTGAGTGACTTGTATTTTTTAGAGGTAAGAGCTTCACCTACTTGCCACTTCCATGTCATCTTAGTGTCCTTCCAACTAAATCTAATACCACCACGGGCATTGTCTTGATTCTGCAAATTCCAAAATCTGATGCGTAAGTTTTCAGAATCATAGGCTGCAAAGTTGGAATTGATCTAGTATTATGGAAATTGCTCTGCTCAGTTTTGGGGGGATCATAAGTAGGGGACAAAGAAAGAGGGAAGATATTCCTAAGAAACATTCCTCAATACCAAGAACTAACTGCATTCATATTAGGTAGTGCATGCATATTCCAAATTTGCACATGTTCTCCTTTCTTTCTTCACAGTAATAGCTAGTGATGGTTTGGATTTTTTCCCTAAAACTTTATTTTTCATTGTTTTCTTGACACCAGTGTAATTCCAATATGTTTTGTTATATATATTAAATCACTGATCACATACTAATAAATTAAAGTTAAAATGATATTTACCTGGCTCTGCCATGGATCGAGGTTCTAAAAAAAAAAAAATTAGAAGAGTCTTAGCATTTATTTTACTGAGAGACTATATTTTCATTAGAAGCTTTCTATAGAATTTCATAGTCACTTGCATACTCATGAGTGATTTGTTAAGGTTAAGTTGTAAATGTTAAGTAAAATGACTTAAGCACCAGTGGCCTCCACAGGGAATGGACTGTTGTGACAGGACAGCAAGAGAGCTGTTCATTAAATGATGTTGCCATATCTTGAGACACACCCGGGTTGCACTTGAGACATGTGAACCTCAGGTGAAGAAGAGTTACTGAGTTAACTGGGATTCAGGAACCACTGGCTTTTATTGGTAAACATTCAGCCTTACCTGAAAAAAAAAAAGACTGAGGCTTTGTGAAGACTGAGAGATTATTTTTGCCCTTGGGCTCTCACATCCTAATGAAATGTAGAGTGTACCTCCTGCTCTAAGGTTTCTAATATTAAGAGCTTCAGGATTAGATGACAGGTTCCTTGAGAGCCAGTCCTTTATCTCCAAAGTTTTTTTGTGTTTCTGAAAATGCCCACATGGTACTGAATACAGGTGTTCAATTAATGTTTACCAGATTGCAGGCACTCAGTCAGTAGTTGTAAGTTACAATCTTCTACACTGATAGAATATTGAAGTTTTTTCTTTTTTATCAATTTTAGTGCTACTCAAAATATATTATTGTCACTGCCACTGCTGTTAAACTTAATAGTGGCTTGATTCATATATCGTACTGATTTGTACCACAGTTTTGTGAGAGGCAGAAACAAATTAACAATAAAGCAGATAAATTTCAATGTGTTTTATACTGAAATGGGTCAAGGTGAATGCACTTACATGACAAGAAAAGAAGAATTAACTGCTGGAATATATAAGTAATTCTTATAATAAAAAATAAAAATCTAATATAAAAATGAGCAAAGGATATGAACATGTAATTTAAAAATAAAGAAATACAAAGACCAATAAAATATGAAAAAAGTTCCACCCCACATCTAATTAGTGAAGTGCAAATCAA
Organism: Anoura caudifer; assembly: GCA_004027475.1. Taxonomy (NCBI): domain Eukaryota; kingdom Metazoa; phylum Chordata; class Mammalia; order Chiroptera; family Phyllostomidae; genus Anoura; species Anoura caudifer. Next base: position 184,344 of record PVKU01002511.1, on the reverse strand, counting down.
AAGAAGTGTTCCCACTTGGGGCCTATAAAATTAGTGAAGATAAAGAAATATTGAATCCCATTGTTAGTGAAAGTATGAAACAAAAGGCATTCCCCATGTATTGCTGGCTGTCATGAAGCATAGCTAGGATGACATGTGGCCCAGTTCACCTGGGACAGACCTGGTTTATTCCTGGGATCATTATGTAATTATTAATAGCACCCTCTTTCACTCCCCAAAGTGTTTCAGATTAGGTGATAAATTATGTGATCATCCTAAATTTAATTCAACCTTTTTAGATGGTATTTTGGCAATGTATATTAAAAGTGTAAGAAAAGTTAATTTACAATAGCAATTCTCATACTTGAATTTATTTTATATTCACAAAAATTTCCTGGTAACATGCATTGAAATATAGTTTATAACAGTAAAAATTTGTGAACAATCTAAATGTTCAACAATAGGAAATTAGTTGTATTGATATATTTTTAAAAGTAAGAAAGGCCTATATTTATTAACATCGAACGATGTTCATTAAATGTTCAGTAAAAAAACTAATTTACAAAAAGGAGTATGTTTTACAGTGTCATACAATATTATATCAGTTCCAAGTGTACAACTCAGTGATAGGATATTTATATAACTTACAAAATGCTCACTCCAATGAATCTAGTATTTATCTGACACCATAAAAAAGATTATGATTTATTTTTATTAAAATGTGCATGAAAATTTTTTTGTACAATATACAGCAAAATATTAATAGTGTTCAGTTTGGGGGATTATGATTTCAAGAGATTTCAAGTGATTGTATTCTTTTTTATATTTTAATTAGCTGTTAAAAATTTATGAAAATAAGTGTATATAATATATTTATAAAAATTAATTATCAGATAAAATTTTTAAAGCATCAACTTACTTTTCTGTAAAATTCTAAAGTCTGGAGAATCTTCTATCAGGGTCCCTTCTCTATACCACTCAACTTTAGGAGATGGAGCTCCTTTCACTCTGCATTCAAAGACAACCAGCTGACCCTCAGAGGCTGATAAATTTTGTAACATCTATAATGAGAAGAATATTATTAGAACCAAAAAGTGTACATTTTGAAATCTAGTTCCAGTGCTGAATTTTAGAAAAAGATACCACTGTCTCTGCATTTGGATTTTCCCCAAATCTACAGCTCCAGCAGCTTCAATTCTGTGCATGTGCATTGTCTTCACGGCCCTGTTTCCTCACTATCTTCTTCCTTTTCCTCTCTGTTGCAGTGCTGGACAAGTTTATTAAATACTAGGGAAAACATTTTTGAGCAGATCCAAAAAATGTTAATTTGTTGGTAAAGTAATTCTGTTTTTATTTTTAAAAAAATTTTTAAAGGTTTTTTATTTTATTTTATTTTTTAGAGAGGGGAAAGGAGGGAGAAAGAAAGAGAGAGAAACATCAATGTGTGGTTGCCTCTCGCGTGGCCTCCACCAGGGACCTGGCCCACAACCCAGGCATGTGCTCTGACTGGGGATCAAATCTGCGACCCCTTGGTTTGCAGCCTGCAATCAATCCACTAAGCTACACCAGCCAGGGCTAGTAATTCTGTTTTTAAATGCCTACATGGTTTCCAAAAATAATAACAATTAAAAAAATCTGCAGTTAGTATCTATTGGGGTACTCAGCACAAGAATAATGTATTTTTCCACACAAGAACATTGCTATCCATGAGGTGTAACATCTCTTTGGCCCGAGTAACTGACTCTGTTTTTCTAGCTTTGCTTTATTTACATTGTGTAGTCCTGGAAATTGACTTTTGTTTTGCTATTTTGTTTTCCTTATGTGTTCTTTACAGTATAGCCTCAGTGTCTGTTCAGGGATATAAACAATGACAATCTCTATGAAATCAGAGCCACATGTCTCAGAGCCTTAGGTCATGGTAAAATATCTTGTAATTTAGTGAAGGTATTATTAAATGTTTTTCCACACTTTCACAAAAAAAATTTACAAAAAACACTTGGAACTGTAAAACATCAGTGTATTCCACGATAGACTCTACGAGAGAATGGAACTCACATCATCAAAACTAGTCTTTCACTCATCATGATTTATGAACTTGAAGTCACACATTTGTGTAGGAGGTGATTCATTTGACTATGAAATGTTTCTTAGGCATGTGTGTGAGCACATTTTTGCTTTTAACTTTGGACCAAAGATTATAAACAGAAAGGTTATGATTAACTTCCTCCACAAGTTCTTTTAGTAACAAATGCTGCAATGCTTCCTATTACTACGATTTTGGGATCTGCATGAGGAAATAATGAGTGGTTCAGAGAAGCTTCAGAGAAGGGGATAGCATATTTCTTTTTTTGCTTTTGTCATTCACTCTTATAAATATTTGGTGATTGTTTATAGCTCTTATCTGAACAATTTATGGTATTTGGTGCATGGCCATACTGTATTTATGGCATTTGTCTAAGGAATAATGGGGTGGGGATAACCGTGTAGTTTTTTTAGCTATAGGTTTTACCTCAGAGGGATGTTGGGATGGCCAGGGGATGTTGTAGTTCAAAGTTAGTGTTTTGTTCTTTTTAGTGTTTCCGAATTTGTTTGCTGAAGTAATTCAAGATGGGATTTCCAGAGTGGTTTCTGGATTAATAAGGAACAATTTGATCAAAAACCTTTTTATTCCTTGTCTACTCAAAACAACATCTTCTAGTAACAAGAACAAAATGCTCTCAGTAAGCAGGGAACATCAGTGAGTGTTGAGTGCTCCTGGCAGGCTGGTGAATTTGGCCCCATTCTGACATCTAAGCAAATTCTGTGTGAAAACAGAAATTTTGGGGCCTACAGAATACTTTAATGGTAGTCAGACATCTCCCTGGGATTCATATGTAATGGAGTTTCATTCCTTTTTTTTAAAGATTTTATTTATTTATTTTTAAAGAGGGGGAAGGAAGGGAGAGAGAAACATTAATCAGCTGCCTCTCACAGGCTCCCAATCGGGGACCCGGCCTGCAACCCAGGCATGTGCCATGACTGGAAATCAAACCGTGACCTTTAGGTTTGTGAGACAATGATCAATCCACTGAGCCACACCAATCAGGGCTCATTCCTTCTTGAGGCAAACAAATTAGAAAAACAAACAAGGAAACACCACCAACAAAAAAGGTGGTGATGGCAGAAGGAATTGAATAAATAAAATATGGCTCTTTTTAAAAATAGGTGTAAGCAGAATGAGGTCAATTGATATGTTTTGACATGGCTTGCAGTTCAGTTCAGATATATAAGCCAGTTCTCAATCTGCAGAGGTTATAGCTAAGCCCTGCATGAAAAAGGACATTCTTAAGAGAATATATTGCTTACAATTGAGTTGCAACAAATTACTGTTATTAGTCACTTGACATTGACGGCCAAGACCTGTGTCCTATATGAGAGTTCAGCCAAGATACCAGGGTTACTGCAGTGTATGGAATATTCCCACTAAGTGCCTGCCATACAGGATGGAAGCTGATCCCAGTGTGCCACATCGTCGATACTCAGTAAAGGAAGTGCTGAGGGATCATCTTACAAGCCCCTTAGAAAAAGTTGTTGAAAGTCATAGTTCAAAGGACAATAATAGTGGTTATTGCTGAAAACTGGTTTTCTACAAAAGTCTCATGGAAGGAACTGGCACGCATTGCTGCACATCAGCGTCCAAAGAGTTGCTCCATTTGCACTTAGTGTAGACAGTGCCACGTTCACACTGGTAGTGAGTCCTAGGCTGTTACTGATGGCACAATATGTACACTGTGTACAGACTTGATCATAATCATCCAAATTTTACTGAAGACAAATAAGGCAAATGAAACATTCCCAGCTGGCAAAGATCAAGTCAGTCTTAACTAAGAATTATGGATCTGGACTGAAGTTGCTCTAACCAACTGTCCACAACCTCTTGAGGTAAATGGTATCCAAAGTGCAAATCTGTCTTGTGTGTCATCGCCATGTTGGTCATCTAGGAAGACATTCTTTGTAGGGTGACTTGACTATGCAGAGCCATTTGATATTGGATTTTTTTCTCTATTTCCCCTAAAGACACTTGGACCCCACAAAGTGATGAAAGCAGTAATTCCTTCTTAGCTCATGTGGAGGTTATTCACCACAGAATAAATATTACTGTGTGCCTGCTTTGTGCCAAGCCCCATGCCAAGTGCTATACATGTGAGTTGAAAGGACACAGTTCCTACTTAGTACATCCTACCCACAAATATAATGCAGGGATATCTCGAGGAAGGGCATCTTCCTTTTTGATTGAAAGATGTCAGCTACAAGGTTCATATTGTCATTTTATTCCTTTTTTTAATCCAGTTGACATTATTGAAACTTTGAAGATGCTGCAAATGAATGGTTTTAATGCTTTAGGCTGGAATTGGATCAGAGCATTATTTACTGATAAAGAACTGTTTGACTGAAGACCCTTTGCCCCTTGATTGTCACAGGTGCCCTGTGCAACAGCTGAGTCAGAAAAGCCTCTGGAATTGTCAGGTTGGGGAGAGGGGCCCATGTAATCTTCAGAAATCTGGATCCAGTTACTGGTCCAGTTATTTCAGGGTTTCCTGCCTCTGATATTATATAATGAAAGCACACTTCTTTAAATTCTCACTTCCCCTGCCCCCTTGCACTCTTCAAATTACTGCTGAAGCAGCTGGAGCCAGGGCTGCTGCAGCCTTGAAAGTCCGCCAGAGCAGCTGCTACTGGAGTGGGAGCAGCGTTAGGCGTAAGATTCTAATTTGATCACCTACCTCCCTTCACACTCAAGAAGTGAGAGCACTGTTTTCCCCCATAAATAGAGTGAAAGTGTCTTTGATACTGATAGAGGATGAAGGGTGGTCTATCACCATAAAATATTTAAAAACATAGGTATCACCTGTGATCATAGCAGTGCCCTAACACATAGAATCTCCGTCTTCTCTCAAACTCTACCACTGTTTTGCTGGGCAGCCCTCGTTTTAATTTTAACCTTAAAAAAAAAAAAAAAAGACAATACCAGTACTTCCCTATCACCACATAAGGCACAAGGAGTTAAATAAAACTCTGCTCTGTAACTGACATTAAAAAAAAAAATTGGCTTCTTGCTATTGCTGTACTGGCAGAGAAATGCTTTGTTGGGCAGTATAGAAAGTGAGTCATGAGGGCTGAAATGCCAGAAGTTTCTAATGAAGTAAATAGAGCGGAAATAACTCTAATAAACATATGCAAATGACCAGTTATCATGGCTCATGCCACATGATTACCACTGCTAGTGGCTCTGACTCAGAAATTTTCTAAGGACACTGGCAGTGACTATGACCTCAATCCTGCCTGTGCTGATGGAAACTAACGCAAGCACACTGTTGCTGGTAAGTGTCTCTGGAATCTGAGTCAGCCTATCATAGTCTCCACGTCTGAACAATCCTGGCCCCATTTAGGGAGGCAAAAGCATGCATCTGAGGGCTCAGAAAGCCTGATCAGAGTTTGAGTCTTTGTATTAAGGACCATTTTCCCACCATGGATCTAATGGTTTGTTTTTGAGGTTTATCTAATAAACAACATATACTAATGATTCTTCATTTTCCCATTTTTATTTATTGAATACATATATGTATCTACCAATCAGAGCATCAAATTAGAAGGAGGTAATCAGAGTCACCACACAAAGGCAGCTAAACCTGTTGTTCTAATTGGCTCATGAAAATAAAATGTAAAGAATAAGCATTAAAGTCCTGCTGTACTTTTTGGAATAATAAGAATGACTTTGGGCCTATTACTAAATTTATGTATTCTAATCTAGGTATTAGAGAGAGCCTTCAATGTGCTTGGGAGAGACAGAAAAGTAAACAATTTTTTTATTGTGCTGAATCTTGTACCTGAAGTTAGCACCAGGTGATACAGATGCAGGGAAGACAGAGCACCTAGGAAGATTTAAAAGTGAGTGAGAGGGGCAATTGGTAGTGAGGAAGAGAAAAGAGGAGGGGATTAGGTATATATTATTCTGTGATTTAGTTGCCTTTGAAGAGTCAGCACTGTCTCTAGGATATGACAAATGGGCATGACAAATTGAAGTGTCTTGATTTCTGGGGCACTTAAGCTCTGTTTTAAGGCAAAGTGACTTAGCAGTGAAATAAGAGACAGATAGCTCTATTAGCTATATCACACACACGTGCACACATTCATGTGTAACTCTTCATCAAAGCCTTGTATTTGCCAAGTCACAGCATGTTGCTTTCCTACTTCAAGTCTTTGAAAATAGCAATGCTAAAATTCTAAAAGTAGCTTACAAAAATGGATCTGAAAAATCAAGAGGCATCTTGTTTCACATGGGAGTGTTGATCTAACTAATATGCATATGGATAAACATGTCTCACTCAAGATTCTGGTTGATTTTGGAAAACCATCTTGGATGAGCTGATATGGTGGAACTATCCTAAAAAAATTTAATGTGACTCAATTTTTTTGCCTTTTAATTAATTGCCTTGTATAACATACAAACTAAGCCAATATTTTACAAGTGAAAGAACATTGAGCAAGAATTGGAAGAATTTGTTTCTAGTCTTGATTCTATTGCTAACTAGTCTTGTGACATTGGATAAACTGCTTAATCTCTCTGGCTCTCACTTGTTGTTGTTGTTTTTTTCCATTTGTAAACAAAAGTCCTTGAGTAAAACTTCCAGTTCTAATACAAAGACTGTGAGACCCAGAATTAATGCCATCACAATAGTTGATACCAGGAAATAGAAAAATAGAATTCATTGTCCTAGAATGAGGCTTTATATTAAGCCTCTTAGAACATTTAACCCCACCTGATAGAGAACCAAAGATATTTTTGGTGCAACTTCATTCTTTTGAAGTCCATCCAGAGAACCTTTGGAGTATTAAATGGCTAGAAACTTATCACCTGACCCCTAGGTGTGGCTATTGTGTTTAACAGCAATAAGATTATCATCATAGAAATTAATGTGGTGGGTGAGTGGGGAAGACATTTCTTTCATTACATAAACTGTTACTAGAAATCTGCGACTTGAATGACGTGGTAACAACTACTGAAAATCCCAAATCCTAGACTGTGCTTTTAACAGACCAAAATCCTGAGAGGAAACCAGTAAATATTGGATCTTACAAATTTGTTTGGGTACTATAGTATATTTAAAGCCATGACAGAAAGAAGTAATATTTTGATTACCTTTGTAAACACAGGAGCTGCGATGATAGGTTTTCCATCCAGTCCTTGCAAATAGTTGGTAGGGCTCCGACACTGTTAGAAGGGAAAGAACAATAGATTTACTGTCCCCATCATTATCAGATAGATAAATAGGTAAACATAACACATTACAGAATTTGGTGTATGAAATTAATCTAAAACCAAAAGACTAACATTTTCTAAGTCTCTGAATCACAGACTTCAAATTTTATACTGAATTGATTGCTTTTTTTTTTTCTAGGTCATTGTGGCTGTAAATATGTGCCCACCACCTCACATATAAATCTAAACCCCTGAAATGTTACCATAGAACTCCTGAGCCTCCACACATCACGATTTGAAAACTATTGGATTAGAACTAAAATGTGACCCCCTCTGCATCACTAAATGGCTTAGATAAGTCACCATTTAAATGTTTTAAAAATGGTCTTAAGTCAATAAGTACATCAATATTACACTACAAGTATGTTTACATTAGTATGATTTTATAGTTTTAGATCTATATGTATCATATATCTGTATATATGTATATATATGCCTAGAAAATGCATGAAATTATCTGCTAGAAACTAAAAGAGGGTACCTCTGAGGAGTAGGGGCATGGGAGTACAACCTTAACTAAAGTTTTTACTTAATATATTTCTGTATTTTTTTAGTCTTTTCACATTAAGCATGTATTATTATTATCATCATCAGCATCATCATCAACTTGAAGAATGAGAGCCTTTGATATATTTTAAAAAATAATTTTATGGTTGCTGTCTTAGAAAGTAGATTTCTTTACATCTCCATGAAACTTGAGTTTCATGGCCCAAGAGTTGTCTTGGGCCATTGTGAGAACTGTATCAATACCCTAATGCCAATAAAGCTGGAATTTTAGAGACTAATTTGTAAAGAGTTTTTTTTCCTATGAAAGTTGCCTATGAAACTAAAGAATATGTTCTCAAAGCAATAGGAACCACTGATACTGTACATCAGAAGTACAACTTATCATGATCATAGAAGTGTGTTACCCAAGGCCATTATGAAGGTGCAACAGAAAAGAACATGATCATGCCATGCAAGATGGTCACGGTCACAGTGCCTGTCTGTCACAGTCCCTGGCACTTGCATTTCACTTAGATGCTTGTACCTGCTGGATGATTGACACATTCGGCTGGGCCACCACATGCTGGGCTTGGGGTGCTGCTGAAGGAATGGCTGCAGAAATAGTGGGAAGGGATGACACCTCATTTGTCTTCTGGACTCTGAGAAATGATTAAAATATGTGTAAACAGACCTATCATTTCTTGTGAAAATTCTTTCAGGAAAATTATTCATGTTATCCATGCTTATAGTTAGATGTAATACAAATCTTTGGTCAACAATATTCCACAAGCGATTACTGAGAGCTTCTTTGCTATATACTTTGTTAAATGTAAACAGGAAGATGATAAAATGCCATTCTTGTCCTTGAGTTAGTTGCTCTCAGCCAAGCTGGAGACTTGTGCATATTTACAACTGAGAATCCAGAGAACTGCTATGACTGAACATGTGCAGAAGATAATTTTTGAGATTTGTCTTGTTGCCCTCCGTATTCCCCCCCCCCCTCTTTCAAGCAAGACACCAACCAGGCTTTGTAAATCTTTGCTTCTGGGATTTTGGCATGGCAGAAAGACAAAATAGCCTGAGTCAATGAGCTCTTCAAGTTTACACAAATTAAAGAGAGTATTTGAAGGTCAAGAGAGCCAAGAAATATTCTTAAAGAGGCTACAGAGGGGAGACTATTTTAGTTTTGTGGATCTTGCCAGAGAACCTGACAAGAGGAAGAACCTGAGTCCAGAGGGGACGGTGACTCCTGTGATTAAAGGGTCCCACTCTTGCTAAAGTTATCAGTACCCAAGTATATCAGGAAGGACCGCACTGAAAGGGAACTTGAGGTCTGGAACATGGGCCTCTTCCCTGTGTGGGTAGATGACAGATGACAGAATGGGTTTCCATTTTGTTTATTTCTTTTAAAAGATTTTATTTTTTATTTTTAGACAGGGGAAGGAAGGGAGAGAAAAATTGACTGGTTGCCTCACATTCCCCCAACCAGGACCTGGCCAACAACTCAGCGTGTGCTCTGACTGGGAATCAGACTGGCAACTTTCCAGTTTTGGGACGATGCCCAACCCACTCAACCACACCAGTTGGGGCACCTTTTGTTTAGATGTTACCTCTGTCTGCCTGAGCTTCCTTGTTTCTCAAATGGGAAAATAATAATTTTTTTTACCTCATAGGGTTTTTGTGAGGGTTAAAGAGGCAATTCATGTGAGATGCATAGAGCAGTGTTTAACATCAAATACTATCTGTATCTATATCTATATCCCAAGGATCTTTCCACAATCATGGAGGAGGAATGGGACATCCAATAATGACTGATTAAATATTTTCCTAGCCAGGTAAGTTGGGGCTTCAGAAGCAGAATTATGTGGTGATACAGAGGCTATCAGTGTTCCCAAAGCACCTATTTTCTTTTTATACAATAATAGAAACCCTGACTTCTTTACATGGCTACTCTATATGAAGGCTGCATTTCCCAACCTTCATGTGTGCCCACATGACTGCTTTCTGGTTATGAAATATGAGAGATAGTGATGTATGTGACTTAAGAGAAATGACCTTAAAAGGGGGGCAGGTCATGCTCTCATTTCTTCCAGTTTTCGACTGAGAAGATGAACCTTAGAATTAGATGAAGTAGAAAGCTGAAAGCAGACTGGAACCCAGTGGACTGTGAAGTGGTTTTAGCAGCTAAATCCATATTTTTATGCAAATGAGAAATAAATATCTGTCTTATTTAAGTCATTATTTTGAGAGTCTATTACACATAACTGAAGTTAAATCCTACCTACCATAGTAGATGTAAAAAAATAAACAAATGAGATATTTCTTGTTTATTTAAGTATATATATCAAAATTAATACACATTAGGCTTATAACTGTATTATGAAAGCCTTGAGGAAGGAGGTATAAATGTGCAAGAGAGTAGAAGTTTATTATAGAACTTGACTGGGTTTTGAAGACCAGGCAGAGAAGGAGGTAGGACATTCCTAGCAAAGTGCGCAGCTTGAAGAAGGGGGCGGGGATTAACCGTACATTGTGTGAGTGAGATGGTAACAGTGTGCAGAGCTTGAGGTGGGGGAATGGGGAGGAGAGGGCAAGCAAGCCTGGTTGATACTCTGCTGAATAAGGCTTTGTGTGCCGTGTCAAGATTTTAAAAAAAATGTTGTTTGTTTTATATTTTATTTTCCTGTAGATAATTTTTTAAGTCAGGAAAATGATTGGATCAGAATGATCTTTTAGAGAATAACTGATTGCATTTGGAAATTATGAAAAAGAAAAAGGCTGGGGCACCTGTAAGGAGGTGACTGGCAATAAAGCAGCAGGAAAAAAGGAGAAACTTAACTGAAGCCATGAGAATAAGGAAGTGAGTTGAAGGAAGAAATCATCTACTCTGGCTATAAATTTTCATATCTGGACAAAAGTTAGAAGCAAATTATCATTTCAAGGTAGGCATACATAAAGGATTTTGAGGAATAAGATAATTTCTGCCCTTAAAGAGTGATTACTCCCGTTGGGAACTGCCCTGCCTGGTTTCAGAAGCTGTAACACCCCATGGCTAAGGCTGAGTGAGTGACCTTCAGACCACAAGCCACTAAGGAGACAAAGCTTATCTCCCTGGCAGGGGCTCTGCCTCAGCTTCTTTTACTTCACCCTGCCTGGCCGCCAATCCTTGATCAGTTAGCCAATGACGGGTAAGGTTCCTCAAGGGAGGGATGACCTAAGACTGGCACAATCATGGGGGCCCTCAGGGAAGGACTTGGGGGCTACAGAAAAAGGGGGTGATGGACCCTTACCCCTTGGCTTTGACATAGCCTGAGTCCTCATTCTGTCTGCAAGAAGTCTCCTAATCTTTTGGCTACCTTACTTCCCCTACCTGATTTAAGCCTGAAACAATGCCTTAAGCCTGAAACAATGCTGGTGGCTGGAAAGGGCGGGTTCCCTAGGGTGATCAGGCCTAAGAAAGAATGTACAAAATCCTATGAAGCCTACTTTGCTAATAGCCTCAATTTAAATAATAAGGGACCAAGCAGGAAGTGAGTTTGTTCCCCAAAGTTTTATGGCCCTTTAACTATCTGACCCTGACTCAGAATAAGCCCCCAGAGTTCTTTGAATGTTATTTATTGTTTAATCATTTCTTCCTGACAACTATTGATGAGCTTTATTCCTGTGCAAATTGAACCCAATAAAAGCTTGTCAAGGCAAGGGTAGGGGCACTCTCCCCTTGAGAGAGTGGCTGCACCATCCCTTTTCCTCCAGAGGACTCGGTAGTCTGTGTGAATGTATCTCGTCTCATCCTAATGCTGTAGACACTGTGGGCCTGTGTCTGCGTCAACTCCTTGTAAGGGAGGACAGAATGTGCAAACACAGCCAACAGCTCTCTAACCAGTCTTCCAAATATTGCTGCTTGTTCCACATGGTCTCAAGGAATGGCTAGTCTGTCTGTTTCCAGTTTTCATGCTTTCTCTCCACAGCCTCTTTGGCCACAATGACCTTCCCTCTCGTTTGGGTGTGTACACTGACTGTTCTTTTAAGCTTCCACTGAAGGCCACCAACTATGTGTCACCCTTCCTGATCTCTCTCTCCTCAACCAATTGAGTTCTTTATGCCAAGTCTTTTATATCTTGCACATAATTGTCTATTACACTTTATTACTCTTACTGTCTATATGCTTGATATACATCTCTTGCTATATATGCTATGTATTTCATTCTACTAGACTGTAAGCAGGAAGGCAGGAAGTATCTGATTTTTCTTAGTACCCATTGCATCTTGTGAAGTATCTGGGGTAGAGTAGGTGCTTAGTCAATATTTGTGGAAAGTAATGAATAGATGAAAATAACAGTTCAGTACTCAGTACAATTGTTCAGCAGAAAGGTTATGACTTGCCTAGGTCACTTATACATATAATTTAGTATCACCAGGTTTGTGTTCTTGTGAGTAGTATTATTTAGTCAGAAAACATGAATTTTTTTGAATCACTGTTTTTTTTTCACTCTGTAGATATACATATGATAATATTTCATTGGTGATACCTCATTTTAAAAATATTAGAAATATTAAAATTAATTTGCTAGGCAAGACTTAAGCAAAATTAGAATTACCGATTCATTTCTTCCTTGTTAGGGTCCCCTTCTGAGTCAGAAGAAGATGCCCCTGGAAATATAAAAATAAGACATGAAATTTTAAATTGGTTCCAAGGCATTTGAAGACCTATGGAATTTCAGACCTAGAAATGAACTCAGTGATTCTCTACACTAACAGTCACTTTTACATATAAGGAAATAGACCCTAAGTAGATGAAGGACTTGCTCAAGGTCACATGGCTAATTAGTTATAGAGTTCAAATTAACTGGTTTAAATTCCAAATGTTCTTGTATATAAAACATTGCTGATGCCTTTGGACTAACAAAATATTCTTTGAAGACATTAATATGGTGTCCGTCAATCCTCTTGCTCTTGACCTACACAGATTAAATAGAAGAAGGGATTATGCGTACATTGGATTCCAAACATTGTAGGTGTAGGTGGATGCTCTTCCTTCCAGTCCTAATATTAACAGTCACATTTCATCTTAGGAGTGGGGTGTTTGAAGCTCTGTTACCACAAATTTAAAAAAAATCAGCGATCCAATCTCAGCACTCTTGAGCAGAGCTTTGATCCTGGATTTAGTTCTCAATATAGCGAATTCCAGAAAGATTTAACAGAGCTAAATCTGGAGGCATTTATTGTACTCCAAAAATTTGAGAATGAAAACATACAATACAATTCTATTCATGCATTATTCATTATTAGTATCATTATTCACACATCCATTCAATAAATGTTTATCAGATACCCACTACGTACTTGGCACTATATTGGAGATACAGAAGAATGAGACAGTACCAGCCTTACAATCTAGTTTGTAAATGGGCACTTATACCATAATACTATAATATTTAAGTGCTGAAACCAAGGTATGCATAAGGTCTTATAGCCAATAAAAGTGCTGAAGAATGGTTTCCAGAAAAACCCAGCAGATGAGATAAATGGGAAAAAAACCTTATCCTAGATATGTAAGGAACATAAGGAATATTGATTTATTCCCTAAAATGGGTCATATAAATTTGGTGCTGATATACATCCTTTCCAAGGCTGCCTAATGGTCTCCCTTCTTCTAACCTTGAATCCCTGTGGTATATTCTCACCCAGAAGCCAGAGGGACCCTGTTAAAAGCTATGTCAGATCATGTCCTGTCTCTGCTCAGAATTCTCCATAGCTTCCCATCTCCCTCAGAGTATTAGTCAAAGTCCTTATAAATGACTTACAAGGACCTATATAATCTGCTCACCTTCCTCCCATCTTGAGCCCATCTTGAACTTTTGACCTAACTGATCCTTTCTTCCTTCTTTCCTCCACCTGGGCCATGTTGACTCATCTCTGTATCTTAAGACAGGCACACTCCTACATCAGGGCCACTGCACTTGCTGATTTCTCTGCCTAGAGTTCTTTTCCTTTGAATATCCTTATGACTCACTGTTTCCTTTCCCCCAGATCTTCACCTACATGTTGCCTAGTTAGTAAGGTCTTCCTTGATCACCCTATCTAGAATTGCAGCCTACACACACACACATTCATGCTTCCTATCCCCTTCATTTCTATGCATATTTCTTCCACAGTGTGTGTGTGTGTGTGTGTGTGTGTGTGTGTATTGTATATATATAATGAGAGTAATATATATATTATATATATACACACAGAGAGATAGAGAGAATAATATATATTTTATATATATAATGTGTATATATATACCTATACATACACACACAGAATAAAATATATATTGGTCTCTGCCCCTGGCTCCAGGCACAGAGCCCCTAAAACCCTTTTAGGGGTTTAGAGAGAGAGAATAGGTTTTAGAGAGAGATAATAAAATATATATTTTATAAATAAATAAATAAATACACACACACACATATATATATATATATATATATACACACACACAGAATAAAATATATATTGGTCTCTGCCCCTGGCTCCAGGTGCAGAGCCCCTAAAACCCTTAAAATTTCTTAAGCGATGAGTGCTTTAGAGCATCTCTTTTTCTAATTTGTCTTTGACCGCATTCCTGATACAGGGCTCCTAAAACTCTTATGAAGTCCTAAGTGATAAAGGCGCTAGGTGCATTTTTTTGTCCTAATAACATAACTGGGTGGGCTCCTCTCTGGTTCCTGGATGGGGGCTGGTCGTCGGAAAGACTGAGCCATGATTAGAAGCTTGGAATTTTCAGCCCCATCTCCAATCCCCTAGAGAGTGAAGAAGGGTATGAAATGGAATAAATAAGTATGTGAAGAAGCCTCCTTAAAATCCCAATAGTCTGGGAGTTTGGAGAGCTTTCAGGTTGGCAAACACATCCATACCATGAGGATGACACTCCCCAACTCCGCAAGGACAGAAGTTCCAACACTCTGGACTCTTCCAGAGCTCATTCTCTTTATCTCTTCGTTTGTATACTTTATCCATCTGTATACTTTATCATATCATTTTACAAACTGGTTAACTTTTTCCCTGAGTTTTGTGACACACTCCAGCAAATTAATCAAACCTGAGTTTGGGGTCATAGGAACCTGTAATTTGTAGCCAAGCCAGATAGAAACTGTGGGTAACCTGGGGACCTATTATTTGTGATTGACACCTGAAGTGAGGTGGGAGCAATCTCATAGGACTGAGCCCTTAACCTATTGGATCTGACACCATCTCCAGGTAGATAGTGAGTTAAATTGTAGGATACTCAACTGGTGTCATGGAGAATTGCTTGTTGATATGGGAAGCAATCCCCCTCCCTGCCCCCAACACACATACACATTGGAATTGGTGATCTGAACCCCTCCATATACCTATCATGTCATATATCTTACTTATTGACCTCATTTATTTTATGTTTCTCCATTACACTGTAAATTCCATCTTTCCATGAACCTAGGAGTTTTTGTCTATATGGTTCACTTTTGTTATCCCCACTGCCTAGAAGAGTGTGTGGTAAAGTAAGCCCTCAATAAATATTTATTTATTTTAACTATATGTCTCACCAGCAAGTGCCATGTTCCAAGAGTATTTTACTTTACCTTCTATATAAATCTCAGCAGAAGTCGAATCTGTCCCATAGATGTTAGAAGCAAAGCAAGAATATCGTCCTGTGTCCTCTTCAAAAGCTTCAGCAATGGTCAGTGAGTGCAGATTTCCCGCCTGGACAATATGAATGTCTGGGGAATTTTCAAGCTCCTTGCCTTCACAATACCACCTGCAAGGAAGGGGATATTGGACATGACTGAAATGTGAGAATTAATAACACAGATGGCTCCAGATGTTCCCTAAGAAGAAAACTGACAAACTTAGAGTGAGAATATGAAATAATCCATTACTGTGGTATAATTTAATTGTAACAATGAGAACACCTGGCAGTATTCTAATCACATTGACCCTTTACTCAGAAAATTAGAAAGTGACTTCTATAAGAATAATACAACTGTGAGAAGATGAATGAGGAAGCAAATACAGCCAACTACAAAGAGCAGGGTTTTTAATGTGGAACTTGGTTTCTTCTAAAAAGACTTACAGCTTTCTATAAGTAAGTACATGTTTAGCTTATTTGGAGAGGAATCTAAGGAGTATTAAAGGTTCATGAAGTTGAGTGTGCCCATTCCCTACTAAAAATTTCATCTGACGCAGCTACATAAAAACATCTTGTTAGTTACTTGAGTCATCAAAGTAAGGAGGGTGGGTCATAGTCACACAGGAGTGGCCCATTCTGGCAAATAACCTAAGTATATGTCTTTAGGTTATGGTATTTTATTTTAATTCTTTATACTTAAAGAAAAAAACTTTTATTATAACATAGTTTTTTGACCAAAAGTTTACACGGAACAATACATAAAATAAAGTTTAGTATGTGGAGGTGCATAATAAGAGGAAGCGACAGTAAAACTATAGGAAAATACCATTTCTCATGTAACCGATCAGCAAAAGTGTGAAAGTTTGATGATTCTCATACACTGCTGGTAGAAATGTAAAATGGTACACCTCCTATGAAAGGCATATGGCAACAAGTGCCAAAATTACAGAAGCATCTGTCCTTTGACCCAACAATCCCACTTGTGGAAATCTATCATACAGGTACACTTGCATACATACAAAATGACAAATGTACAGGTTACTCATTTAAATAGCAAATGATTGGAAACAACCAAAGTGTCCATCACTGGGTACTGGTACAGCCATATAGAACTATGCAGCTCTAGAAAGAGAATGAGATCACTATGTATGGATATAGGAAGAAAGCCAAGATATGCAGTTAAAATTTTAACAGTAAGGTGCAGAATAGTGTGTATAGAGTATTAGTGTTGTGTAAGAAATGTGGAGGTTGAAAAACCTGAAAACCCCAGTGCCTATTTGGAGTTGTCAACGATAAAGAAACTAGTTTGTACATCAGAACTCCAGCAAGTTTTGGGATCTGGAGTCCCAAGTTTGGGGATGTGGAAACACACTAACAATGAGGGAGGAGACATGGAACTTAAAATAGCATAACTTATTTCAAGTTTGGGAGATGAGCATTTGGATCCCCACAGCAGGTCAGCACCCTCTCTTCAGTTTGGGGATGCCCCATAACGAAGGCTGAGTTGCTGCCTGCATGGGCACCTGCTCCACATTGGAAACAAGGCTTCAGGAGGGATTTCTCTAGGGAAAAACAAACGGGCCTGATGACTTTGGAACAGAATATTTAGGAGATGGTTTACAAACGTATTGGAGACTGGAGACAAATTTGTGTTGGGACCACAGAACTAAGCACATAAGAAACAAGGTAGTAAACAACTCCAGGTCAAAGTTAAAAGTTATACCAGCAAGGAAACATTCATTTTATACTACTGGGCTTGGTAGTGAATAACACTTATACAGTAACAAAAAAAGGTAAACATTAAATCTTTTTTTTACTGTATTTTTTCCATTACTATTTAGTCCCCTTATACCTCTCTTCTCCCCCACCTCCACAAACACCACATGTTGTCCATGTCCATGAGGTCCTTTTTCCTTTTTTCCTCAATCCCTCTATCCCCTGCTCCCCCCTTAGCTGCCATCCTGCTCTCTATGTATGAGTCTGTCTCTTAAATCTTCTTTTAAAGAAAAGTGTGCTGTGATTGCATTGAGCTGATGCAGACAGCAACAACAGGGGTGCAGGTTTAGTGAAGGGGTGCTAAATCCCCATCTTCTGGAAAAGGAAGTCAATAGAAAACAGCCAATATCAGCACAGCAAGCAAAAATGGCATTACCCTGGTTCTCAAAGTGTAGTTCACGTTCTGTGAAGGCAAAATTATTTTCGTACAATACTAAGACATTTGTCTTTTCACATGTTGACATTTGCACTAATGGTGCAAAAGCCACAGTGGGTAAAATTGCTGGTGCTTTAGCAGCACAGATTAAGGTACTACCAAAATTGACTAGTGGTCATTGTGTTCTTCACTACCATACTCACAGTTTTTTAAAAAAATCCAGTTTTACTTAAAAATATCTTTGATGAAGCAGAAAAATCATTACCTAAAAAAAAATCTCAACCTTGAGTCTATGTCTTTCTAACATTCTGGTGAAATGGGAATTAGCACAAGGCATTTCTACTGGATATGAAAACGCACAGTGTGATTTTTTTTTTTTTTTTTAGTCGAACTAGGCACTGATGAGCAACTGATGGATTATGGTTATTCTGACTTGGCCATTCAGTAGTCATTTCCTCAAAAATGAAGAAAGTTCACCTGTCATTTCAAGTAAAAATAACTGATAACATTTGTTGCCATTGAAAAAATTTGAGCTTTCAGGGAAAAATAAGAGTTTTGGAAAACCTGAATCCCCCACAGTAAGTGTAGGGCTTCTCAAAGCTTAAAGACTTTTAATGAAATCAGTGATGATAATAACAAAAGTGATTTAAAAAAATATCATGTAATAAAATGTGTCAACACTTGGAAGAACTGCATTACTCATTTTCAAAATGACCACAATAGATGTTGTTACCCAAAGTTAAAGACAAAGGGTTTTACTATAGCAGAGAATAAAATTCATTGGCATAGTTTCAGACTTCACATTGCTACTAATCTTAAATAAACCAGAGCTAGTTGAATTTGGACGTAGTATCAAACAAGAATAGCAGCATTATCTGACAATGTTATTGAAATAGTCCTCTTTTTCCCAAACACATATCTATATAAGGCTGGATTTTAAAAATTTAGTTCAACCCAAACATCATATTATAACAAACTGAATGCAGAAGCAAATAGGAGAATCCAGCTGTCTTCAGTGAAGACAATGCCACTCTTCTCACGAAATTTTTGAAAATAGTTTTTTAAATAAAATGATTTGTTAGCATGTTTACTATTGTTTAAAAATGGATAAGTAAATAAGTAAAACATTTCGTAGTTTTAATTTCTAATGTGCTAATTACTGTATAGATATAATCCCCATAAATAAAACCTCTTTTTTGAGTCTCAATGACTTTTAAGACTGCAAAGAGATCTTGAGAAGTTTGAGAACCACTGGCATATTATTTATAAACTAAGAGGTAAATAAATAGAACATTGCAGAAAGAGTTGAAATTGGTCTGTTCTTTATTATTTGACTTTTTATGCAATGTACCTGTATTAATTTGATAAAGCAAATACAAATATTTCAAAACCAATAAACACCTTCCCTTACATAAATATGATAAGATTATCTCATTTCTTTAGATAATGTTTCTCTTTCTTACCAAAATGAGAGTGGAAACATCTATGAGCAACTGGACAGCCAGAAGGCAGTAAGTGGAATAATTCAAATGCCCAAACCCTCTGTCAGAAGTGTTTTTGTCCTTACTCCAATGGCCAGGATGGCTTCAGCCAACTGCACAGGACAATCAGTAGCCATCACTCTGACTTTAATACCATGACCCACTCAGAAATAATGTACCAAGCAGGCTGCCTTCTGAAAAGGTATTCAAATTTACCCAGCAACCCTGAAGACTCCTGAGGGTACTCTCTTCAAATGTCTATCCATGTTAGGGAATGCTTTCATAGAAATGCCCTGGCCCATCTGCATGTTTTAGAATGCCAAATTCTCAGGATGGTTATAGAATAGCAGTGATTCATGGCTGAGCAGAAATGAGTCAGTGATCTGGGGAAATGGGGCAGGTCCAGATGATAAAGAATGACCCTCCTTGAATGCACTGAGGAGAGATCACTGGATTTGCTAACTTGGCTAGCCACAAGCCTGAGAATGAAGACACTGAAGAGACAACATTTTCATTTTTAACTGGACTTTTGGGTCTCATATCATCATTCTGCTGCTAGGTGACTCTTTTATCTAAAATATGGCTTGTATAAATATTATGACTCATTGCTTTAGCAAATTAACAACTTCTAAATGTAATTTGAACGTGTTATTCTGACTCACCAGTAATACTGCTCATTAAAAGAAGGATTACTCAGGGCCTTTCTTTAGCTTTGCTCCAGCCCTTCCAGTACTCTATCCTACCTCTTATTGTTCCCTCTCCTAATACCATGCTCATTTCCATCACAGCACCTATATATCACTGATAATTATATATTTATTTTATATACATATCCCTCTCCTTTACTGGACAGTAAAGACCACAGTGCAGAGATTACCATATTTTGGTGCGGATAATGCCCACTTTTTGCCCAAATTTTTGAGGGGAGAAACAAGGATGTGTTTTATACATTGGCATAATGACTACATACCACGGGTATAATAATGGGTATAATAATCCTGTGTGTATTGGACATAAAACATGGGTGTGCATTACACATGACAAAATACAGTATCACATTTGTTTTGCTTACCACTTGTTTATCTGGCTCTTAGCCAGGTATGGCATCCTAGCTGCTTTAAAAATGTTTGTTGTATACATGTCATACCCATATATACAACATGGGTGTTGTATACACCCTTTTAAATCCTACTGAATTTAAATAAGAATTATTATAGCCTAAAGTCTGTTTTGTTTTCATTTTTCAAGAAGGCTTGAAGTTTAGAAAAGATCTTTCTTTGATTGTCTATAACCAGCTTTGTCTAACAATGCCTGATCTAAAATGAAGAGTGTAAAGCCAGTAAGACCTAAAAGGTAGTATATTTACTTATTGACATCTTCAGCTCTCTCTTTGACCAAAATGACTCTTCATATACTGAGTCAACTGGAATATATTGGACAAAATGATAATATTAAATGTTTTCTAATAGGACTCAAAGTTATATTGGATTTCATAACACAACTCAGTGTTTTGTATGTCCTATTTGACTGTTACTGAGTTAGCAAACATTTTCATATCTAATGCCTATATTCCACTGAAAGGAATATAGTGTACAAGTGGGGAGGATTTGTCTATTCTTTAACTGTTATTAAATTTGAGTTCTTCTGGGGACACTTCTTAGTAACTTAAGAAAAGCATAAATACATAGTTGACTAATACAAAATAATCAAGATTACCCCTTACCACATAGTTGATTTTAGACAGTAAATTGGAGGATGTGAAGATGAGAATAATCCCTAAAATAATTTTTAAAGGACTAATTAGTTTGAGCAGGGGTGACTAGAAATTTTTATTTTCTCCTTCTACAGTTTCTACCTTTTTTCTATCATAGTGCTTATTATTAAATTACTATGTAATTCACTCCTTTATCAAATTTACTATCTCTTGTCCTTCACCTCATCTAGAATAAAATTTGTCAGGAAATTTTGCTCTATTTACTGACAAATCCCAAGTCTTGGAATAGTTCCTGATGCATAGTGAGTACTGAATAAATAATTATTGAATAAATGAATAAACAAATGAATGTATTAAATTTTCTAGTTTTGTTATTAATGCATTAATAATGCAGTATACTTGGTTCCTTCCAATGACATGTTTAAAGTACATTTCTTTCTTCATTTTGCTGTTAACCTTTCAGAATAAATTCTTCTATTTTCTCAATTTGGAGTCTCTTTCATGATGTTGCATTTGTTTGTCTCAAGAATTCAAGTTTTGTTTAACATTATAAAATCAATATTCTTTGCCATACAACAGAACAAAGGGGGGAAAATAATAAAATAATCTCAAGAAAAATTCAACATCTATTGATTTGTAGAAAATCTTAATATTCCTAAACAAAAGGAAATTATAACAGAATGCTACATAATGGTGAAAAATGGAAGTAATTTGTTTAATATCATAAACAAGACTATAGTACCCAGTATCACCACTTCTATTTAACATTGTCCTAGAAGGCTTAGCCAGCTCAACAAGGAAAATGAAATATAAGGCACAGGATTAGAAAGGAACAAGACACCCCCCACCCCACCACCAAAATCTATAGGTAAATTCTCATTGTAGCAAGGTTGTCAGTTAGAAAGCAAATATACAAAGGACAGATGTGTTTCATACATAACATAGATTGTGATTCTTAAAAAGGTATTTATAATAGCATAAAATGAGAAACCTATGAATAAATCTAACCAAAGATTTGTAAGACTCAAAGTAAAAATTACAAGTCTTTATAGAAAGACATTAAATAATACCTAAATAGATGGAGAAATACGCCAAGATCCTGAATATAAGGACTCAATATTTAATTTTATCAGTTTATTTTAAATTTTTACTTATTGATTTTAGAGAGAGAGAAATGTTGATTTGTTGCTCCACTTATTTATGCATTCATTGGTTGCTTCTTGTGTGTGGCCTGACCAGGGATCAAACTCACAACTTTGGTGTGTTGGGTCAACACTTGAACCAACGGAGCTACCTGGCCAGGGATAAGCCTCAATATTTTAAAGATGTCAAATTCTCCCTAAAACAACCTTCACTTCTGTGCAGTTCTGAAAAATCTTAACAGATTTTTAAAAAAATTTTGTGGAATTTGACAACATGATTCTAAAATTTATATTGCAGAGGAAAAAGACAAGCAGAACAAGAAAGAGAAAAATTAAAGGAATTTTTTATTCAAAAATAATCAAAACAGAAAAACTGCTTTTATACTCCTAAATTATGTTAAACATATTTCTGAAGCTCTCTGGTAGAATTAATACCTTAAAAATTAAATTGTAAAAAAAATTGCAAAGATCTTTACTTTTAAATTTTAAAATATAATTTAAATTTTGAAATAAAATTTACAAGAAAAAAAGCCAAGAAGAGTCCCAAATCCTTAAAAGAAAAAAAGTAGAAATCAAGAAATATAAAAAATCTATTGTAATGAGGTAAACGAGCCAAGGAAAAGAATAAAGAGCCCAGAACTAGACCTACACATTTACAGAGTTTTGAATTATGATGAAGCTGGCATTACAGATCACTGGGGAAATGATGTACTTTCCAGTAAACTAGAACAGTTAGTTATCCTGTCTAAAAAAAATTTAAATGGGTTCCCTGGTTCACACCTTACACAAAAATCAATTTTGAATAAATTAAAAGTTTAGTCTCTTTATACTCCCCTCCCCGAAAATGGTAATGGGAAAAAAAAAAAATAAAAAAAAAAGTAGTTGAAAAAAAATTAAAAGCTTAAATGTGAAAGGCAAAACTATAAAACTTTTAGAAGACAATATACAAGACTATCTTCATTACTTTGATGTTAGAAAAATATTCCTTAAGACACAAACTATAAAAATCAAAACCATAAAAAATTAATTAATTTGATACTAAAGTTAAGAAAAGCCAACTATCAAAAGATATCATAGAAACTATAAAAAGACAAATCAAAGAGGGAGAGGATATTTTCACAACACATATGTCATGTGATTGGAATCCTAATCATATTTTTAGAAATCTTACAAATCAATAAGAAAAAAAGAAACAAACTGACAGAAAAGTGAGTAAAAAATATAAACAGACTCTTCATAGAAAATGAACCCTGAATAGTCAATAAATGTATTTTTTAAAACTCTCAACTTGTTAGTAACTATGGAAATGAAAATTAAAATCATAATGAGATAACATTTTATACCCATCAGATAAGCAAAAATTTTTAAGTCTTATAATAATGTCTATATTGGCAACAATATAGAACTGTTGAGAACCACCCTGCCTGGTTTCAGAAGCTGTAATCCCCCATAGTGAAGGCTGAGTGAGAGACCTTGGGACCATAAGCCACTAAGGAGACAAAGCTTATCTTTCTGGCAGGGGCTCTGCCTCTGCCCCCTTTACTTCACCCTGCCTGGCCCCAGGCGGATGACTGGTTAGCCAATGACTGTAAAATTCCTCAAGAGAGGGATGACCTAAGACAGGTATGGTCATGAAGGGGCCCTCAGGGAAGGACTTGGGGGGCTATATAAAAAGGGGGTGATGGACCCTCCCCCCTCAGCTTTGACACAGCCTGATTTCTCATTCTGTCTGCAAGGAGTCTCCTAATCTCTTGGCTGACTTACTTCTCCTGCCTTGCTTGAGCCTGAAACAATGACGGAGGGTGATGCAGCCCTGGGTAGGAACAGGCAGTTCCCTGAGGCATTCAGGCCTAAGAAAGAATGCATAAAATCCTGTGAAACCTGCTTTGCTAAGAATGTCCTCAGTTTTCTGATAAGGATCCAAGCATAAAATGAGTTTGTTCCCCAAAGTTTTACAGCCCTTCAGCTAACTGACCTTGACTCAGAATAAACCCTCAGAGTTCTCTGTATGCTATCTATTGTTTGATCCTGACTGCCTGACAATGATGAGCTTTACCTGTATTCCTGTGCAAATTGAACCCAATAAAAGCCCATTGAGGAACAGACTCCTGGCCCTTCTCTTTTAAGAGATTGGCCATTTTTCCTCCCCAAGCAGATCATATCTTGGTAGACTTATTCTCATCCATGCTGGATGGGAGGCTCTGTGGGCAAAGCTCCCCCACATAGAACAACGAGAACTCATATACAGTGTTGGTGGGAATGTTAATTGAAAAAACTCTTTTGGAAAATACACTCACATTATTATAAAGTTGAAATTGTACATAGTCTGCCTGCAATTTCATGCCTAGACACACTCATGCAATAGGAAAATGTATTAGAATGTTTTTTAAAAATATTGTTCATATTAGGAAAAAAACTGGAAGCAACACAAATGTACATCAATATCTTCTAGCCTTGCAGTTAAATACCATATAGTAATGAAAATGAGTGAATTAGAGTTATATGCAAAACATGGATATGTATTTGAGGGGAAAAATTCAAGTAGCAGAAGAATATATACATTATAATTCCAGTTATATGACATTTTAAAACATAAAAAACTTGTTAATATCATTTTAAAATGTTTTACTATAGAAACTTTCAAATATACACAAAGTAGAGAAGTTGGCATAATACACTCCATGCATACATTATTTAGCTTCAACAAATGACAATGTTTCTTTTATATTCTCCACTTCTCCCCACCTTGGATTATTTTAATGTAAATCAAGGATTTTTGTCATTTTGTCTGTAAATATTTCTGTATCAATATTGTTTAGGGACATAAACTAGTCTGGTTTTTCATCTCAAAACAGATCCTTCCTCAAAGCACCATGTGCTACAGTGAAGTGACTGCAACAGAGTCTGTGAGGGGTGTTCAGTTGGAGGAAGGACTGAGGAGCAGGTGCTAAAATGTTAACTGGCGATTACAACATGTGGGTCAAGGAACCCAGAAGGTGTGAGGTCCCTGGGGGGAGGTGCTTCCAGGTCAGGATACCTTTGAAGAAATTGCAAAAATGCTCAGCACAGAAACAAAGAGCAGTTTGTTAAAATACAGAGGTATGGGCCTCATCCCTACAGACACTGAATCAGTAGGTCCAAGGTGGAACCTGTGAATTTGCATAACCACCAAGGTCCTGGGTGATGCTCACACTGACGATCCAGGGACCTACTTTTAGTAACATGTTCTGAGAGTTTCCCAAAATCTAGCTTCTGTTCTGTCTCTAAACCTATCTCAAACCATTTCCTCTTCACTTTTCATGTTCTGGTGATACCACTTTCTTCAATTTGTTTAAGCCAGCAATTGTGTTGCTGCCTGCCTCAAGGACTTCCAATTTGCTGTTCCCTCACACTGCAACATGTTTTCCCACACTCTACTGTGCTGGGCTAATTCCTAGTCATCTTTTGTCTCAGCTTAAATACCACCTTCCCTAATGTACCTACAAGGTTTGGTCAGTTAGCTAGATGCCCCTCATTTATAATGTTTATCACAATTGTAATTATACAATTATTTGTGAAATTTTTGTTTTATTATTTGTATTCCCTTCTAGACTCTAAGCTCCATGAAGGCAGGGGATTTTTCTTGTTCACTTCTTTAATCTTGGTGCCTATAACAGTACATGGCTCATAATTTTCACTTAATATTTCCTAGATGAATGAATAAAGAAGGCATCTGGATTTTCCCAAAAGGAAGAAGAAAAAGCCCCTAGATAATGTAGTATTTTAAAATATTTACATAATATTTTACATTATAATTGTATATAACAGGGTGGGGCCAAAGTAGGTTTACAGTTGTTCACATGGAAAATAATACAATAATTAATAAATAATGAAGTAAATTGTTTCATGTACTCACAACTGTAAACCTACTTTGGGCCCACCCTATATAATTACTTATAATATTTTAAAGAATTCCGCTGTTATTTAAAATAAACATATTTGTCCTTCTAACT
The DNA here is from genome assembly GCA_004027475.1 of Anoura caudifer. Classification (NCBI taxonomy): domain Eukaryota; kingdom Metazoa; phylum Chordata; class Mammalia; order Chiroptera; family Phyllostomidae; genus Anoura; species Anoura caudifer. Next base: position 158,447 of record PVKU01002511.1, on the reverse strand, counting down.
AATTTATTTCCTCAGCACACTACTTGAAGGCATAGGTCCAGAAATACCAATAGAAAAATCTAACAGGCTTCTGGTCAAGATGTAGGCATAGGTAGACACACTTCACCTCATTGCACAACCATAAGAAGGAACACAACTAACGTAAAAACTAAAAAAGTCCAGAACTTCCAGAAAATCACCTAGAAAAACATCCAGAACTGTACCGAAGTCTGACAACCAGGGATTTAAAGAAGCTACATTCATTCAGATGGGTTAGAGGGGGCAGAGACAGGGAATCCAGGCAGAGAGGACTCGGGGTGGTGTTGGCAAGCCAGGGGTGGTGAGGCAGGGCTACAGGCAGAATGGGCAGTCCCACATTCACGTGGTGGATAAAAATCAGGGACACCTTGTGAGTGAGCAATACCAGCCCCAGGACAGACCGCAAAGCCCAGGGTTCCAAGCTCAGGACAAATAAAGCTGGGTAACTTCTGGCTGTAAACCCAGTGGAGTTTGGGGCACTGGAAGAAATTGCCAGTTTCTCAGGAGAGCCTGGGAAGTAGCAAACCCATCTACTTTGGGAACCACAACCAAGATGGCAGCTGGAGGGGCACCAGTCAAGTAGGGGAAGTGGGTGAAGTGACTGGAAAAGGGGAGAATGCCAGGCAAGCTCCCAGAAGTCAGCCAGTAGCAGTATTGGCCCCTCTTTGACCCCTTCCCACATGGAGCCACAAAGCCTTGAGGCAGGTTGCCCTGCCCTGGCAAATACCCAAGGCTCCGCCCCATACAATGTAACTGGTGCACTAAAACAGGGAATCAAAACAGCTCTGCCTAGTACACACACACAGGGAGGCTGCTAAATGAGGAGACAAAGAAATATGGCCCAAGTGAAGGAACAGAACAGAACCCCAGAAAAAGAACTAAGGGATGAGGAGATAGCCAATGTATCAGATACAAAGTTAAAAAACACTGATTGTCAGAATGCTCAAAGATCTCATTGAATATGGCGAAAGCATAAAGGAAAAGATGAAGGCTATATTAAGGGAAATAAAGAAAAATAAATAGGAAACCAAAAGTGAGGGAAGGAAGCTGGGTTTCAAATCAACAATTGGGAATGTAAGGAAGAAATAAATGATCAACCAGAACAAAATGAAGAAACAAGAATTCAAAAAAATGAAGAAGTTTAGGAAGACTCTGGGACATCTCCAAAAGGACCAACATCCAAATCATAGGGATGCCAGAAGGAGAAGAGGAAGAGCAAGAAATTGAAAGCTTAATTGAAAAACTAATGAAAGAGAACTTCCCTAATTCAATGAAGGAAATAGACATACAAGTCCAGGAAGCACAGAGAGTCCCGAAAAAGTTGGATCCAAAGAGGTCCACACCAAGACACATCATTATTAAAATGTCAAAGGTTAAAGGTAAAGAGAGAATCTTAAAAGCAGCAAGAGAAAGGCAGAGAGTAGCCTACAAAGGGGTTCCTATAAGACTATCAGCTGATTTCTCAAACAAAACTTTGTAGGCAAGAAGGGGCTGGAAAGAAGTGTTCCAAGTCATGAAAGGCATGAACCTATAACCAAGATTATTCTATCCAGCAAAGCTATCATTTAGAATTGAAGGACAGATAAAGCACTTCCCAGACAAGGTAAAGCTAAAGGAGTTCATCATCACCAAGTCCTTATATGAAATGTTAAAGGGACTAATTTAAGAAAAAGAAGAGTATCAAAGCTATTAACAGTAAAATGGCAACAAACTCGCAACTATCAACAACTGAATCTAAAAAACAATAACAAAAAGAAACTCAGCAAACAACTAGAACGGAATAGAATCATAGATATGGAGATCATTTGGAGTGTTATCAGGTAGGGGGGAGGGGGAGAATGAGGGAAAAGGTACAGAGATTTAGAAGCATAACTGGATAGGCACAAAATAGACAGGGGGATGTTAAGAACAATATAGGCAATGGAGAAGCCAAAGAACTTATATGCATGACCCATGGACATGCAGTAAATGAGGGGATTGCTGGAGGGAAGGGGGTACTGGGCAGAGGGGTGCATGGGGGGAAATATTGGAACAACTCTACTAGCATAATCAATAAAATATACTTAAAGGAAAAGAAAAATTAAACAGCCAAAGCATCCATCAACATCTATAAAGGTAAATTTGTGCTGTTTCAGAAGGTTGTATACAAGCATACATACTTAGTGTGACCCAGCTGTACATTGCTGGAGAAAGAACTTGGTGTTGGGATACAAAAAGGGATCATGGCCCTTTGCTGTGAATTCCTCTAGACTCTTTCATCTGTGGGTAATGCATGAATGTATTTCATTTTCTAAGACAAATCCCCCAATGAAGCTATGTCCGAGATTAACAAGCTTTAAACAATGCCAGTGATGTAGGATCCCATCCCTACAAAACAGCAATTTCACCCACTTCACTAGGAAATCAACAAATATATGTAAAAATGATTTTCCAGTGTGCTAAACTAGGGTTGCAAGAACATACGTAAAATACTAATTATACACAAGAGCATATAGCTACAAGGTTAGAGCCCTGTTTCCAGGAAGACTTATTATATTTCTTTGAAAAATAGCAAAGGATGATTTTCTTCATTGACAGTTGGTGTTCCTACATGGCAACCCAAAATGTCTCATTATTATTTTAGTGCATTTTATTTATTTATTTAGATTTTATCTTATTCATTTTTAGAGAGATGGGAAGGGAGGAAGAAAGAGAGTGAGAGAAACATCTATCAGTTGCCTCTTGTCCTGACCCCCTAGGGACCAGGGCATGTGCCCTGACCAGGAATTGAACCAACAAACTTACTTTGCACAATAATGCCCAAACAAGTCAGCCACACCAGTCAGGGCTATTTTAATGCATTTTTAAAGACTCCTCTGGATCAAAATCTATGTTCTTAGGTTTGGAACATATGAAGATGTCTTTGTTTCCATGGTAAGCAAGCATGTAGGGGCTAGAAGCTCTTTCTACCCAACCCTATTCAATCCCCAAAGTACTAATTTTATCTTTCAAAAAAGTGTGTGTGTGTGTGTGTGTGGTATGTATTGGGTAATATGTGACAGATGAGATAGTGGGAGGACTTACTGCTAAAAGAAGGTTGGAAAACACTATTCCAGTCTAACACTACTAGAAGTTAGTTCCAAGTATTACCTGTATTTTTAATCCCTTTGTAATTACAGAGATATTGTGTCAGACTTTTCCCAGTGTTCATGTAATTCCATGGACTTTTCCCAGTTCCACTGCCTTCTCATTTGACCTTCAGTCCTGCATTTCTGACAGCCTATTGAATATGGTCCCTTTAACTCCTCACACTCAAGTAATCTGCCTCCTCCATAAATCAGCCACCTCTTCCATTTTCTCTGTCCTTGCCAGTGACTCCCATCATTCTACCAGGTGTCCAGCTTCAAAGTTGTAAATTGTTTTACCCGTCCTTCCTAGCTAGTTAGTCACCAGTTCAGTTTGATTTCTTTTCTTCTAAATATTGCTTGTTCATGTCATTACTTCCCCAGTGCTCCCACCCCAGTTATATCAGAGCATTTGATGCCTGGGATACTTCTTTAGTGGCTCTTTGCTCCATTCATTTCTGGCCTAACATTCTTCCAGAATGATTCTACCTAAACGCTCCATTCATATTGTTACTTTCCTACACACAACTGTGGATGGTATCCACTTGGTTCTGAAACCAAGTCTGAACCATTCTGCTTTGCTTTCAAGGCTCTTCAAAATCATCTGACTCCAGTGTTTCTAGTTCTGTCAGTTTCCTTCTGTCCATAAAAATATTTCAATTCCAGTGTCTGTACCTTCATATGAACAGGTTGAGTGGATCTGGTCTAAAACAACCCATTCCTCTGACTACTTCTTCAGTCTTTTCCCTCATCTTTTCTCACCTGTTACCCCATGTTCTCCACATAGCCAAGTACTTGCAATTGCCTGGAAACACTTTTCTCTGGGCCTTTGCACTTGCTTTCCTTTTCCACCCTTGGTTTCCTCAAACTGAAGTAGCACCTCCCATGTTAACTCTTTTTGTACCCTCCAGGCAAAGTAACCACATTTTAATTTGAGTTATTGCATCCTACACATATTTCTGTTACAGCTCTTATTATACAATATTGTAATGTTTTGATTACATTTATCTGGTTGCTCTGTTAGATTTTGAGCTACCCTCTCAGAATAGTTTTAGACATGGTTTCAAAACAAGGTCCTTGACCTCAAACAACACATGATTGTTTTATATTCCTAGATTTACAGGTAGTAAATCCATATGTATTTGCTGAATGAATGAATGAATGAATGAACGAATGAGTACATTTCTACCTGAATCCTCCTCACTCTTCAAGGTTTAACTAAAACCCAAATACATCTCTGAAGCTTTCTTTGACCTTTCTAACCCCCGTCCCTTTTCTGAAGGCAGATAGTTCCTATGGTTGGTACTATAACAATTAGGATGATTTCTTTAACTGGTTAGCAAGCTCCTTGAGGGCAAGGGCACATGTTATACCTGCATTGTCTCAGTCACTGCATCGATTGCGGTGCTGAGCACATTCTAAAGGCTAAATAAATATTTGCTTTCTGATTAGAGTTATGTAAATTCTATGCTTAGGAAAATAATGATGGCTAATGGTCTACTTGAAAAATTCTAACTTTTTTCATAATAAAGCTTAATTGCAGTTATTAAATTAAGCACTAATTCATTCAGAAAATATTTAGTGAATACCAACTAACTCCTGGCACCAAATGAGTGGTTGGGATGCAGGCATGAATTCTATCAGTAAAGAAATTCTTCCCTGGTAAAATTGGTATTGCTTCATGGAAGCTGAGTACATTTTTTTCACCTTTAAATTTGTAAATTTAGAGTTGACTAGCTAAGTAGTTTCTGAGTGATCACCAGATTACTTTGTTTGGGGGAGATAAGATCTTACAGTTTTTCCTGGCTGACTTTTCTCACAGGAACACTGAATCTTTTTTTAAATCCTCACCTGAGGATATATATTTATTAATTTTAGAGAGATAGGGAGGAGGAATGGGGGAGAGAAAGAGAGAGAAACATTGATTGGTTACCTTCCATATGTGACCTGACTGGGATCGAACCTGCAACCTTTTGGTGTACAGGACAATGCTCCAACAGAGACAATGGGCCAGGCGGAACTTTTTGTAGTACTTGAGATTATTGTAGTCAAGAAATGGGGAGAATGAATTCTGAATGATCTGGTCCAATTTTTTTTGTTCAATTTATGTACATAAATTAGTGGTTTGGATAAGACTAATCTAAGGAAGTTGTGTGTGTACCATAACTTGAGTGCTCTTGCTTACTTAGATTCACCAGATGCCACTGACTGGTATCCATCATGGTTCTGTGATGACCATCTCACCAGCATCCCTGCAAGTGTCATCAGACACACTCAGAGTGGAAGGGTAGACACTGCCCTGGGTTATTCAGTTTCAACATCTTGCTATGTCTTAAGGCAACAGTCACACTTCTGATTTAAACCTAAGTTTCTAGTTTTCCTCTTTCTTTATGGATTAGTTTACTTAACATTTCTTAGTAAACACTAAAGCCCACAAGCTGTGCTTGGTGCTCAAGATACAAAGGTAAAGCAACAGAACCCCTGCCCTCAAGGAGGTCATTTAGATAATCAGATAGTAATTATATGCCATTGTAGAAATAATATTTAATATTACTTTCTGTTGCTTTTGAAAAGCAAGTTCAATATATGAATATGTTTTTGGACTAGAATTCCTGGAATCAATAGGCATATATAAATAAAAATAGTATTATTAATACAATTGCTGTCTTATAATAGGAATATTCTGTTAAAAAAAGGTGAGGACTGCTTACATACCTAGAACAAGTGTTAAATAGTAATGAAGTCATGTTCTAGTGGTAATTTGTTATTAGGGAGGCACAGTAATTCATACAGGACTCTAAATGCCAGCAATTCTCTACAAAAGTAATATACTTCAAGCACATTATTCACATATTATCAATTACAGTATTACAGGTAGCAAGTGCCACCCTGGGGCTAGAGCTGGATCCACATTTTGTGGGGCCTGAAGCTCATAAATGTGGAAGGTCCACATAAAAAATAAAATAAAATTAGAACACAAAATTAGGTATAGCTTATGCAAATGAGGAGCCCTGAAACTTCAGCTTCATTTGCTTCACAGAAGAGCTGACTGGTAGGCACATAAAAGATGAATATTTTCTCTACTCATCTGTTATACTAGAGAAAGCCTTGGGCATTAGAATGAATAGTATATATTAAGTTGATACCAAAAAGTTTATAATAAATACAATACCTATAATATGAGCTTCTAAGTTGATCTTAACAACATCATTATTCTACTTTTATTCTATCAGCTTTCATTCTATTATTTGGCTTTCTTTAAAATTGAAAAAATATCACAGGTATTCATTGAGTATAGATCATAAATACTTTCTTTTTTTAAGCATCAATTTCAGCCTATAGACTTGTGCTGTGTGATACCATAGTCATTAGCCACATGCATATTGGGCACTTGAAATATCACTAGTACAACTGAGGGACTGAACTTTAAATTATGTCAATTTTAATTTAAAAAATTGATACTCAATTCAGTTACTACAAAAAATTTAAGTTTGTATGGAACAACTTGCATATGTCAATCTACTTTTTCAACTCTAAATTCAATAAAATCTAAATGCAGTTTAATTATTTCCTAGGAAAATTTAGTAGCCAAATTGAGATGCACTGTAATTGTAGAATTCATACTGGATTTGGAAGCCCTAGTACGACTAAAAGATTGTAAAATATAATATTAATACTGTTTACATTGATTACATGTTGCAATGATAATGTTTTCATCTACTAGTTAAATAATATACATTTAAAAAGTTAATTTTGTTCAGTTCTTTTTACTTTTTAAAAATGTGGCTATTAGAAAAATTTAAATTGCATATACAGCTAACATTGTTCTTCTATTAGACAGTGCTCTTTAAACTCTGGCTGTTTTTCTCAAAAGAGAGCATATGATTTTTGAAACTATTTACTTACAAGATAAACTTTGGAGAATTATGGTAGATGGAAAGCAATTACTAAGCATTACTGATGGGTCATGTTTACCTTACTTGAGGTGGTGGAATTCCTACCACTATGCAATCCAACTGTACTCTGGTTCCTTCTGGAACTTCTCTGCTCCATAACTTTTGAGTGAATCGGGGAGGTTGTCCCAAAGGTTCTTCATAGTACAAGGATGAAGGTGAAGACCCTGGGGTGGTGTCTCCACCAGCTGCTTCACTGGCAGCCTGCTCAGCTTCACGCCGCTTAGCTTCCTGCTGTTCAAGAGCATGATTCACTTCATTATCTCTAGTATCTGCAGGGATAGGGATGGGAACAGAGGCCCTTTCTCTCCTTTCTGATGTAGCTGGGAAACTGGAGCTATTTTCCTGCATATGTTTGTTTTGAGATTCTAATTTGCTCTTGTGGTTTTTGCAGGCACGAGGTCTAATCTTTTTGGAGCTATGGGCTTTGAAAAGGGAGGACAGCTCTTCAATAAAATCAGCAGCCTTATTTAAGAATACTTTTTTGGACTGGGCCTCAGAACTATACTGTAGCTTTGCTGCCTCCTGGGGACTCTCTTTAGAGCTGGTCAGACTGCGAGAGTTATCCTGGCAGAAGTTAGGCTCAAAACTTGATTTAGATGGGTGTTTCATCTGATCAGAAGAAAGACGTTTTCTAGTTTGAGCTTCATCTGCTTTCTCCAAAGGGTCATGATTGATGGCCAATCTTGCTAGATTGACACTTTCATCTAATTCTTCTTGGCTCAGAAATGCTGAAAGATCTGGAAGGTCATCTTGGCCTCCTCCTCCTTCAGCTGCTCCAGAAGGACTGCCAAAATGGAAAGGGTTGGAGGAAGGCTCCGCTCGACTCCTTTCATTGTTTCCCCGATGTCTAGTTTCTGCTAGATAGCTCTCTCTTAGAAGCTGAGAAATGGAAGTAGAAGCTTCTATGCTGTCGTCTTGCATGCTGTGAAAAAAAATAATAATGATAATAAATTTGGATCATTTTCAGAGAATTAACAAGTCTACGTTTATTACAGCATGATAGATTCTTAAGAACCTAAAGCTTGAAATTTAAAAATTGCCTAATTTTAATACATTTACAAAATTTACTATAAAGACTTAAAGATTATTTTCAAATTGTAAAATGAAGAGGAACTGAATGAGATTTTTATTGAAATTGGAAATAAAAACACAGGCATTACCACTTTATTAAATTCTTTAAATACAAGTTCAATTGTGAAAGCTATGCTATAACTATAGCGACATTAAATATAATTCCTAAGTTTTGATAATATCTGTAAAGGGCTTTTAGCTATAAAGTACTTTCATATACAAACAGAGATTTGCTCTCCATCCTCCCCCTTTTACCTTGAATGTAATAAAATAATAGAGATGGAGAGATATTGACCTCAGTCCTGACCAGTGTGGCTCAGTTGGTTGGGTGTCATCCTACAAAGTGAAAAGTTGGTTCGATTCATGGTCAGGGCATGTACCTGGGTTGCAGGTGTGCTCCCCTGGTTAAGAGGTCAGGGCATGTTTGGGAAGTAACCAACCTATCAATGTTTCTCTCTTACATCAGTGTTTCCCTTCCTCTCTTTCTCCCTCCCTTCCCTTCTCTCTAGGATAAATGAGTTTAGGGGGAAAAAAGATACTGATCTCACAATCTCAACTCGGTGAAAATATAAACTTGATCTAACTCATAAAAATAAATAATGCTTTTTTTTAAAAAAAACAGAGACAGTTTAAATTCACTCTTGTTTATAGGATCAATCTGCTCTTGAAAACTGTAATGATTTAGCCTTTTCAAAGAAGGTATAATTTAATTTCTACAGAGATATGAGTTAGATCTTAGGTTTTAAAATATCTCTTAAATTAACATTGGTGAAGAGGAGAAATGGGAGACAAGAAAATGAGGGGCAACACAGAACACTCTTCACTGTATACTCTTTCCTGACTTTTGAATTTTAATTATATAAATACATTATTGATTCAAAAAATAAATAATTTTTAAAGTCTTAAGGAAATGGTAAAATAACTTTAGTTATAAGTTCCCTGGACTAAAATTTCTGGTAATGCAAACCAATTTTATATTGTTAATATTATATCTATTTATTCATCCACACACTTACTAGATGGATGGCAAACTTGTGAACCATAGGATGTTATTCCTCTCTCTCCTCCTTAAAGATGCAGCTGACTGATTAGTCCTCCCATTGACCTTAACTTTCTTAACACTCTACTCCATCTGCCACCATCAATCAATCAGAGATGGTAATGGAGATGAAAACTATTTACCATTGTTGGCCACTAAGTGATGGGACTTGTGCTGGGAAAATGGAGGGGAAAGTAAACTCCTAAATCTTTTCTGTCTTTAAGATTCTATGATGAAACTTATTTCAGTTCGTTCCTTATATGATAACCTCACATATATCACAAATAAGGCTTTCTAGGAACTGCTTTGGTTTTCAGACTTTTAGAGTGTTAATCCAAAACTAATCTCCAAATTGGCAAAGTAGGCAGTGACCTTGAAATGGCAATAGAGATGGCTAATAGGACCGCCTACATTGAAACATTTTTCCTCATGGTTGCCACAACTTGAGATTGCTGCCACTACTGTATCTACTTGTTTGGGTGAAATTTATTGTGTCTTTTTAAAAAAGGTTAGTTGGGACTTCCAGCCAAGATGGAGGTGTAGGTGGTCACACTGTGCCTCCTTGCACAACCAAAATTAAGGAAAACAAAGATTTAGAAACAAGAAAACAACCAGAACTGACAGAAAATTGAACTGTATGGAAGTCCAAGAACCATTCATCCAGACCGGTAAGAGGGGCTGAGTTATAGCAGGAAAAAGCAGAGTTTGGCAGATCCAAGTGTTCAGGAGCCCCAGGCGTCCAGGCGGTGGCTAGCAGATCCCAGGCGCAGGGTGGCAACAGGCAGACCCAGTGAGGCCGTGAAAGGCGGCTGGCTGACCAGGCAGTCCCACCTTTGTGCACAGATAAACTAGGCAAAATGGGGAGCAAGACAGACAGCACAACCTAGGGACTCAGACTGGGAAATAAAACCTAAAAACACTGGTTGAAAATACTTGAGGGGGTTGAGGTGCTGGGAGAGACTCCCAGCCTCACAGGAGAGTTTGTTGGAGAGACCTACAGGGTACTAGAACATACACAAGCCCACCCACATGGAAATCAGCACCAGAAGGGCCCAATTTGCTTGTGAAAAGTGGTGGAAGGGACTGAAATACAAGAGAGCGGAGCAAGTACCATTGTTCCCTCTCTGACCCTGACCCTGCAACCCAGGGACTGGGCTGCCTGGCCCTGGTGAACACCTAAGGCTCCGCCCCTCACTACTTAATAGCTGTGACCAGACTGGAAAAAAACAAACAAACAAACCCAAAAATGGCTCAAACAGGAGAACAGATCAAAGCCCCAGAGCTAATTCATCTAAGCGACCAAGAGATAGCTAACCAATCAGATGCAGAGCTCAAAGCACTGGTAGCCAACCTTTCAGATGCACAGTTCAAAGCACTGGTGATTAGGAAGCTCACAAAATTGGTTGATTTTCGTCACAAATTAGATGAACAAAAGAAGGCTACAATAAGTGAAATGAAGAAAAACGCACAGGTTACCAATGGTGATGGGAGGAAAACTGGGACTCAAATCAATGGAGTGGACCAGAAGGAAGAAAGAAACAACCAAACAGAAAAGAAGGAAGAAACAAGAATTCAAAAAAATGAGGAGAGGCTTAGGAACCTCCAAGACATCTTTAAATGTCCCAACATCCAAATTATAGGGGTACCAGAAGGGGAAGAGAAAGAACAACAAGTGGAAAACTTATTTGAACAAATAATAAAGGAGAATTTCCCCAATCTGGCAAAGGAAATAGACTTCCAGGAAGTCCAGGAAGCTCAGAGAGTCCCAAAGAAGTTGGACCCAAGAAGGAACACACCAAGGCACACCACAATTACATTAACCAAGATTAAAATGAAGGTGAGAATTCTAGAAGCAGCAAGGGATAAGGGCACAGTCACCTACAAAGGAGTTCCCATCAGACTGTCAGCTGATTTCTCAAAAGAGACAGGCAAGAAGGGGTTGGAAAGAAGTATTCCAAGTCATGAAAGGCAAGGACCTACATTCAAGATTGCTTTATCCAGCGAAGCTGTCATTTAGAATGGAAGGGAAGATAAAGTGCTTCTCAGATCAGGTCAAGTTAAAGGAGTTCATCATCACCAAGCCCTTGTTATATGAAATGTTAAAGGGACTTATCTAAGAAAAAGAAGATAAAAAATATGACAGTAGAAGACAGCAAACTCACAGATATTAACAACCCAACTTAAAACAAAAGCAAAGTAAGCAAACAAGTAGAACAGGAGCAGAAACACAGAAATGGAGATCGCATGGAGGGTTAGCAACAGGGAGTGGAAGGAGGAGAGAGGGGGAAAAGGTACAGAGAATAAGTAGCATAGATGGTGGGTAGAAAATAGACAAGGGGAGGGCAAGAATAGTGTGGGAAATGTAGAAGCTAAAGAACTTATGACACATGGATGTGAACTAAAGGGAGGAATGTGGGTGGGGAGGTATGCAGGGTGGAGGGGAATGATCAGGGAGAAATGGGACAACTGTAACAGCATAATCAATAAAATATAATGAAAAAAGATTAATTGTGAAAGGGGGAGATAGAAGAGGGTAAAGGGAAGGGTAGATGGTGATAGAAAGAGACTTGACTTGGGGTGATGAACACACAAGACAATATACACATGATGTACTATAAAATTGTATACCTGAAACCTCTAAATTTTATTAACCAATGTTACCCTAATAAATTCAATTTTAAAAAAGAAATAAAGAGGAGCCAAGGAAAAAAAAGATTAATTGGAAATGCAAAAGTATTGGATGGGTACAAAGATTGATCTATAAAGATATTTATCATAGTACAAATGATAGTATTAAAAAAATTGGTACAGGGGCTGGGGTGGGTGGAAGTGAAAGAGGGTATAGAGGGGGTAATTGGTAATGGAAAAATACAACAAAAATTAAAAAATAGAAAAAACATTGGAACCCTGCCCAATAGGAAATTAGTTAATTAAATTATGATATACTCAAATAGAACTACATGGCTATTTTAAATTTAAATTTAAATGAATGATATACAAAATAGTATATAAAAGTGTAATTGATATCCCAGTTGAAAATTTGTCTTATTTGTGCATTAACTCTGTAGAAGGACAGTTAAAGATATATGAAATCAGGTACAAAATACTATTTGAAAATGTACTGATTGAATACCCTTCTCATTTGTTAATCAACTACTTTAGTTTGAGTTCCTGTATTTATTTAAATGTGAGGAAGAAAATTAAGTGCTTTATAAGTCAGTATGGCCTTGTCTCTGCTTGTTGGATATTACTGCATATTATGTTTTATTTTAATTATTTATCTTTTAATCCTCACCCAAGGATTTGATATTGATTTTAGAGAGATAAAAGGGGGAGGGAGAGAGACATCGATGTGAGAGAGAAACATCAATCAGTTGCCTCCTGTACATGCCTGAACTGGGGATCAAACCCACAGCCTAGGTACATGCCCTGAGTGAGACACAAACCTGCAACCTTTTTGGTGTACAGGACAGTGCTCCAACCAAATGAGCCACCTGGCCAGGGCATACTGCATATTGTGTTTTAATGTTCCTTGTCTCTAAATATGTTAAGATGGCTTTTATCATGAGCAACACGGAATGAGCATTGGCCTTGGAATCAGATCTGTTTTCAAATTCTGGCTTTATCTCTTAGCAGTTGTGTGACTTTGAAAATTATATATCTTCTGTGAACTTTGGATTCCTATGTGTAATACATGGATAATATCTATTTCTCAGGGGAGTGAGGATTAATAACATCATGAATGCAAAGCCCTTAAAATAGGACCAGTCACTATAATGGGTACTCAAACGATGCTAGTAAAAATCAATACTCAGGTAAAGGTGGTGTTAATGTTGAGGAGCTTTTAAGAAGCTTATATTTATGATGGAAATAGAAAAGAAAATACTTATATAAGTAATTCCTGCTCACTGCAACTATTTTTTTCTTTTTTAAAGAAAAGAAGCTAATTAACATGTAAATTTGTGCCTGTTTTGATGGTTATGGTCATGAGAAATTATTATGATAATAAAACTTTTAGGTATTCAAAATAAAGGATCTCTTTAACATTTTAATGTAGCATTTATTACCTAACACTTGGAGTTAGATCTGATTCTAATACAAGTTCTGATGCTTCTTAGCTGTATAAACTCAAGAAAATTACTTAACCAAAGACACTATAATTGAGAACAGGCTGACAGTCACCAGAGGGGAGAGGGGAGGGAATTTCAGGGGAAAAGGGGAAGGGTTTACAGGAACAAGTATAAAGGACACATGGACAAAAACTAGGGGGGTTGTCTTTGGAGTAAAAGACAGAAAACTGTACAAGAACAACAATTAAAATAAAAAAAGAAAATTGCTTAACTTCTGTAGGCTTCAGTTTACTCATCTATAAAAGAAGTATAATAACAGTAGCCATCTCATAGGTGGAAGTAATTTTTAAATGTGTTTGGCATTTAGTAAATGTTTGATAAATGGTAATTACTACTACTATTAATACTATTATTATTATTTAACAACTACAGCCACACACCATGGTAAGAAATGGAAGTGGAACCAGTGAAGTGACTTGACCCAAAGACAAACTTTAAAGAGAAACTGAACTTTTGCTTTGTAGTTAATTCAGCATTATCTATATTCCATTGAAATACATGTAGTCTCATTAACAAACTGGGCTGCCTTCAGATCTTTGTACATAGTATCTTTGCTCCCTGTCCTCACCTCCCTTTACTACCTTACTGGGCCAAGTCCTACGTGGTCTTCTGTTTTTAGCTGAGACATTCCCCAGGGATTTTTTTTCTTTTCTCTGAGTTGGGTACCTCTCCACTGTGCTCCTAAAACTCACAGTTCTTACCTCTAAGTACAGCACTTATTACAATATATAAAAGTTGCCTGTTTACTTTTCTGTCTACCTCACTTTATTTTATACGCCATCATTTCTATACACACACAGCACATAGAAGATGATCAGTAGGTATTTGTTGAATTCTTTTGTTCATTAGAATACCCTGTTAAATCAATTGCTGTTTATCTTTTTTCTTAATTGCAGGAAAAAATAAGATAGATAAACAGAAATCATATTTACAAGGAAAACTTACAGATACAAAGAAAAAATATAAGTATATTTTATATATAAATATAAATATATAAGTAACTTCAAGGTAATTTTCAAATGCAAGTGTGTTTATAATGGATAAAATACATCATGGAGTTATGCTTTGTTTTCATACCAGAAGTATCAAAGAACATGTGATTATAATCAGAAACCTTGGTTTGTATCTCAAATCCAACACTGAATAATTTTGCAATCTTAAGCAAGTCATTTAATACATCTGAATCTCAATTATTCTCATCTATTAATAAGACAATAACAATTTTGTCTGAGGGTTCTCAGAAGTAAATGTATATGTCAATTGTTAATTTAATAAATATTATCCAAAATAGGAAATATGAAAATGTATTACTTTCTCTTTAAAGTCTTAATTTAAAATCTGTTATATCATTTGTACTTTCAAAAAGCCCAAAAAGACAAAAGCAAAAACAAGCAAAAAATAAAAAGCTATTATGGATACCCTAGCTTTTACTTAGTTGTCCAATATTTATTGAGCATCTACTATGTGCTGTTCTGGGAAATGCAGATTCAACAGTGAATCAAAGATAAAGTCCCTGCCCTTATGGAGTTGACACTGTAGTGGGAAAGATGTAAATGTTAAGAAAAAAATGAAATAGGGCAAGGGAATAGAGAATGATAAAGGAGGGATAAAGGTGTGTTCTTTTAGCTAAGAAGGTCTTTTAACTAGAAAGCTTCTGATGCAGTGGAGAAGTTAGCCATGTACCCATCTAGGGTGACTAATTGCTATGTTTGAGTCAAGCCAGTGTGCCTGGAGGAGAGTGAAAAAGAAGAGCAAAAGGAAAAGAAGTCACAAAGGTACAAGGCTGGATCATGTGAAGCCTTACAGATCATGGGAAGGACTTTATTTTATTAAATGTATGAATGGGAAATCATTTTAAAGTTTTGAGAAGCAGATGACATGGTTTTGAAAAAGGTCAATCAAGGCTGCTATGCAAAGAATCAAGTTAAAGGGAGCAAATGTGGAAACGAGCAGATCTGTTAGGAGACTTGTAATATGCTATGAGAGAGATGGTGGTGGCTTGGATCAGTGAGTGGTTATCAGAGCGAAAGGGTGAGAAATGGTAAGATTTGAGATATCTTTTGAAAATAGAGCCAAGTGTGATTTGCTGATGGATTAAATGTGGAATATGAAAGAAAGAGCAGAGTTAAAGGCGATGCCAATATTTATGGATTGAGCAACTGAGTGAGTGGTGGAACAATTTACTTGAATGAGCCAGGAACAGGTTTCAGGAAGGGAAATTAAGAGTTCTCTTAGATATTTCATCTGGGGTATTCAGAGTAACACTGAATTTTCTCTTTCTGGTTCTTACAAAATTGAAATTTAGATTATGTGTCAATTTCAAAATAAGAATGAGTAATTGACCTTGAAAACAGATCATGGTTTTGGTGAAATGGTCCTAGTTTGGAAATGAAACAATTAATTTGGCATAAATAATCATGACAGACTTTAGTAAATCATGAAAGTAATTTGGCCACATGGAAAACTTATGAAATGTTCTTTACTTTGCTAAATATCTGGCTTTTTTCCTATGGATTTTTCCTAAAAAGAGAAAATTTCCCCTAAAAACATGCTAAAAATGAAAGAGTCTGGTTCAAACAAACAAAACCTGATGCTGATACCCTTGGGCATACAGTCATGCACCATATAATGATGCTTGGGTCAATGATGAACAGCATATTCAATTGTAGTCCCATAAAATTACAACGGAGCAGAAACATTCCTATCACTTAGTGATGGTGCTGCTCTAATAAGATCATCATGTTGTGGTCATATTGTGAAGTCCTAGCGCAAAGCTTCCTAGTGCAAAGCATTACTGTTTTGTGCTCTCAGGCTATTAGTATCAGCTAGAAATGCCTGGGGACTCACTTGGACCAGTGTGAGCTTTCCCACACCCACCTCTTCTTTCTAAACCAATGTGACAACTGGCAACCCTCAGGGTTCTTATTATGATACAAGATGCCCTTCTGCAATAACTATTAAGAGACTTTGAAGAAAAAAAAGTTTTATAGGTCCTGGAACATACATAGTATGCCAGGGAGACAACAGGAGTTTGAGGAAAAAGAGAGAGCAGGGGTCTGGGGCTTTGTTTTTACTGGGGAGGAGGGTGAGGGCTTAGGTTTTCATGGGCTCACTATTTATCAGTGAATTGAAAACAGAAGAGCCATAAGTTAAGGCTTGGGAAGAGGGAAAAAAGCAAATGGCCCAAATGGTCAATTATGGAAATCAAGATTTCTAAAACAAAGGTGTCACAG
Source organism: Anoura caudifer (assembly GCA_004027475.1). Classification (NCBI taxonomy): domain Eukaryota; kingdom Metazoa; phylum Chordata; class Mammalia; order Chiroptera; family Phyllostomidae; genus Anoura; species Anoura caudifer. The sequence goes on along the minus strand of PVKU01002511.1, from coordinate 141,896 downwards.
TGGGGTGAGGCAGCTTGGTTCTTTAGCTGATTTTGAGGCTGGCAATGCATTTATTCTAGATAGTCTTCATTGAAGTGGATGCCTGGGCAATCAAAGTTTAAGTCAGGCACTTGCATTGCAAAAACCAAACAAAACCAAACGTCAGGACTCACACTACAATTACTCATGTGTTTGTAGTGATGCTTGTGTTAACAAACTGACTATGATGCCAGTCTTATAAAAATATAGCACATACAATTAAGTAGAAGGCTTTCACATCCAGGTTGTGTAAGCACACTCCATGATGTTCGCATCACTAAACTGCCTAATGATGCATTTCTCGAAGCACAGCCCCTTGTTAAGTGGTACATGACTGCACTTCTCAATTCGTGTTAACTCAGCGCTACACTTCTGCAGACTCTAGGAAGATCTTGTTGGAAATATTATTTAGTCTAAACTCATCCTTTGGTTATGATATGAATATTTAAACTGGGTCACTGGCCAGAGAACCTAATATAAAAGCTAGTGGCAAAACCTAATATAAAGTAACTTGGATTCAAATATAAATTTTAAAGTTTTCTGGTTATGTAGTATCCTTAGATATTTAAAGAGAAAACAAATCTGGTTAGGGCAACACAAAAATAGCCTAATAGATAATAATTACATTTCTAGAGTAATGGAATAGGAAAAGATAGACACATTTAAGTAACTCACCTCTAAACTGAGGATGAACAGAACTACTCCACTTACTTCATAGGTTTGTTTGGGAAAGCACTTTAGAAATTGGGAGCACTATACAAATTTAAGTAATCCTCTTCTGTTGATGCATAATTATTATGCCTAGAATGTTCTTTAGGGGAAGAATAATTGACCAAATTATACCCTGCTCCTTCTCTTTAATGCTGGTATTGACTGGTTTGTCTTGCCTTCTATACCCCATGATGTCACACAAGAGAATCATCAGTTTTCCTGGAGAAACTGTTGCTGGGCCAAGAGCCAAATCCCATTACTTATAGACTAGTCCTGGAGAGTTGGGTACAAATCACCTTTTTAAAATCTGGCTACAGATGGAATGCACTTTGAGACAAATCTTTCTTTATTGTTACAATACTCACCCCCTCACTAAGACAGTGAGCATCCCCAACTTAGTTTTATTTTTACTCTAATTTTGGTATGAGTGGCATCAATAAATTAGTATATATTATATGACCAGAGTAAGAACTTGAAATATATGGAAATATGTCAGTAACAATATGGAAATAAGTCCCATTCTTTTCATTTCTCTTTCAGTTTGAAAGAGGAAAAATAGTAGATAAAAAACAAATATAGGCAAATGAAATGTATTTATTAGAAGAGAATGTTGAAATAAAGAGACAGCACAGATGATACATGGGAGAATTAGTGGGGATCTGTTACCTTAAAGGGCAGGAATTCAAAGCGTAAAAAAGATTTTTAGATAATAGGCTAAAAGTGAATAAGCCATTCTCTTATATTGTTTTAATTGAATTGGTAAAGGTGGGAAAGTGAGAAAGTAAAGATTTAGTTTGAGTGAGAGAAGGGAAGGTAGGCTACTATGAAACATGCTATGCATGTTTTCATGTAGAGAAGAAGATAAGCTTATGTAGAGAGCCACTAGTGTAAAAGATACTGAAGCCAGAGCCTGAAGTTAGTATTTAATCTGAAAGATAGCAAAGAAATGAGTAAAAGTAAATTCTCCAATCCATAGAAAGGCTAATGTAAAGCAAACAAGAAGACTTCAGGAATCTAGGACTGAGAAAGGGTTTGGTAGTAGTCACAAAATGATAGGCATGAAAGGTTTTATATCACTCTCAAGATCTCACTATTCATGATGAACTTAGCTATGAAATAGGGAATCCCAAGTGAGAAAGCTTTGTCAATCCCAGGAACTCAAAGATTCATTTTAAATAAGAAAAAAAAATGATCATTTATGTCCTCCTACAGTCTCTTAATATTTCTCTCTCTCTCTCTCTCTCTCTGGTGATTAAGGATTTGAAAAAAGATAACTTCCCTAATTAAATTGACTTAATATATTTGCTGGATTGGGAGAGAAGCAAGTGTCTCAAACAGGCTCCAGATCTCAAGATCTAGTGCTGGTTCAGGAACTTGGCGGGCAGGCTCTGTGGGCTCCTCCCACAGTGTGGAGTGCATTGTGATCCAAGCGGAGGTATGTGCAGCTCGTCAAGGTGACTCTGGTACATATGAGCTCTAAGGACTCTTCAGTGACTGTAGGTTTAGCCACACTAACTTTTGTGCCCACAAAAAATGTATCTGCTGAAAATATGGTCTTAAATTTCTGAGCAGACCATTCTGTTTTTACTTGAATTTGTTTTCTTTAGGCAAAAGTGCAATGCTCTAGTAGTTTTAGAAGCTCTTTGTGAAACATGAAGCACCATAAAAATTTAAGAAAATACCTTTGCGGTACTTGATTTTTCTTTATGTCCTAGGAGAGGGAATTAGTTAAAATCTTTTCAGTTTCTTGTCTTGTTAAAGGCAATAACACCACAAGACAAGCAATGCCTCTGTCAAATATCATTGTCAATGAAGGAAACTAATTATTCTGGGGTTAGTATTATTTGTCTTATATTATTTAGGTTAGTGAGCTGAGTTCATTACTCCTGTTACATATAGGAATTAACTGTTAAAAATTTTTAATTTTAAAACTGTCACCTTTTCATATACTAACCTTAGTTCATTAAAGACCTTTCACAATGAAGCCTGATTTACCTGATGTCCCATTTCTTCAAACGTATTTGAAACACTATGAATTCCAAAACCTTGTCTGGATAAAAACTCATTCAATTACTTTTGTTCATGAATTGCAGCTCTGAGTCTATTCCAGTGAACACATGTGTTTACCTTTGCAAACACATTGTGATGGAAACAGGTAAACAGAGTCTGTATTCTAAATCGATATATGGAAAATCAGTGTTTTAACATGTTATCATGAGTTCCCATAACATTAGCCATACTCTATAAGTGGGAGTTGAGACAAACTTCCAGAATTTGGATAGTGTCCAGTTGTTTGTTTCATAGTCCATTATTATAAGATCTGTAATGTTTATAATTTTGTCTCTTGACAAAGTAAGTGTAGTATCCATTTATTTCAGATTTCCTGGGATGGCCTTGATTTTAAATATTTTGGTTGTTGTTAACTCTTGTGTCTGACAGCATATTTTAATTTTTGTTTAAAAATACATTTATTATAGCTATAAGTATAGATAATCTTGACTTCCTAGAAAAGGGTTATAAATTTTATGTGAATTTAGGAGTTATTGTTCAGGAGAAACTAAAAAGTTATGACAACTTTTAAAGTTAGAGCTTGTAGAATTCATTTAATCATTGCCACTGTTAAAGTGATTGAATCATAGTAATTTTTAGAGAAAGAAAACAGGATAGCTGTTTTGTTTCTTTCAGAATGATTGATGCTAGGATCTTTAACAAGTATGAGTAAAAAATATGTTGATAAAGTTTCTTAGCATCAATACTGAGATGGTCACTTTTGGGGAATAAAGATACACATTAACCCATGCTCTCTTTTTCTTTGATTATACAGTTTTTGAAATATAATTCATGATGTGAATTTAACTACTGCTAATATTGCAATGTACCAGGCCAAACAATTGCTACTGTCAGTGTCTTTCTGGTGCAGCTGGAGAGAGAGAGAGAGAGAGAGAGAGAGAGAGAGAGGGAGGGAGAGAGAGAGAGAGGAGAAAGAAAGAGCAATGTCCTTTGAGCAAGACTTTCTGCAGCTGTTGTGTACATTAATCCAGGGAGCAGATCTCCCAACACTAAATATAGCAGGCATATCCTCTTACATGATAAAAAATATAAAATGAAAGTCTTTCACTATGGAGTCATATTATTTCAGCTTTGATTTCCTATAAAAAGGAAATAGGCATTGCACATATACTCTCTATACAAACACACTCATTTTAATAAATGAATGTGTGGAAAATTCCAATGATATATGCAGCATGTCATGACTCTGTTGAGATATTTTTCATTAGTACCAAAGTAGGCTCTGATTCTTGAGACTTTCATCAATCCCCCCAAAATCTTCACATGTAGAGAATTTTATTTTTCATTAATTTTGTGCCCTTTCGTACATAAGTAGAAAGTTATCCTAGGTTTTACTCTAAATAACAGTAATTAGGACTTCTAAAATATCCCCTCTTCCATTGTCAGAGCCTTGTTATCAAAACACACTTGAGAACTTAAATCTGAATATTACCTTTCTTTTTTTAGTCGACACAGATGAGGATGTCCAACCCAGGCACTCCACTGTGACGACAATTATCCAAGGAGAACTTTTAGATGAACGCACAGGAGAAAAAGAAAATTCTTCACGCCCTTGGAAATAGAAAGTAGCTGTCCATAGAGAGTGAGGAGTTAACCTTAGTTTCAGTGAAGATGGCTGTAAGAAGCTGGACAACCTGTCACCACCGGAGCCAGAGCATTTGTCAGCTCACAGGTCCCAAGTTATTTTGAGCTGTATAAACCATGTGCCTGTCAAACATTCCACCTGATTGGACAGGAGAAAACTGAGCAAAGGGATTCTGTAGCAGGACAGCACCTATGGGTGGTGGTGGTCGGGGATGGGTGGGTGTGGTGGTGGTCAATCAACTTTTCTACCTACAGCATTCCTCTTATAGCTAGAGGCCCAATGTTTATTGGTTTATGTTTGAAATTAATACCAAATTTATCACACCACATTCCATCTGTCAAAAAATGGCATTTTAAAATATATCAACATTTTTAGTTTTTAAGGGCCTTATTTTAATTAATGAGAATTTTACTCTCATTTAATCACTGATATATTTTAGGTAATTTGGCTATGAAAATGAATGAATCAATATGAATCTGAGAGTTTTTGAATGGTTTGTCCAAAGGCTAAGCAAAAGCAGAGAAGATAACCAATCTTAAAAGTTGTTAGAGATTATGGAAAATATGTAGAGAAAAAAACAACAGCTTTAGAATAAGCCCAGTAACAAATTAGTATAAATATACTTCTTCAGGGAAAAAACTAATCATATGCTATTTAAAAGTCAAAACTACTATTTAATATAATATATTACAACTATTCATGTGTTAGTACCTGGAATATCTTTTTCATGTATTATTCTATGCCAGATGTCTTCTTCCATAAGCACTATCAATCAATAAAAAAGAATTCTTAACCAAACCAACATTTGCTCAAAAACCTATTTTGTCAAAGTATAGGTTCTTTGATATTAATTTCATTCATTTTCAGAATATGAATTTGGAAAGAAAAGGTTAATGCCATGGCTTAGCACAGCTGAAGAGTGAAATATCATCATCAATCTTGATAGAAGCCTGCATTTTGAAAATTCAGAAAAATGCCATTGGTTATTTTTTCTTTTAAAGACTCATTCCTAGATTTGGATAGCATGAAATACATTGATTTAAATCTAGCTTCTTAATTAAATCACACAACTTGTAGGATTCTTTCCATTCATTCACTCAACAAATATTCACCTAATGTCTACCATGTACTGGTCAGTGGGTATAAAACAGTGCATAAAATATATCAAAATTCCTGACCTCATGGAATTTGCTAAGAGAGCTTTTTATCCTTTTCAGTCATCTTGAGATTCCCTGTAGGATACTGAATAGATATTAAATTTCTTTGCTTATTGTGCTCACATCAGAGATTTCACAACACTTTATGTTATAGAGCTTTTTATTTATACTGCACAATGGAAAAAAATTCAAGAAAACTTTTAAATAATCCAAGTAAAAAAAAAAAGCTGAGGAGGGAAAAGGGTATAGGAACTGAATTTTATGAACAGGTTATTTTCATTGCCACACTAATCCAGATCTTCAATGTACAGGTTTACACGCTCTTAACTAATCCCATGCTGATGCTAACCTAAAGACTACTTAGTTGTAGTCTTTCTGAATTTTTAATTTATATAGATGTTCCAATTTTTTTCATACTTAAAGAGAGGATCTCCTCCCAATATCTCACTCAGATCTTGAGGCATAATTAATATAAGTGCTACCAGGTCTTGGGTACGGACATGGGAATGTGGAACCTCTATTCCAGGTAGCAAATAAGATGTGCTACAGTTTGATTTTTCAAAGGAAAATGTTTACAAAACTGTAAGTGAACACATTTCTACTTCCCTGCAAGATCTGCCATGATAAGCCTGGTACTCTACCTTTCACCAGGTATAGAATTTTGAGGGGGTAGGAGACCCATACTGAAAGATAAAAATAGAGTTGGTTGGGCAGTGGAGTTAGGAATCAATAGGAATAATTAAAATAGGTTTAAAATGCATAAAAGAGTTACAGAAGAAAGAGCTAAAGAATTTCTGAATAGCAGTTTTCGTTCTCTTCCACATTTACCATAATATTTCATATAGTGTACAAATATTTGAGCTCTTTGGAAAAAAGGTAGATATAAATATTTTAAATAAATAATACTCAGGAACTGTGGGCACCTTGTTTACAATACACCAAACTTGTATTCTAGATTCTAGATTTAAAAATTAGTTTCTACTCCCAAGTAATGCAGCCCCTATCCTGCATACCATCAGTACTAATCCCACTAGTTTCTATACCAGAAAACTACTAGCTCAGGTTTTAGCAGAGCTCATTGGTACAAAGAATAATTTTTAAAACTTAAAAAAATTCTAACATAGTTAAAAACAAATTTCATAAGTGACAAACAAACAAAAGGTTACATGTCTTAAGCCTTCCCCATAAAGTTGAGTGACCCATCTAACACATGTGTTTATTGTGGTTTGAACATGATCCTGTGCTTGCCTTCAGCTGTTATCTTAATTCAGTCGTTCAGCTACAGAAACAATTTACTCACGTTGGGATGATCCACAGGAATGCCAAGGAATCTGGAAGATCTCCGACAGAGGAAGTCTTCACTTGGAAAATGAGCATGTGAGGATTTCTGTGCTAGTGGATTCATATAAAATTTTTGTATTTGCTATTTTTCTGTATTGCTATAGATTCTAACTCTTTAAAAGAAATCATTCACATATACAAAGTTTCAATATGTCTTGTTTAAAGGTTGTAGATTTATATCGAGGTACCCCTCTCCAGTATCAGATAAAAAAAAACCCTCTATGTTTTATTTTAAACAACAGAAGCATGTATATGTATTTTAACCTTTGTTAATGATAAAAATACTCACACTGGAGAAGCTTTTTGCCTTCCAAAATGATATATGTATGGTGGATTATAAAGGATCTTATAGAAACCCCATAATACAATGTAATTGATAAATAAAATTAAATCCTAAAGAAATTTCTTTTTCATCTAAGTGGTATTGAAAACACTGTCTAAAACTAAAACTAAAAACATTTTTAAATAGATGGGTTCAAAACTTATTCAGTTTTAAAAAGTAAGAACATTTAAAAAACTATAAACGGAATACCTATTTTCAACACTATACTGAAAAATAAATTTTGGGTTACCTGTCTCAGAAGAAGCACCACTCCTATATCAATCAACAAGGATCATCCAAAGTCCGAATCTCACTGCCTAACTTGTGTCAGCCACAAAAGTAGCATGAAGAAATGTGATACTGCCTCGCCAGAGTAATGAAGGGTATTTACAGGGTTCCGTGGTAGATCCAGGGACAGTCATTTAGAACAGATTGCTCTTTCGGATCAACTTTAATAACTCAGTCTGCACACTGTTCTTAGCCTGGAGGGATGGGGGGGGGGTGGATGATGACTAAGAAAGCAGACTTTCTGGATCTCTCCTTAGGCTAGATGAAAAGGATAACAATGATACAATCTAAAAAACAAAGCATAAGGAATGCAAAAATATCCATCCATAGGATGAAAATGACATGTATAAATACCTTTATTTGATAAAAAACTGAGAATATACTAAATATATATACTTGTTAATCTTCACCCAAGGATATGTTTATTGATTTTAGAGAGAGAGAAAAGAGAGAAAGAGAAACATGGATGTCCCCCACATGCTCCCACCAGGAATCCAACCACAACCTTTTTGGAATAGAGGACACTCCAACCAAATGAACCACATGGCCAGGGCTGGTAAATACATTCATTAAAGTATCTATGAAACACAACGAATTATTTTAATATCAATAAGATTAAATCTTTACTATGTGGTTTCTATGAAAACCCAATATGGTTTCCTTTATTTGTGTTTTTGATATGTAGCACATGTCAAAGTTAACACATTGTAGAAAGTATTATTTCCAAGAAGAAAATATGTTCCCAGAATTTTTTAAAAGAGCATCCTGTGATTATCATTAAGTCATTGAAGAAATCCAAAACAATATCAAGTATGTACTCCTGAAGGTGTACAATTGATTCCTACTCTTCACATTAATAAATGATTATATTAATACATAAATATATGTGTCATCTCTAGGCAAAAATAAGGTAATATTCCTTAGCTGTGTGCTAGTCACTACACTAAGCTCTTCATGGACATTGTGCTTTATTTTATGTATTCCTTCAACAATCTGTGAAGTAGGTAATGTTTTAATTCTCATTTTACAAATGAGAACTGGGGCTTAGAAAGAGGTTAAAAATTCATCCAAGGTCACACAACAACCAAGTGACTGTGCCAAGATTAAATCCAAGGCTAACTCTAAATCTATGCTCACAACCACTGCAACTAGTTCACCTTTCTAAGGTACTTCTGGGAAAAAAAAAGGAAGAGTAAAAATGAACATAAAACACATGCTCTCCTTTAGTAAGTATTTTTTAAACATTTTATTTATTTATCTTTAGAGGGAAAGGGAAGGAGAGAGGGAGAGAAATATCAATGTATGGTTGCCCCCCCCCAACCCCATGCATTCCCTGCCAAGAACTGGCCTGCAACCCAGGCATGTGCCCTGACTGGGAATTGAACTGCAACCCTTTGGTTCACAGGCCCGCACTCAATCCACTGAGCTACACCAGCCAGGGCCTTTAGCAGGTATTTTATGCAGAAGTTTAAGTTTATATTTTTCTGACCAAAATCAACCTTGAAATTCTTTTGTATGACTAAACAAACACATGGGAAAGCAAATATAGAAGGAAAAATAAAACAAATGCTTTCGGATACACTCTCGCTGCAATATTTTAGCTGAGAACATGAATTGATATGCATTAAGCATTACTACTGAAAGGCAGGGCATTGGAAGGCAATCTGAATGCTTTGACAGACCTATTTTGTTTGTTTGTTTGTTTCTTTATATGACTGTCATTTTGCAGAGACAATTAAGAGCTTTGCTCTTTTGAAAGTAAATTTAGATCCTTGGGTATTATTTCTCAGCACATCAACATGGGTCACTGAATTTTTTTGCAAGTTAGGGATAGAAAAATAACAGTTGGAATACTCTCTCTTCATAACCTTAGCACTATATATCTTAAATGCCAGCCTCTGGGTGATTCCACTCAGATTCTATTTTGGGGCAGCACTGACATCTCAGAAAGCTGAAAACAAAGTTCTGTGTTCTTATGCATGACCCAAATAATCAACTAATGCTGATGATGTGATGGACGGGAAATGGTAATTAACATTTCTTCTCAGCTACTCTAAGCTGGGAGTAGCCTCAGTTATCTCTTGTTCACTACTTACAGCAACTCTGCAAGGTACTGTTTTCTGAATATTACAAGGGGGAAACTTAGGTTTAAAGAAATTTAGCTTTCTCAAAGTTACTCAACCAGTTTGCTGCACAGGTTGGTAAATTCAAACCCAGGCCTTTTATTTTAAAACATATTCTCTTTTTATTGCCCCCGTCTGTCGTCTCAGAAGAATAATGATGCAGGTCAGTTCAAAAATAAAAAACTACCCACAGGAGGAAATTTACCATTACTTTCCTATATATTGATAGGCAAAGGGCTATTAGAGGTATTAATTTGATTTTGGCGACTTGGTGTTTAACAGAAAACAGAAGAGAACTGAAAAATAGCGTATGACTAAGTGTAGGGCTATTTTCATAATGAAGACTCAGTAACATGCGTTACTGAAATAGCAAGGGCTGATACACATTTCTGAGAACCTATCAACTTATTACACGAAATCTATCATAAAATTAGTTAAAGTTGAATGAAAGCTACTTGCTGCCAAGAAGAGAAGAGCATAAAGGAAGAAGTTGGAGAATTTAAACCATGGAAAGTTCAAAAGAAATTTGTATTTTATATACCTAGTCAAATTCACATTTTTATTTGCATTTGGATCTATCCATTTGATGTTTACTTGTTTTGGCAAACTTCCTATCAAATATAAGGCAGCAAACTTTAATGTACAAAGCCCTGGAAACCCTTTTTTGTTTTGCATTTTCATTCATTCTGTTTATCACCTAATTGTTCTTTATTCTAAAGTGAGAATGGATTAGTTAAAACCTAGTCTAAACAAAGTCTCTTGTTAATATCTTAGCTATCCTCTTCTTTCATCTTAGATAATAAGCTTTAACTAAAAATGTGGGTGATAATGTCAATAAAAGGAATAAGTATACAGATAATGTCACGGAGAAGTTAAACACAAAAATTTACTACAGTGTAAACTGAACTACAGATAAATCTATTTGTAGACAGTCCACTGGCCAGACAATGCTATGCAAATTTTAACCAAGAATAAGAAAAGTCCTGGTATAATCCGAAATGTGATAATCCTGAACCTATAAAATACAAACAACCTTTCTAGTCTTCTGCACAAATTCTTGTCTCCAACCAAAAAATTCTAGCAATATTTCATTGCCTTCTTTTTCTTCCTTGCATTTGTTCAGTTTCCTCCAATTACCATGTAATTAAACTACCAGTGATTGCAACATTTCTTATATTGCTGAATTAAATTAATTTTTATTTTATGTATTTTATGTTTTATCTATTTACGTAGATCAACTCCTTGAGAATCAGAGCCATTAAAAATTCTCTACAGTCTACACAGTTCTAAACTCAAGGCATGGCACAAAATAGGCAAATAATTATTTGTCCATGGTGTGCCAAAAGAATGATACATTAATTGTTGAGTTCTAAGTTATTTACTAAATTCGACGAATACTTATTGAACACTTACTGTGTCCCAGGAAAGAGCAAAGAACCTAAACTCTCAGCAACATTAACTGATTTAATTGTAATTAATGGTTTTAATATTAGTTTAACATGGAAACACTATTAAGAATCAATTTGTCCTGGCTTGTGTGGCTCAGTGCATTGAGTGCTGGCCTGCAAACTGAAAGGTCACAGGTTCGATTCCCAGTCAGGGCACATGCCTAGGTTGTGGGCCAGGTTCCTAGTTGGGAGCATTTGAGAGGCAACTGATCAATGCTCCTCTTTCATGTTGATGTTTCTCTTCCTCTCTTTCTCCTCCCTTCCCCTCTCTCTAAAAAAAATAAAAAATAAAAAATAAAAATAAAAAGTCAATTCCTACGAGGAAGGGAGCTAAAGTGATTAGGGATATTCATTGTGCACCAGTCACCAATTAAAGAACTACAGAGCATATGTGCTTCTTCAGCTCAGTGGATGTTTACAGTTCCTGAGATAATTGATACAGGCCACCCTTGCTTTTGGAAAAGGCTTGGGCTGTTTGTAGCACCCACTTTACCCAAGAATTCTTCCATAGGTGCTCCAGAAGAGGCATCCTCCTGCATTAGCGTACTACCATTTTTTATGACCACCTTTGTACAACCTTTGTTTTATATCAGGCCCTTGCTTTCTGTCCACCCCATAAAATCAGACTCCTTTGCTTCCATAGGCTGCTTATTTTGAATTGCTTCAATACCCTACTGCCCACAGCTGAGGGGCAGTTCATCCCCTGGTTCTGATGATACCAGCTCAAGTCACAGAGTTCCCTGTTTTCCTAGAAATAAAGAGTACACTTAAAACACATGATATTTTCCCATTTAAATAAAGATTTCAACTATTTGTGACTGACTCCAAATTCGACTTCTTGAAAGGCAGATAAGCCAGAAAGAATTACTTAGCTCCCTGAGTGACTTTAACTGATCCAGCCCAGTATCCACACCAACCAAGCTCTGTTGTTCATATTTAATATATAATTTAATTTAATACAGGAAGTATGGGTTATTATCTCCATAAAAGCCACTGTAAAATCAAGATATTTAAGTACCTTAAGCTGAGAATAATGATGTATCTAAATTAAATTTAAGAAAGATATATTATCTTTTTCCAAAAAAATAAACTAATACAGGAAGATGAACAGTTTTAAAGTTGAGACATTGATGTGTGCCTTGTTTGGTTTGAGCATAGTATTTATATACATGTATATATCAGTGTGTGTACATATATACTAATCAGTGATATAGTAAGATGGTAAAAGAAGAAATCAAATAGATGCTATAATTAGGCAGAGAGTAAGTGTATTTAGAGCTGATTCCAACTTCACACTTATTATCTGAGAAATAGACAAGTTACCTAATCTTTTTGTGCCTCAGTTTTTCCACCTCTAAAAAATGGGGAAAATAATAATACTTCACTCTTAGGACTGCTGAGAGAATTAAGTTAATATTCCTAGAACAATACTTGGCTCCTAGGAAATGGGCAATAAATGTTAGCTACCATTATTATCAGTATTATTATATTAAAAACATTATTTTAAGTGAGTATCTTTTAATCTGGTTTTGTGAAGTCACATGCAGTGAAGTATATACAGTTGCACTGAGCTGTGAACTCTGAGGAAAGGCCAAAGGCTGAATGGGCCATCTAGACTGATGACTCAGACACAGCAGCAGTTCAGGTTTCCAGAGTGATTCAGTCAGTCCTTGGCTTCTAGCCTGACACTGACAACAAGAATGCCAATTAGTACCAAGAGTAATGAGTTTTTCTAACATCGGTGCTGTTCATTAGAGATTGAAATCAGATCACTTACATCTTGTATAGAACATTAATAGTAATCAACCAAGTTCAGATTCAAACCAATGACAAGGAGGTAAAAGTTTCATATCTGTTACCATGCTCTTGAACCATCTGCTTCTGAATTCTAAATTCTCAACTCATCCACTGCCAAGGGGCTAAACATAGCTAAAGGATTTAAATTATAATTTGATCTGACAACCATGTATCAAACAAGACTTCTTTAGCCAAATAAGTAGAGTGGTGACAAATATCACAGCAGTATATCCACTCTATCATATGTGCTTTATGACAAGAAAATGACAACTGAGGGTATTGGTAAATATCTTACTTCTCTTGTGATCTAAGAAAGGATGTCAGCATAAGATTGGTATGAAACTTAGGTAAACAGAACTATTGCTAAGATTAAGAGATTTAGAGAGGAGACATCTAAGGAAGTGAAGAATATCTTAGTTTTTCCATGATTCTGAATTGTTTAATAAAGAAATGTTCAATACATAGAAATGCCATGTGGAATGGAATAAAGCAAATTTAGATCTGCTAAATAAATGCTGCTAATGATGACGATGAACTGGGCCAAATGTCAAATACAGAGGACAGTGATGTTTTAAGTGCTATTATTTAAACAGTCTTAGGTATTAACACTGTAATTGAAAAGTGTTTTATTGTTTTTTATTAGCAATTTTTCATGAGTCCTGTCAACACGTGTGCTTTAGTACTCATGTTTTACATATGAGGAAACTGACATAAAAAAAGAATAATTAACTGAAGTTACATGACTTGATACAAGAAGTCCTTGAACAATGCCATTTCATTCAATGTCATTTCCTCATTTCCTTATAATGTTGATGAGAAAAAAAAGTTGATTCCCAGAAGAGGGGCCACTGTGCAGAGTTGGCACAGTTCTCTCCCTGTCTGAGACACAGGATTTCCCCTCAGGACTCTGGTTTTTTCCCACATCCCAAAGATATACACGTGAGGTCAATTGGCATGTCAAAGTATCCCAGTCTGAGTGAGTGGGTGTGGGTGTGATGCACCCTGTGATGGAAAGGTGTCCTGTCCAGGGTGGGTTTCCACCTTGCAGTACCTTGAGGAGCTGATGACAGAGGCTCTGACCACCTGCGATTCTGAACTGGAATAAGAGGGTTGGAAAATAATTACCTTATTTGTTTTTATTAATCTTTCTTAAATGCATTTATAGCTTGCATTCATTTCAGAGTTTTGGTTCTTTAGAAGCTTGATGAATTTTTTGTGGCCAGAAGTATGCCATAAGAACCTAACTCACTCTTATTTGTATCAATTAGCCTATGGTAACATTGATTATGTTATAAGTTATTTTGCTTAAAGTTGCAGTTTCCAAGAACCTATTCATAAAGTTAAGTGTGGACTACTGTACTAGCAAAAAAATCTGAGTATTGAGTTATTATTTGCATAGATTACTATTTCCTTCCTCTTCAAGTTTTTGTGAATTTTTTTGTCCATGTACATAAGATGATATAATTTAGGAATTATTAGAAATATTTGTTAATTTTTATACATTGTCTTTTGCCTGTCTCTGAATAAAATTCATACCAAAAAAGTGAAATATCTTAGAATAATTCTATTCTACTTGGATTTTGTAAGTGAAGGTCCTAGAGAATAGCCGTTTCAAAATCTAATCTCCAGGTAACCTACTTTTTAAAAAATAGTTATTTTTAATTGTGGCATAATATAAAATAAAATTTACTATTTTAAAGATTTTTAAATGTGTCATTAAGTATATTTCATGTTGTGCAACAATCACCATCTTCTATCTTCAGACTTTTTTTATCTTGCAAAATTGAAACTTTTACTTATTAAACAATACCTTTTTATTCACCTCTGCTCCCAGACCCTGGCAGCCACCATTGTACTTTCTGTCCCTATGAATAGGACTACTTCTAATTCCAGGTAACCTATTTATGAATGTTCACAAATGTTTCGCATTTTAAAGAAAGCTTAAGGGAACATTACTTAAATTCTTCATTTCTGATTAGTGCCTGGAGTAAAGATCAGTCAGGGTTCTGCCTTGAGGATCTGCATAAGGCTGGTTCTAGGTACTCTGATTTAGTAGAGTTATGAAATGGTTAGTTCTTCATATGGGCAAGGGCCTCCAGTCTGCAGTGTGATTTATTATTGGCTCTCCTACCTTGCCAAGGCTCAGAATACTTCTACAAACTGTGACAAGAAAGAGTTATTCACATGTATTGCCTTTCATGTCTCACATCTTCATGTCTTACATCTTTATACAGTTTTAATCGCCTATTCTTTTTTCTTTGAAAGTCCTAAAGAACAAGACCCAGTAAGAACATTTCAGGGCAGCATAATTCTTATCATGGGGGAAATTTTATTTATGATAAAATCCTGCTGGCTATATTTTTACAGCATCATTTTGTCAAGAGTTCTAAGCCATTTTATGATACTTGAGAGCAAATACAGTGAACCCCAAAGGCCAAAATCACTGGTTCCTAATTTTTTCAAGTACAAGGATGCTTTCCAACATTAAAAAAGGTTGTGGATCTTCCAAGAGATGATAAATACAATTCTTATCCTTTGATTTAGAATATACATAAACAAAAACAACCATAATTTAATACTTATTTCCAACAAAATTATATTTATTAATTGCAACATTTTCTAAAAAATAATGTCTATAGTATTCTGTTTCCAGACAATGATTGATGTATAATTGTGAACCCTTTACAATTGCCTCATGATCTTAACAAGGGTCTTTTTATACAAGAGAGAAATTACTACCCTCCCTGGCTGGATGGCTCAGTTGGTTGGAGTGTTGTCTGATTTTCTGTCAGGGTACATATTTAGGTTGCAGGTTCCATCCCCGGTCGGGGCGTATATGGGATGCACCTGATTGATGTTTCTCACATTTATGTTTCTCTCTCTGTCAACCTCTCCCCCTTATTCTCTCTAAAATCAATCAACATATCCTTGGGTGAGGATAAAAAAGAGAGAGAGAGAAATTAATAATCTAAGAAAAAAAAAAAGAAACTTCTAGCCCCAGCTCTCACATTCACTAGCTATATGATCTTGAGAAAATCACTCCATAGGCTTCAGTTAACTCATCTTTTCAGTTACTGAAAAGTGAATGAAATGTCTTTTTTTTTTTACTTCAAGAGATTGTGAATAGTATAAAAATATAATATATAAAGGATTTAAAATCTAAATGTGATATATAAAGCAAAATACTTTTAAAAGCAATGTATAAATAGGAAAGAATTTCACATTATAGAAAAAACATGGAGAACCTTGAACATTAATGGTTAAAATAGAAAATTAAGATAAAATGACTATGTAGGTGAATTTAGACACCTTAAGAAAAGAACTACATTCCAACAAAATTATGAGGATGTTTATACAGAACTGTTTGTAATAGAATAAAATTGGAAGTGACATACAATTTTTAACATGAAACAATAATTATGATATATAAAATTTTAAAAAGTCTTCAAAACAATATTTATAATATGACCTTATTTACTTATTTTTATTTCTTAATTATAGTTGACATAGACCCTATTTTATTTTTTTAAAGTCTGGAGTACAATATTCCAAAATTTTCAATGGTTATATTTAGGTAGTAGAATCATGAGAGATTTTTCTCTCATATTTTTTCTTAACTGTACTTTTAAAAAACTCCTGAAAAGGGTATATTATATTTACATAGGGAAAAAATAGTAAATGTCTCCCTTCAAGCCAAAAAACCCAAAAAAACCAAGAACAAAAACCCCCCTAAGCCTCAAGTACACCAGAAGAAAAAGCAAAACAAAATTTGGCCATTGCCTAATTGATAGTATCCTATCTATTTATAGATAAAATATGTGTGTGCATATAAATATAAATTTGTGTGTCTATATTTCTACATCTACATCTACAGTATCTACATTTGAGAAAGTAATCAGAATGACAAGTAGGAAAGAGAAATCAAAGAAGAAAGAACCAGCAATGCTCATTTAAGAGAGCTTTATCTGCTCTTGATGGTAGAGCTTGGAATCCCAGTCCAACACTACCAAATGCCATGACAATTACCTCTTGCTGCAATCCATGTTCATGCAGTAGCAGTCTAATGTCAATTTAGTTTTTTTATTTTTAAATTATTTTTTCCTTTTATTGACTTTTCAATTTAGTTTTTTAAAAAAATAGATTGCCTTATAACAAAAGTTACGTTGATTGAGGAACATATTTGTTTTGTTCTAAAGCTATCTGTATCATTGTAAATTAACAAATTAGAATTCTGGCTGCTATATTATCTTGGGAGTTTGGTTAACATAATTAATTTGCAAAAGTATGAAGTCACTGTAAGAATTTTTAAAAAACAGCTTGGTAGGTGGGTGCAGAGATCTACTTGTCTTGTGGCTGCCAAGACAGCCTTGTAGGCAACTCCTGTACAACACCATACAAGATGTGGTGGGGGTATGACTCTCAGTCAGCCAGCCAGAGGGGAGAATCCACCAATGAATGAGCCAACAACACCCAAAACTGAATTACAATGAGAGCCCACATAAACTGCATAAAGGACATCCCTAGAGTATCCAGCTCAATAGTTCAAGGAGATTGTACTATTGAGACCCACTGAATCCTACCACAGAGGGCCACCTGATGAAGACAGGGAGTCAAAACAGATCAATCTAACACACAGAAACACACAAAAAGAGCCACCTGAAATGGGGAGATGACTAACCCTCAGTCGAAAAGAAAGGAGGAATCCCTGGAAAGAATGCTAAGTTAAATTGAGGCAATCAATTTATCAGGTATAGAGTTCAAAGTAATGGTTACAAGGATGCTAAAGAAACTCTATGGGAACTACAGGGAACTTAGTAGGAATTACATCAGCATGAAAAAGGACAGAGTAACTAAGAATAAGAACCAGAGGAATTGAAAAATACAATATCTGAAATGAGGAATACACTAGAAGGCATTAAAAGCAGACTAGATGAAGATGATTGAATCGGTGAGTTGGAAGACAAAGTAGAAAAAACATGCAGTCAGAGCAACAAAACAAAAACAGACTAAAAAAGAATGAAGATAGTTTAAGGGATCTGCAGGAAAACATGAAATATAACAATATTTGTATCATAGGGATTCCAGAAGGAGAAGAAAAGGAGCAAAGGATAGAAAACTTGCTTGAAAAAATAATGACAGAAAACCTCCCTAACTTGATGAGGGAAGTCATGCAAGTCCAGGAAGCACAGAGGGTCCCAATCAACATGAACCTGAAGAGGCCCACTCTAAGACATATTATAAATAAAAGGGCAAAATTTAAAGACAACGAGAGAATCTTAAAGGCAGCATGGGAGAAACTGCTAGTAATATATAAATAGCTCCAATAAGGCTATCAGCTGATTTCTCAACAGAAACACTACAAGCCTGAAGGGAATGGCATGAAACATTCCAAGTAATGAAGAGCAAAGACCTGAAACTAAGGCTTTGCTACCGAGCAAGGCTCTCACTTAAAATGGAAGGAAAATAAGGAGCTTCCAGATGAAAAAAAAAAGGCTAAAATAGTACATCTCCACCAAACCAGCATAGCAAGAGATGCTAAAGGGACTGCTTTAAGAAGATGAAGAAAAAGAGAGAGGAACACAAGTACAAAGGGAAAAAATGGCAATGAATAAATATCTATCAATAATAACCTTAAATGTAAACTGATTACATGCTCCAATCAAAAGACATAGGAAGTGAAAGAGTAAGAAAACACAGCTCACATATATGCTGTCTACAAGGGGTCCACCTCAAACAAAAGATCTACACAGGCTGAAGGTCAGGGGCTAGAAAAAAAATATTCCAAGACACAACATGAAAAAAAGCTGGGGTAGCAATACTTATGTCAGACAAAATAGTCTTCAAAACAAAGGCCTTAAAAAGAGACAAAGAAGGTCATTACATAATACTTAAACAGTTGTCCAGCACAAGGATATATCCCTTGTAAACATATATGCACCCAACATAGGATCATCTAAATATATAAGGAAACTCTTGGAAGACTTTAAGAAGGACATTGACAGCAGCACAGTCATCATAGGGGATTTTAACAGTCCACTGTCAACAATGGATAGATTGTCCAAACAAAAAATCAGCAAAGATATTGTGGCATTGAAAAAAAAACAATCTAGATCAAATGGACTTAATTAATATCTACAGAGCATTTCATCCCAAAGAAGAAAAACATACATTCTTTCCAAATGCACATGATTCATTTTCAAAGATAGACCACATTATAGGACACAAATCAAGCCTCAACAAATTCAAGAAAATTGAAATCATATCAAGCATTTTCTCATATTGCAATGGCTTGAAACTAGAAACCAACCTCAAGGAAAAAATTCAAAAACATTCAAAAACATGGAAACTGAAAAACATGTTATTAAATAATGAATGGGTTAACAATGAGATCAAGGAAGAAATCAAGAAGTACTTGGAAAAAAATGAAAATGAACACACAACAACAAGTCAAAACCTATGGGACACAGTGAACGCAGTCCTGAGAAGAAAATTCAAAGTAATACGGACTTACCTAAAAAAAGATAGAAAAATCTCAAATAAACAACCTAACCCTGCATCTAAAAGAACTAGAGGAACAACAACAAACAAAGCTCAGAGTGAGTAGAAGGAAGGAATTAATGAAAATCAGAGCAGAATTAAATGACAAAGAGACTAAAAAAACAATTCAAAGGATCAATGAATCCAGGAGCTGGTTTTTTGAAAAGATAAACAAAATTGACAAGCCTTTAACCAGACTCATCAAGAAAAAAGAGAGGACCCAAATAAAATTGAAATGAGAGGGGGAAAGTAACAACTGATACCACAGAAATATAGA
Organism: Anoura caudifer; assembly: GCA_004027475.1. NCBI lineage: Eukaryota > Metazoa > Chordata > Mammalia > Chiroptera > Phyllostomidae > Anoura > Anoura caudifer. The sequence continues at coordinate 122,222 of PVKU01002511.1, read as the reverse complement.
GTATTACAGGAAATTACTGTGAACAACTATATGCCAGGAAATTGGACAATGTGGGCAAAATGGATAAATTTCTAGAAACATACAATCTTCCAAAACTAATCAAGAATAAGCAGAAAGCCTGAATAGACTGATAACTGTTGAAATCAAAGCAATAAACAAAAAACTCCTGGTACACAAAAGCCCTGGATTGGATGGCTTCACAGGCAAATTTTACCATACATTCAAAGAAGAATAAATTCCTATTCTTCTCAAACTATTCAAAAAAATTCAAGAAGATGGAATATTCCCAAACTCTTTTTACAAGGCCTGAATTATCATAATTCCAAAACCATGTAAAGAAACAACAAGGGAAGAAAATTACAGGCCAATATCCCTCATGAACATAGACACTAAAATCCTCAACAAAACATTGGCAATCCATATCCAGCAATATGTTAAAAAGATCATATACCATGATCAAGTGGGATTCATCCTAGGGATGAAAGGATGGTACAATATTTGCAAATCAATGAACAAAATACATCACGTAAACAGAATGAAGGACAAAAACCACATGACTATGTCAATAGATGCTGAAAAGGCATTTGATAAAATCCTGAACCTATTTACAATAAAAACACTCAGCAAAGTCGGAGTAGAGGGAGCATACCTCAACATAATAAAGGCCATGTACAAGAAACCTACTGCCAACTTCATAGTCAAAGTGCAAAAACTAAAAGTTTTTCTCTTAAGATCAGGAACAAGATAAGAGTGTCCATTTTCACCACTGTTATTCAACATAGTACTGGAAGTTCTAGTCACATCAATCAGACAAGAAAAAGAAATAAAAGTCATCCATATTGGGAAGGAGGAAGTAAAACTGTCATTATTTGCAGATGACATGATAGTGTACATAGAAAACTGTATAGTCTGCACCAAAAAAACTACTTGACCTAATAAGTGAAGTTGGCCAAGTAGAGGGATACCAAGTCAATAATTAGAAATTGATGGCATTTTTATATATCAACAATGAACTATCAGAATGAGAAACTAGGGGAAAAATCCCATTTACTGTAGTAACAAGAAAAATAAAGTACCTAGGAATAAATTTAACCAAGGAGGTAAAAAACCTATACTCAGAAAACTATAGAACACTGAAGAAACTGAGGAAGATACAAGTAAATGGAGGCATATACCCTGTTCATAGATCGGAAGAATTAACATCATTAAGATGTCTATACTATCCAAAGCAATCTACAGATTCAATGCAATCCCTATTGAAATACCAATAGCATATTTCAGCGATTTAGAACAATACTCCAAAAATTTATTTGGAACCAAAAAAGACCCCAAATAGCCTCAGTAATTTTAAGAAAGAAGAATAAAGTTTGAGGAGTCACAATACCTGATATAAAACTATACTACAAGGCCACTATAATCAAAAGAGCCTGGTACTGGCATAAGAACATAGACCAATGGAAGAGAATAGATTGCCCAGAAATAAACCCCTGTCTCTATGGTCAATTAATATTTGGCAAATGGGGTATAAGCATACAATAGAGCAAAAATAATCTCTTCAATAAATGGTGTTGGAAGAACTGAACTGGTAAGTGCAAAAAAATAAAACTAGACCACCAACCTATACACCAGAATAAACTCAAAATGGATAAAAGACTTAAGTCATGATACCATAAAAATCCTAGTGGAAAACATAGGCAGTAAAATTTCAGATATCCCACATAGCAATATTTTTGCCTATATATCTCCTAGGGCAAGGGAAATAAAGGAAAAAAAATAAACAAATGGGACTATATCAAATTAAAAAGCTTCTGCACAGCTACAGAAACCATCATCAAAATGAAACAGGAACTGACTGTATGGGAGAACATATTTGCCAATGATACCTCAGACAAAGGTTTGATCTCTAAAATATATAAAGAACTCATATGACTCAATGCCAGGAAGACAAACAATTCAATTAAAAAATGGGCAAAGGACCTGGACATACAGATGGCCCATAGACATATGAAAAGTTGCTCAACACCACTAGCCATCACAGAGATACAAATTAAAACCACAATGAGATATCACCTCATACCGGTCAGGGTGGCTATCGTTAATAAATCAACAAACAACAAGTGCTGGTGAGTATGTGGAGAAAAGGGAACCCTAGTGCACTGTGGGTGGGAATGCAGACTAGTGCAGCTACTGTGGAAAACAGTATGAAATTTCCTCAAAAATTAAAAATGGAACTGCCTTTAGACCCAGTGATTCCACTGCTGGTGACATACCCTAAGAATCCTGAAACCCCAGTTCAAAAGAACTTATGCACCCCAGTGTTCATAGTAACACTACTTACAATAGCCAAGTGCTGGAAACAGCCTAAGTGCCCATCAGTAGATGAGTGGATCAAAAAACTGTGGTACATTTACACAGTGGAATACTAGGCAGCAGAAAGAAAGAATGAGCTCCTATCCTTCACAATAGCGTAGATGGAACTGGACACTATTATGCTAAGTGAAATAAGCCAGGTGGTGAAAGACAAATACCATAAGATCTCACTTGTAAGAGGAATCTAATGAACAAAATAAACTAATAAGAAAAATAGAACCAGAGGCATGTAAACATGCAAGAAACTGACAGCAGCCAGAGGGGATAGGGGAAGGGGGATAGAGGTGAAAGAAGAGGAAGGGATTAGTCAAAGAACATGTATGAATGACTCATGGACATGGACAACAGTATGGGGATTGACTATAGGAGCAAGGGGTGGGCTAGGTGGAGGAGGGCAAAGGGGGAACTGTAATAGAATAACAATAAAAATAATTTTTAAATAACAAGTTAGTTTTCTGAGCTTGGACAGCTGAGAACCAAATGATTGAACCTGTTGATTTCATTAAGGTAATTACAAGCTGCAAAATCTTATGACAGTCAACCATTGGACTTCCCTAAGAAGAATCTTAGATTTCAATGTCTGACCTTTAGCATGAAATAAATACAAGGCAGGTGTGTTTTGAAGACTTTGCCATAACACATATCCACACCATGAACAGTGGGGATGGTTTTAACTATGACCCAGCATATCTGGATTTGGAGTTGCAGATGAATTGAACACTAGAGAAAGTAAGTTTGTTATCCAAAATTGCAGTTGATACCTGCTCAAACTTCATATGAAACTGTTTTTACAGTCTTTATGATATTGTGTCACAGGTGTATAATGCATATATCCATAACTGAACTGCCCTTTCTTGTTTTAATAAGCATTTATTGAGTAACTAGTATGTTCAGAGCACTTGGCTAAGTTGATTTTCTTCAAATCTGCTCTATATATTTTATAATATGAGTAAATGTTTAACATCGAAAGCAGAGTGGAGGAAAATGTGGCTATTTACTAAAAATCTAATACTTCGTAGTCACTGTTCTAGATACACTATATCTTGTTTCATTTATTATTTACTAAAACATTAGGATATGCACCATTTAATTCTCTAATATTATCATAAATGGATGCGCTTTACCCCATTAGGTCATATTCAAGATTATCATTAAATAAAACTTATAAATACTGAAAAACATTTATTAATCATATATTTTTATATAGCACTGAAGTACCACTATAACTGAACAATTTTGGAGTAATGGGTTGTAAATGGTCACTCAGAATGGAGACAGGAGGCAATGACAGTTTCCCTTTATGATGAGTCAACAGTGAATACTCCCAACAGAAGAGTTTTTTCTTCTCTCTTGTTATTCACTTAAGTTTTCCCTTAAAACAGAAAAAAAGAAAGCAAGCTCACAAAAGACCACATATTGCATGATTTCACATATAGGAAATGTCCAAATAGGAATGACTGCTAAATAATTATGAGTTTTTTGGTAGGAGGGTGATGAATGTTTTATAATTAATTATGGCAATGGTTAGGAAACTCTGTAAATATACTAAAATCCACTGAATTGTACACTTTAGTTTAATTATTGTGTGTCCTGTGAATATACCTAAGTAAAGCTGTAATTTTTAAAAGTTCTGTTTTGCTAATTACACAGTCCCTTCAGAGTGACCCTGTGAGACACCCTCTTAACAGCACTAGAGAGTTTTACCATTAACGAGCTGTAATTTCAAAAGGCAATAGGTAATATAAAAATGAACTCCAGTGCAGAAGGCAAGAACTTATAGAGACCATGGAGAGTGATAGGTAAATACTCTGGGAATAATTCATGTACATCATAAAGTAAATCACTGATCTAATTCTTTATGAAATAATAACACTGAGAAAATCCTGGCCCCCTTCATGATTCTGTTGTCTGCCTTTGACCAGCTCAACCACTCTGTACTTCATTCATGGAAAAAAGCACACTGTTAACCATTTGTTTAATTTCTAACCTTTCCCTTTTGGCTCTGAAGTAACACATATATTTTAATATTACTTGTAGGCACCCTTTCTTCATTCCTCTTCTACATGTTTTACAAATTTTCTAGGACAGCCTCCCCTTTGTACACTTGAAAAAACAGTACCTACACACCCCAGAGAGACCATTTCCAGAAGGAAAAAAGGGGTGGTTCAGATGAAAACCTTGGGTGAGGACAGATTTTATTGTTCCCTTAAACAGTAAATTCCTGGAGGCACCAGGAAATTTCCTAGTAAAATTTACTAGGCAATGTTAAACCTTTCAATTGTCTGGACATCCCCTTAAAAAATCCTTGCTTTGCCTCCCAGGCTGATTTCCCAGGGAAGGCCTTACCTGACACAAACTGCAGTGGAGCTCCACAGGCCAAGGAGGGTTTCGCGTGAAGACTCCCAGCCCCTCACCTCATTTGCTGTAGGCAGGGAAGGCTGCCTGACTCTCTCTTCCTGGGCTTGCCCATCCTGCTAATTTTAGGCTGCTTCCTCATGCGGCTGCCATGGGTATCAGAGCATGTGGCTGCCCTCCGAGAAGCTATTTTCTCCTATGAGCCTCACTTGTTTGTTTCCAAATTTCTCTCTTCTCTGTGCCCACCCCTCTCCATCTCTGTGGGGTTGAGCTATTTCATAGTAATAAATATCTTTCAGAACCATGCTAACTCTAATCTAAACTCATTCCTGAATCTAAGAGACCAAGATAAACTTTTTATATTAATTAGTTTTTAGTTGTATCTTCCAGTAGCCATATTTTCAAATCATGTGTATCTAACAAATATTTACCAGGGTTTTACTGTGGGTAAGATGTTGCCTTAGTCACGAGGATATACAATGATGAGAAAAGCAGATGTGTATTTCACTGAGAGAATCTTGATAATAGAGATTTATCAAACTTCCAGTGTTTGATGTTGTGTGTCAAGCCTGGGAATATAAAAATCAGTAAGTAGAACCTCTGTCATCAAATGTATTTCAATATACATAAAAATTCAACGAGGCAGGGCTTAGAAATTACTTTTGATATTTAGTTTTGATGTAATAGATTCACTTATTCAGTTAATCAATAAAAAAGACATGTGAATATTCTATTAACAAGTATTCTGCTAGGCCTCAGAGGGAATTTTAAAAAAGTATAATACAGGTCCCTCCCTTAGAAAGATCATAATCTAAACAAGGAATAATTACTCAATTGGCAAATATTTAATGGGTCTTTACTATATATTGTACATGTTCCCAGTCTTCTCCACTGAGGGCTTCTTAATTATCTTTTTTCCTAGAGACATTATTTTGAAAGATTCTGTACAAAAAAAACATTTCTAACAATTATTTTCCATATTTCATTACTCAAAGATAGAAATTTTTGGCAACTAGAGCTTCTGACTAATATACAATTTGTATTTGTTTATTTGTGGGGATGCAAGGGTGGAAAGACCCAAGTTCCTGAATTTGAGCTAGCAGTCTAGTGATGGAGAAGAAAGGCAATTGATTATGTTGTAATGTGGCAAGTTCTACAACAAAATATAAAACCAAACTTGGGGGTGGGGTTCTCTCACCTGTCATAGACAGGGTGAGTCTTCATTAAGAAAGAACTGTCTGAGCTGAGACTTGAAAATTGGTAATCTCACTAGTTGGAGAAACAACATGAAAATGTAGAAAGGTATGAAAGAATGTATTTCATAGCTTATCAAATAAAGATAAGGTGAGATTTGCAGGATGTGGCAAGAACATGTTGGCAGAGGATGATAGAGACTTAATTATATAGGGGTGTTGAATGCCTAGATTATAAAGATATGTGACCAAATGTGCATTTTAGAAAGATCACCCCAGTGACTGTGTGGATGGATCAAAGAGCCAAGACTATGGGGAGTCCACAGCTGTGGCAGAAGTCCAGGCTGGAACTGATGAAAGTTGTAAATGAGTTAGTGGTAGGAATGATGAAGGTTTAAATAATTATGGCCAAAAGCAAAGAAATTATGTCTTCATATGTTATTGGCATAATCAAACAAATTGCTTATTAACTTAAAGGATATAGATATGCAAATGCAGCCCTGGCTGGTGTGGCTCAGTTGGTTGGAGGGTTATCCCATAAACTAAAGAGTTATAGGTTTGGGGACTTCTGGCCAAGATGGAGGTGTAGCTGGACATGCTGTGCCTCCTCTCACAACCAAGATTAAGGACAACAAAAATATAGAACCAAAAAAAAAGAAAACCCAACCAGGACAGAGAGAAAATTGAATTGTGCGGGAGTCCGACAACAACGATTCACCCAGACTGGTAAGAGGGGTGGAATAAGCGGGTCAGCAGAGTCCGAGGCTGGTGGAGTCAGATTGAAGTGGGATAAGCCAGCGGTGGTCCCAGGCGTGCAGTCACTCCAGGCGCACAAGCAGTGGCCTTGCCAAACGCATAAGGCAGTGGACCACGGACACACATTTGCTTACAGATAAACCAGGTGAAAATGGGCAGCAAGACAGACTGCGTGACACAGGGCCCCAGCACTGGGAAGTGAAGCCTAAAAGCACGCATTGAAAATACTTGTAGGGGCTGAGGTGCCGGGAGGGAGTCCCAGCCTCACAGGAGAGTTTGTTGGGGAGACCCACGGGGTCCCAGAGTGTGCGAAGGCCCATCCACATGGAAATCAGCACCAGAGGGCCCAATTTGATGGGAGAAAGAGTTTGAAGGGACTGGAATCCGTGAAAGAGCACGGAGCAAGAGCCATTGTTCCCTCTTGGACCCCACCCCCACATCACAACCCAGCGACTGGGCTTCCCCGCTCTGGGGAACGCCTAAGACTCTGCCCCTCACTATGTAACAGCTGCGACCAGACAAAAACAAACAAACAAAAAAAACCCCAAGGATGGCTCAAAAGGGAGAACAGACCAGGGCCCCGGAGCTAATTCATCTGAGCGACCAGGAGATGGACAACCTATCAGATGCAGACCTCATAGCACTGGTAGTTAACCTATCAGAAGCACAGTTCAAAGCTCTGGTGATTAGGAAGCCCACAGAATTGGTTGATTTTGGTTGCCAATTAGAGGAACGAATGGAGGCTACAATAAGTGAAATGAAGAAAAACGCACAGGGAACCAATAGTGATGGGAGAAAAACTGGGACTCAAACCAATGGAGTGGACCAGAAGGAAGAAAGAAACAACCAAACAGAAAAGAAGGAAGAAACAAGAATTCAAAAAAATGAGGAGAGGCTTAGGAACCTCCAGAACATCTTTAAACATTCCAACATCCAAATTATAGGGGTACCAGAAGGGGAAGAGGAAGAACAACAAGTGGAAAACTTATTTGAAGAAATAATAAAGGAGAACTTCCCCAATCTGCCAAAGGAAATAGACTTCCAAGAAGTCCAGGAAGCTCAGAGAATCCAAAAGAAGGTGGACCCAAGGAGGAACACACCAAGGCACATCAGAATTACATTAGCCAAGATTAAAATGAAGGAGAGAATTCTAGAAGCAGCAAGGGATAAAGGCAGAGTCACCTACAAAGGAGTTCCCATCAGACTGTCAGCTGATTTCTCAAAAGAGACAGGCAAGAAGGGGTTGGAAAGAAGTATTCCAAGTCATGAAAGGCAAGGACCTACATCCAAGATTGCTCTATCCAGCGAAGCTGTCATTTAGAATGGAAGGGCAGATAAAATGCTTCTCAGATAAGGTCAAGTTAAAGGAGTTCATCATCACCAAGCCCTTGTTACATGAAATGTTAAAGGGACTTATCTAAGAAAAAGAAGATAAAAATATGACAGTAAAAAGACAGCAAACTCACAGATATTAACAACCACACCTAAAACAAAAGCAAACTAAGCAAACAAGTAGAACAGGAGCAGAAACACAGAAATGGAGATCACAAGGAGGGTTAGCAACAGGGGAGTGGGAGGAGGAGAGGGGGGGAAAGGTGCAGAAAATAAGTAGCATAGTCAGTGGGTAGAAAATAGACAGAGGGAGGGCAAGAATAGTGTGGGAAAAGTAGAAGCTAAAGAACTTATGACACATGGACATGAACTAAAGGGGGGGAATGTGAGTGGGAGGGGTGTGCAGGGTGGAGGGGAATGATGGGGGAGAAATGGGATAACTTTAATAGCATAATCAATACAATATATTAAAAAAAGAATTACAGGTTTGATTCACTGTCAGGGCACGTACCTAGGTTGCAGGTTCAATCTCTGTTCAGGGTGTGTATAGGAGGCAACCCATTGATGTTTCTTTTTCTCTCTCTCCATTCCTCTCTCTCTCTACAAGCAATGAAAAAATGTCCTTGTGTGAGGATTAAAAACAACAACAACAAACAAATACAGTAGACAAGATACATATGCTAAACAGCAACTCAAAGTTCTCCTTTATATCCCCTTGAGCATTTTTGCTATACTATGGAGCCAGAAGGATTGGAGAACGTGGAGAAGCCATTGTAGGCAGTCAAAACACAGATGAGGATTCTTCAAAAAACAAGACACATCTGAATATATTCAACTCAAGATATTTTTGAGGTGGTGGAGATGTTAATTAATTTTACCATGGTAGTCATTTCACAATATATAGGTATATCAAATCATCACATTGTACACACTAAACTTACACACTGTTATATATCAATGATATCTCCTTAATGATGGGAAAAAAAGACCACCACAAAATAAAGCTAGTACAGGCATACCTTGGATATATTGAAAGTTTGGTTCCAAATCACTGTAATAAAGCAAGTATTACAATAAAGCAAGTTATTACCTTTTTGCTGATGGAGGGTCTTGCCTTCAGTTTGGAAAAAATGCAATACCTGTGGAGAGCAATAAAGGAAAGTGCAAAAAAGAGGTATGCCTGTAATTATATTCTCTGATGGTGCAGTACTTAAAAAAAGAAAGATGTTCTCTGCACCAAGAACAATGCTAACAGTTATTACTCCACAGTATTTCTATTTTATTGTCAACACTATCAGAGCTTATGAATAGAAACAGTTTGAAGAGCTGCTTTTTGGAAGTTAGCTTCCTTTTAAAGATTGAAGAGATGAAGTTTGTTTTTATTCAAAAGCAACAGCTGAAAACACTTAAATTCACTTCCCAATATACTTATTTTACAAAAGTAATTATTCTCCTTTTTAAAAAGTAAAACAACAGCTTCAACTCATGGCATTTTTCTTGGGCAAACATTTATGTCATTTTAATATAGCTAAACTGCATTTTGGTAATCTGGAGGTGACAGCTATAATTTGTCTTTAGGAACACTGTCCTTCCCAGTCACTACTTGTCAACTGTTCCTTCAGGCTATCACATCTTACATTGAGACTATAAGAATACGTTTTCAAACTCTAATGAAAAATCCATTCACAAAATGCTTGTTTTATTTATTTTTGGTTTCCAGCTATTTTGTGGCCCTCTATACTGCTTTCATTAGATTTTTAATGCTTAATTAAGAATCTGAAAGGTTTTGTCAATTCACTTTTAAAAAGTGATAATCAAATAAGATGCATAACAAGGCTGTTTATTTTATATCATTACTTTGAAAGTTATTAATATGAACATAATTATTCTGTGCCTAGTTTTTATTCAGAGAAGTAGTACTGTTAATTTGACAAAAACTTGTGGTTACAATTATTTTTAGCGTTGATCCTATTTAAAGCCAGCAAGACATTCTACTTAAATATATACACACATGTATATAAATACACATATATGCATAATATATACATATATATATATATATAATCTTGCCTTTGTGGGACCTGGCATAAGGAACAAAATAAAGTGATTTTCCCAGATTTCATATTTTTTTAAATATATTTTATTGATTATGCTATTACAGTTGTCCCATTTCCCCCCTTTATTCCCCTCCACCCTGCATACCTGCTCCCACCCACATTCCCCCTTAGTTTATGTCCATGGGTCAAACATGTAAGTTCTTTGGCTTCTACATTTCCTATACTATTCTTCACCTCCCCCTGTTTATTTTCTACCTACCATTTATGCTACTTATTTTCTGTAACTTTTTCCCTTTTCTCCCTCTCCCACTCCCCCACTGATAACCCTCCATGTGTTCTCCATTTCTGTGATTCTGTTCCTGTTCTATTGTTTGCTTAGCTTGTTTTTGGGTTTTTTTTTTAGGTTCAGTTGTTAATAGCTGTTAGTTTTGTCATTTTACTGTTCATAGTTTTGATCTTCTTTTTCTTAGATAAGTTGCTTTAACATTTCATATAATAGGCCCTGACTGGGGTGGCTAAGGGGATTGAGCACTGGCCTGCGAACCATTTCATATAATAAAGGCTTGATGATGATGAACTCCTTTAACTTGACCTTATCTGGGAAGCACTTTATCTGCCCTTCCATTCTAAAGATAGTTTTGCTGGATAGAGTAATCTTGGATGTAGGTCCTTGCCTTTCATGACTTGGAATACTTCTTTTCAGCCCCTTCTTGCCTGTAAGGTCTCTTTTGAGAAATCAGCTGATAGTCTTATGGGAACGAACTCCTTTGTAGGTAATCTCCTTTTCTCTTGCTGCTTTTAAGATTCTCTCCTTATCTTTAATCTTGGGTCACTTAATTATGATGTGTCCAGGTGTGTTCCTCCTTGAATCTGACTTCTTTGGGACTGTCTGAGCTTCCTGGACTTCCTGGAACTCTATTTCCTTTACCAGATTGGGGAAGTTCCCCTTCATTATTTGTTCAAATAAGTTTTCAGTTTCTTGGTCTTCCTTTTCTCTTTCTGGCACCCCTATGATTCAGATATTGGAAAGTTTAAAGATGTCCTGGAGGTTCCTAAGCTTCTTACTTTTTTGAATTCTTGTTTTTTTATTGTTATGGTTGAATGTTTCTTTCTTCCTTTCTGCTCCAAACTGTTGATTTGAGTCCTGGTTTCCTTCCCTTTACTGTTGGTTCCCTGTAGATTTTTCATTTTCACATAATGCAATGTTCATTACTGCCTGGGTCTTTTTTATGCTGTTGGAGTACCCAGTGAGTTCCTGGAGCATCCTGATAATCAGTGTTTTGAACTCTGCATCTGATAGGTTGGCTATCTCTTTGTTGCTTAGTTGTATTTTTTTCTGGAGCTTTGATCTGTTCTTTCATTTGGGCCTTCTTTTTTTTTTTTCCTGGTATTGGTGTGCCTGTTACTGGTAAGGGGTGGAGCCTTATGTGTTCACCAGGGTGGGGCAACCCACATTGCTGTGTTGTGACACTGTATGTGGGGGAGGGGTCAGAGAGGGAACAGTGCTGTTTGCTCCACTCTCTGGCTTTCAGTCACTTCTTCTGCTTCCCACAAGTACATTGGGCCCTTCTGGAGCTGATTCCTGGTGGGTGGGTTTGTGTACATTCTAGGACCTTGTGAGTCTCTCCAACGAACTCTCCTGTGAGGCTGGGAGTTTCTCCCACTGCTGCCTCAACCCCTACAGGTGTTTTCAATCAGAGGTTTGAGGCTTTATTTCCCCGCACTGGAGCCCTGGGTTGTGAGGTCTATCTCGCTCCCTAGTTGTTCCTCCTGGTTTATCTTCACGTGAATGTGGGACCACCCAGTCCACCAGCCGCCGCCTTGCTGTGAGTCCTCTCTGCCTGGCTGCCCATCTCTACCCCCCTTGATGAATGCTTCTTCTTTAACTCTTTGGTTGTCGGACTTTCATATGGTTCGATTTTCTGGCAGTTCTGGTTGTTTCTTGTTTTAAAATTTGTTGTTGTCCTTCTTTTGGTGGTATAAGGAGGCACAGTGTGTCTATCTATGCCTCCATCTTGGCTGGAAGTCCCCCAGATTTCATATTTCTGACAGCTAAATTGGAGCTTTCCAACCTCAGATATCTTTATAAGACCCTTCAAAATCAGTAGTGACAAAATAATTTGCTACCCAAAAGTTTGACATTAAACTCCATAGTTGAAATTCCTCCTCTTTATTGCTTTTCAATTTTTTCCTTTAAAAGACACATAGACTTAAAACAGATTCATATCAATATAGATCCCATACTTCACACTGTATTGTTTTGGTAATGCTCTCATTATTAGTTAGAACTTGCAGGATATTCTTATTATTGCTGTGGGATAAAATTAATGTTAAAGCATAGTTTATGATACAGTTGAGTATTTTGTTTTTAAAACCAATTTTTATTCTTTACTGACACACGCATACACACACAAAATGGGGCATCTTGAGCACTTTCTCTGTTCAGAAAATATAGTAACTGGAGTACTCACACTAATTTCAAAGACATGAACACATCCCCACATACTGGCCAAAGGACACATTACATGTGATTTTTCAGACTTAGGCCTGTTTCAATGCCAGTTGAATTTCTAATAATTAGGGGATGAAAAGCAAACACAAAGAAGTTATAAAGAGTTATAAAAAGAGCATTTAAAAAATGTTTCAGTAATTCATTATATGAACATTACTACTGTTTCACACTGAGATGCTGACAAGGAAATTGCAGCTAAAATGTAAATTTGGAGCAGGAAAGGACGTTAGTATAACTGTGAGAATGAAAGTTGAGGAGGATTCTATAATAAATATTCAGAATTATTATTCTTTACCTGATAGATTAAGCGGCATATAACAGATAAGATAACATCAGTTCAGTAAACTGATGCAGAACCCCGGCTCTCAGGGTCCACCACATTGTGGATGAGACACGAGAAATTCACATGGACTACCGTGTCCTGTGGAGGAAAAGAGACAGCATGGCTTTTCTCTCAAGGGGAGAAAAAGCCTCGCCATGACAGGCCTTTATTTCTTTTCTGGGCACATTACATGATGGTCCTCATTTACTATGCACAGGTTCACTTTAGGTGGTTACCTTTTACAGAAAACAAAGGAGGTGATGCAGCTAATCACATCACAGAAGAAGGATATTGGCAAACGAAAAGGGAAAAGTGGTTGAACCAGTTATACTGGTTACACTCGTCCTTGGAAGGTTTAGCATGGATTTTAGGAAGTTACAGTAAGCACTTGCTGTCTCAATTCAGGGTGAGGGAGTTTTAGCAAAAGCAAGTCTCAAAGCACTCTAGGTACATTGCAGGCCTGATTCCCCATGGGAGAACTTATTTGTGGGCATGGGTCCTGTGCATTGGGCCTTGATTTCCACTGGGAGCTGGGCCCACGCCACGCAGAATGGTCTCCTACAGTAAACCACCAGTGACCCAGCATTCTTGCCATTCTCTGATTCCATAGAAACCATCCATCACAACCCTCTTAATCCCATCCCCACAGTCTGTCTTAAATCTCCTTTCTTCACTTTATCTCCATCACAACCACCTTAGTTCTTACCACTATTCTCTCATTTGGATTGTTGAAAAGCCTGCTAAATACATCTTCCATGTTGACCCTCCTGTTAATTCAGCAATCTTATCCAATTCAGCAGCAAACACATAATTGTTGCCCCTACTCATGGCATAAAACCCTTGAATAGTATGTAGAATAAAACTCCTTACTGTGCCCTACTGGGTCTGGACTCCAACTGCCTATCAGTGCCCCTGTGCTCTGTCTATATTGATTTTTCTTTCAGTTCCTGGAAATGCCAAGTTCTTTCTTTTCTCAAGGGCTTTGCTTTGCTCCCTCCACCTAGACTGTTTTCTCACCCCTCTCTTCACAGGGCTTGATCCTTCTCTTTGTTCTCATTTTTTTCAATGCCACTCTAAGTTATTGATTTAAGCCATCTCCTATCATAACCACAGAGACAGAAGATTAGAAGATACTCCAGTCATCATTTGCTGCTAGAAAAGAAGGTCAGCTTAAGGTCTCATACACTTCTGGCCCATGTGCAGAGTAATGGTCCAAACCAGTGTTGTGGTGCCCACTGGGTAATGGTCCAGCTTTTCTTTATTCATCTTCATAAGTGGTTGGAAGAAGACTGATATAAGGATTATGGAATAGAGTATGGTTACCATCTCCCCAGGGAAAAGGGCTTGGACCTGATGAGGAGATGGGGGTAGGCGACAAACTCTACTGCTCTCCATGGTATTCTTAGTTTTAATAGCAACTCCTCTTTGAAGCCTTCACTGTCCATTCAATTTCAAGTACTTTCTCTATTATTCTGTCTATACCCTTGTCTATACCCTTAGTATTTATTAAAATTTGAAATACTTTTATTTCCCTGCCTAGTTTTTTTTCCCTAGAATTGGAAAGGCAGCACAGAATAAGTGCTCAGTAAAGACATATTGAAGAATCTTATAAAAGATATGCCTTGCATACATTTCAGGCTGAAGCCATAATGCTAGCTCAAAAGCCTAGGAGAAATGACAATGGGGCCCATAAGACAGGGGATGAAAAGAGCAGGACTCTTTTAGTTTTTAGGGATTAAGTGAGGGACTAAGAAAGTGAGGCCATGCAACTGCTTGGTGAAATGGGGGCTCTCACCTCAGATAGCAGGAGTGGGTAAAATGATTAGAGGAGACTTTTCCAGTTGTCTGGTCGAGGTGAAACCCATGATTTGTGGCAACTGGTGACAAATTATTTTGGACAATACCATTCTGTCCTTCCAAAGTTAAAAATAAAAGGATTAACCTTGCCACTCATCCCATTTCCCCATTGTTGGAACTAAGGTTCTTTTAAATGTTTGCTATTAGAAATAACATAACAATGAAAATCTTTGTCCATACTTTTATTTTCCTGCCTCTGTTTTTTATCTATCCCTCTTACTAGAATTGGGAGAGTGGCACACAATAGGTGTCCAATAACTATTTTTAAAATATATCTTGTATTTCCTTAGGACAGAGTTCAAGAAGTGATATACCGTATTTTTTGGACTATAAGACACACTTTTTCCCCCCAATTTGGGAGGAATAGTGGTTGTTAATGCTGCTGTTGAGTTTTTTATATTTACATTGGTGAAATATTATGTTATTTGTTATTAAATATTTTACCACATTTTTTACTTCAAATTTTTTTTCCCTATTTTCCTCCTCTAAAACCTAGGTGTGTCTTATGGTCTGAAAAATACGGTAATACAGATAGCTCAGTACAATATATCACAATAAATATTGCTATTATTATGAACTCTTAAGTGAAATTTACTGTCTCCTGAAATGTATTGCCAAATATATTTATTAAAAGACCAGTAAATTACAATGCTGCCAGCACCATTAATTAATAATTCAATAAATAAGTTTTTGGTACATGCTGTAGATCAGAAATTATATATATATGTTCGATTATCTGTTTTTATTTTTTTACATATGTGATATACATTTATTAATTATACATTAAAATATCAGGTAATGTAAATGTATATAAAAGAAAATAAAGTAGTACAAGATTCTAGAGAGTGAGGGGGTAGTTTTTGGATAGGATAGTCAGGGAAGACTGGAGAGATGACATGAGAAGAGAATTGAAGGAAGGAAGTGAGATGAGGTCCAGCGTGAACAATATGACTAGATGGAAGGGAGCAGCAAAGGTAAGAGTGGGTCAGAATGAATACCTATTTTAGTGGTGTCTCAACAATCTGAATGTTACCTTTTGTGATAATGTAGTAGGTAAAAAAGTATTTTATTTTGTCCTAAATTAAAACTATGTCATTATTGGTGATATGGAATACTTCCCCAAATGTTCTTTTATTACTTGTAGTTCACAAGAGATGATATTAGTAATAATGACAGCTATCATTTATAAAACACTTGCCAGGCTTGAGGCACTATACATGTTATCTTACTAAATCCCCATAACAACCCTGTGAGACATGAATTTCCAACCCCCATTTGTAGAAATTGTACTGAGAAGAAATTTTCTGTAAAACAGATCATTAGTAAATGTCTGTTGGTGTGTTTGAGAGAATAGGAGAGAGGTCTGAGGTGGCCTGTAGACTCAGATTCTGAATCCAGACAAACTAGCACCAGAGGCCACACTTCTTATCAATCTCATGCTGCTTTTACGCAGCAAATTTCCTAATACCCCTCTTATCTTATAGTCATTTCATTTTAAAGATAATCACAGGCTATTTTTTAAGATCTTACACCACCATTTCATAGATTTATAAGGTTAAAAGGAACATCTAGAAATGTCCATTTCACTTTCTACAAGTAAGACCTATCTTTAAAAATATTACAGAGGGAAAAGCATTTGAGATCTTGCTCTTGGCATAAGTCATCAGTTTTACTCAAATGAACTCATAAAAATTCTCTACCCCCCAAAAAATAATTCCAAAAATTCCAGAGAAAGATGCACCTAAATGGCAGAGACAGTTGTCCACCAATTCAGGCTCTCTCTTCCATAGTATAAAGTAGTCCCTGGGAACTCAAAGATTGTGTCTCTGTTCCCTTGCATCTAGGTATATAGTACTCGCTAATGCTATATGTGCAGAAGTAATATTTGGTACCTTCCACATATTACTTATAAGATAAGGGTTTTAAAAAGCATCCTCTGCCCTCATCTCCTCAGGTTCCTGGAAATCATCTTTCACTCAGTAGGAAGATCCATTTAATCTGTTAAGAAGGTAAAAAAACAAAACAAAACACCTTTATTATGTTAAGTCACTCAAATTTTAGTATTGATTTGTTGCACCATCAAGTACATATCTCAAATCCTATAACTTCCTCTTTAATAACATATGAGGTCTACCTAGAAAAAGTCCAACTATTGTTACTATAACAAGAATGGTTTGTGCTGCTACATCCATGTAACCTGGCAGCCAAGGAGAGTGGATTGGAATGCTCATGTGTGAACTAACATCCTCACTTTAGTCAGTGGAGGGGGGAGGTGGTAGGTGCCCTTTGAGTGAGCTTGTGTACTGTGTGGCTGTCACACTGAAAATGACTGAGGGAGTAGAGCAATGAATCTCCATCAAATTTTGCATTAAGCTTGAACATTCCTCTGCAGAAATTATTCAGATAATTCAGAAGGTTGCAGCTATGGGCCGCTGGTGATTGGCAGCTTCATCACAACATGTCCACTCATGCATGTCTTTTTGTGTAGAGTGCTTTGATGAAACATCCAATCACCCAGGTGACTCAGCCCCACTAAAGCCCAGATTTGGTGCTCTGTGACTTCTGGCTTTTCCCAAAACTAAAATCACCTCTGAAAGGAGAAATTTCAGATTATAGATGAGATTCAGGAAAATACAACTGGGCAGCTGATGGCGATTGGGAGAACGGTGTGAGGTCCCAAGGAGCCTACTTTGAAGGGGGTTGAGGCTTCACTGTCCTATGTACAATGTTTCTTGTTTCTTGTATTTTCTTCAGTAAATGTCTCTGTTTTTCATATTACATGGCTGGATAACTTCTGGACAGACCTCATGTTTTGAGGCATCAAGTCCTTAATATTAAAAGAGAACAAAAATCCTATAAGGGCAATGAAGCTATCAAAATAGGAATAATGTTTTGTGGGTATTCTCACCACTCCCGATGTTGAAATTATGCTTTCTTTCCTTAAGTATCTTGTCATTTTTACACTTATTTCTGTAACAACCTGTTGTTGGTTGAATTGGGTCCCCCCAAAGAGATTTGTTGAAGTCCTAATCTCCACTACCTGAGAATGTTATATTTGGAAATGGGGTCTTTACAGATTTGGTCCAGTTAAAAAGAGGTCATAATGGATTAGGGTGGGCCTTAATCCAATGAACTGGTTTTTGAAGAGGGAAATTTGGACACTAGATAATACTCAGACTTGTTGAGACAAACAGGGAAGAAAGAACACCATGTGGAGATGGAAGCAGAGATTATAGAGAATGCCAAGGACTGTCAACCACCAGAAACTAGGACAGAAGAATGCAAAAAAAAAAAAAATTCTCTGAGAGCCCAAGAGGGAACCAGTATTGCTGCAACTTTGATTTCAGACTTCTGGCTCCCATAACTGAGAAAACAAATTGCTGTTGTTTTAAGCCATCCACTTTGAAGTATTTTGTTAACAGCAGCCTTAGGAAACTAATACACATACTTATACACATTCTAGCACATACCAATCTGAAATATACTTTTCAATGAGATAAAGAAATATGACCTATTGTGGAATTCTTCCTAAAGTTTCAACATTCACTTTGAAGTCACAGGTTCTAGCAAAGTCTAACATATATAACCAAAAGTGCCTTCTTTCAAGTTCACTTTTTTATGAGATTATGTTAAGTAGACTGGCCTAGGAAATCCAAACATTGTTTTTATAAAGCACGGACAGTTGTCATATGCACTACTTAGTTTTCTCTGAATGAAGATTTTGCAATGTCAAGTTTATCTTCCAGGGAGAGAGCAGAAAGTGTTGGCAGCCATCACTATAACAGAAGCCTAACTGCTGGTGTTGACACTTAATGCCATTGCTATGAATATACCTGTTATACTCAGATTAACTCCAGCTGAGGCAAAGGGATAAAATAAAAGGCTTCACCCGCCTCATAACTATATTTATATTTCACCTGCTATTTAAAATTCTCCTTGGAAAAAGGCAGAACAAGATAATAGACTGGAACCTATGAGCAGAAAGACAAACCGAAAACCAAGAGATTTTCTTCACTAAAAGAAAGCGTTGTTACAAAACACGCCCGCACCATCCTTCGTCTACGTAAACTCCAGTTTAGGTATTTCGGTCTTCCCTCTTAAAGGAACGCAAAGCAGCACGCCACGCAGGCGGCCCGAGGCGGTGTGCCCAGGCGGGATTCCGGCGCAGTCGCGCGGCCGGGAAGTGGGCGGGCTTGTGCGCTTGCTCTGTGGCTCACTTCCGGCCGACCCCTCTCCCGCTCCCCCCACCTAGGCACCTCCCCCTCTCTCTTCTCCCCAGTCTCTCCCGAACTCTACGCTCCCTTCGCGCTCTCAGCCCCGTCGGCTCCTGTCTTTCCTCTCCTGCTCCATCCAGGTCGCTGACGGCTGTCTCTGGACTGGACAGCGTTGGCCGCCGCTTTTCTCAGAGGAACCCGGTAAAGTTTAACAGGAGCCGGGGAGGGGAGCAGCGAGCAGTGGCACCGACGCCAGAGGAGCCCTGCCTGGTGTTAGCCGCCCCTGGTTAAAGGAGGGAGTCTAAGCACTGGAGACCTGCCTGTGCTGCCCAGCGTCTCTCTCTCGGGAGGCGCCTCCGTCTCCCAGGGCTTTCCTGCCTTGAGGGGCCGGGTGAGTCCTTGCCCCTGTGGCTTCGGGGGCGTGTGACGGCTTTAGCGATGGGGCAGGCCAGGCTGGGCGGATACAGGCCAGCCAGGCGCAGGGTGCTTTCTCAGCGCTTCCTCGTGGTGGGGGGCGGGGGACCAGGCAGTGTCGGGGCTCCCTGGCTGGGGGTTGGAATGTCGCACCTCCCTGGGGAAGGGCTCCCTCGGACTGGGGGCCACGGAGGTCGGTCACTGGTTCTCCGCGACTTCAGAGAACTGGCGGCTGCGGTAGTTGACTGGTCGACCCGCGAGGTTGGGTGGGTGTAGAGTTTTTTCTCTCCTCTGGCCCTCCTGAGCTGATCTGAGTGGATGTTCAGGGAATATAATGAAAATAAAAACTGCTCCTCATTCCCCTACCTGTTGCTGGCGTGCGGACGCCTTTCTTATACCCCTTCCGACTTTCTAAAGAAAAGATTGGTTAAATCTCGTGCGCTCAAATAAAGGGGTATTTTCCTGTCCTCTTAAAAAACAAAAACAAGAAAAGCAACAACAGAAAACCGGAGACGATGCAAAGCTCTCGGGAACTATCATGTTCTGGTGTTCCAAAAGACTGAAATCAAATTCTGTGACTGGATGGGGTCGTGGAAGGGGACAGTTTCAGCACTTGCTAGCCCGAACGTAGGAAAGTTGGGTTTTGAAACTTCTCAGGTTCTGTGTAAGGAATGTGGGTAACTGCAACGGGAATAAGGCTGACTTCCTGTAATTGTATTATTTAGTAACGCGTTGTGTTTAAAGATCTGTGATGGATGAAGTGGACTCTTGTTATCTGTGCCTTTACATATGAATTAATAGTCTGTACTGGAAAGTTCTACGGATTTCGCCACCAAACTACCGATGGCCCAGCCCCCATCCCTATTCTTGAAAAATCGGCAGTGCTGGGTTACTTGCAGTTTTTTTCCATCTTCAAATAATTGTCTCAGAGGTATAGATAGATATTGATTGCCCAGGGGTAATATTTTTCAGTCACAGTTACCACTCGTAATAGGAAATGTTGAATTTTGGGGAGAATCTTCATATTAAGTTGCATGCTTTCTTTTGTTAATATTATAATTACGTAAGTTGATTTAGTTTTAAAATTAAACTTGTAGTAAGGTCGGAGGGTTACTATTTTGATTTTTTTTTTATATGTATGGTCTTCGGAGGTGATTGTCTTAAGACCAAGGCTTGACAAGAGAACAGTTTGTTCTGGGGCCTCAATATTGGCATGAATAGTTGGAAGTCATTTTAATTGTGGGAAATTTAAAGTTTCCATTTTTGGTTTTCTATTACAGATAAGAACATCAGTTTTCTGTTGATGTGGAGGTAGGTATTAGAGTGTTTAATTATGCTGCGACTTCAGGGAGATTTCAGGGTTTCTATGTTTCTTTAGCTGGTTAAGATTTTTCCCTGTGTAATTGTTGAAGCAGTGAATAGATATCTTATTTCTTCCATTGAGATTATTTAAAGCAAAAAGAAAAAAAATAATTGCATCAAGGTACTTAATATTTGTAGTAAATTACTACAAGATAACAAAAAATAAAAAACTTTTAAATTTTACAAAGAATAATGGAAACGATACATTTTGCCTAAATGTTTCTATATTTATATTTTTTAAATGCAGCTGATTGTTTTTTGAAACTGAATGATACTTAAATGTAGCATAATATAAAATAGTTTTGATGTTTAGTCCATAGTGATGGTTGTAACCTGGCTCTTGAAAGAAGAACAATACATCATATTTCTTTGGAAGTCATCTTAACTTTTTTTCTATCTCCTCAGACATAGGGATACCTCCAACTTTCCACTGTTTCTGAAGGGAGTTTTTTATTGAAACTGGAAGACCTAAAGAATTATAAACATGTTGTGCTGGGGAAATGCATCTTTTGGACAGCTAGGTTTGGGTGGAATTGATGAAGAAATTGTATTAGAACCCAGAAAAAGTGACTTTTTTATGAACAAAAAGGTCCGAGACGTGGGATGTGGACTCAGACACACTGTGTTTGTCCTGGATGATGGAACGGTGTACACATGTGGATGTAATGATCTGGGGCAGCTGGGTCATGAAAAGTCCAGAAAGAAACCAGGTAAGTTGAACATTTTTGGTTTGGTATTTCTAATAATTATATCATTTAATTTTGAAATGTCTAATAATTTCTCTAGTCCTAAGCCTGTATTTTTTTAAATCAAACTTTAAAAGCAAACCAGGATTTAAATATATCCTTTAGGTTTGCATACCTCTAAGTACTTTAGATAGTTTGTGGTTTCCTATTTTAAGTATTGCTATTTTAAATTCTTATTGTATGAAGCTTTGGTTTCAGAACATAATTATGGTGATGTAAAACAAATAGAGAAAACCAGTCTGCATTGTTTACATTTTGGTATGGAGAATTTAGAATATATAGTATGTGGGTTTTCTTGAACAAGTACTGTTAAAGAAATCACCTTGGGCAGATTTTAAATGCGTAATTTATTGTGTTGTTTTCCATACATTAGAAAGAAAATTAACATGAAAGCATTTTACTTTTCTAAAATATATCCTAATTATTCTATTTTTCTCCTTGTGGTAACATTTTAAATATATAATTTTATTTGGCTTAGTTTGAAGTATTTTTTATTCCTCTAAACATCTAGTTTCAAGTAGTATCAGTGGCTATTGAAAGTTTTGTGACTGGGAGATGTCCTCATTTTGTAGTAGCTGTACAAGCCAAACTGAAAATAATTTGTGGGGTAATGAGAATTTTGGGGAATATGGTCGCATTTTATGCTGTTTTCCTGGCTATACATATTTTACTTTATTTTTTAATTTTTACTTAACTGATTTTAGAGAGAGGGGAATGGGGAGCAAGAGGGAGAAAGAGAAAGTAAAACAGAAACATCTACCCATTGCTCTACTTATTGTGTATTCATTGGTTGATTCTTGTGTGTGCCCTGATGCGATCATCCAGCGACCTTGATGTATTGGGACAAAGATATAATCAACTGATCTACCCAGCCAGGGCCAGGCTATACATATTTTAAAATCAAATATTACCACACTTACAAATATAATTATTATGTGAATTTTGCTTTAACTATAACAATTAAAAATTAAGGTGCAAATTCAGATAAGAATGCCGCTGTATTGATTTTTACAGTTTCTTTTAACTTCAACCTATGGCACTTAAGTATTTTCTGTGGCAGTTATTTTTCTTTACAATGTCGTTTAATAGGTTTCTAGCGTTAGTTTACTTTTGAGAGGTCAATGTAGGTATAAAATATTAAGGTGTTAAATTATGTTATTCATCTTTTATACCACTTACCACCATGCTAGACTTCACTCTTCTGTCTTATAAATATTGTATACATCCTTTCTTGTGGTTGAGTCTTAATCTCTTTTCTTCTGCATTAATTTGTAATACAGTTTTTTTGGATGAATGGTAATGATGCTTAACATAGTAGGTTTAATTATTGCAGAACTCATGGTAAATGTCAGCTTTCTTGTACTTTAGTTCACTAAGAATATTTTATGGGATCTTACTAGATTTTAATAATCTTAGGCATGGAGGTTATGTTGGTAGGTAGGTATGGATAATAATTTACTAATAAGTATTTGTTGATCACTGCTAGAGGCAGGTGAATCCTTTACCTTTTTTGCTTAGCTTGGAATGCTGCCTTAGGTTAAGATTTATGGGACTGTTACTATTTTTATATTTAACATGTCCCATAGAAATAACTGAACATATCTGTGTATTACTTTAGTAATTTCTGAGGGGCTTCAGGGCAGGTAGAAAGTACAAAGCCAGCACACAGAAATTGCCAGTGTAGTTACTGAAATTTACTAAGCTTTAACATTTTTAAATCTTACTAAACACCTATTCTGTGTCTAGGACAAAGGTAGACACTGCACAAATAGTATAATTATTGTGCCTGGAACAGCTTTTAACTCTACAGGTGAGATTCTGAGAAACTTAACTAGCTAGAAGAAGCTTCTTTGTGGTCATGGTGACATTGTGATGATTGCATCATGACATTTAAATCACCCTGTTGCTTCATCCTGGAAGCATTATTTGGTAATACAAGATTGGGAGGGTGGGTTTACCCAATTTGTGATACCTCTTTAGGATTGCCGCATTTTCCAGGGTACATCACACTCTATATGGTACAGAGAAATGAAGGCATGAACTTTGTGAAAACTTTAGAGCCTGGGTTGGGAGTTAAGGCACACATAAATGAAATAATTGGAGAGAATTGAAATTTGACATGGGGTTATACTTAACTTGAGTCTAGGAAATTTAAATGATAGGAAATGACATTGTGGGATAGAATTGAAAGATTTCTGGGAGAAAATGAAATCTTAAGTGTAATTCAATCATTAATCACATAAATAGCCAGAAAATAAATCAGAGGCTGGAGTGGAGTAGCTTAGTGTTTTAGAAGAGGATTCTGATTCTGAGAAAAGCTTTTTATTACCAGAAGTCCAGGTTCAGTGGTATATTGAAGTGTACCTAGGTTACAGAGGTAGGAGAAAGTAAAAGTTCAAAGAGAGGAAGTTACTCTGATACAGACTTCTAACTTCAGATTTAGGGTGCTTGAGTAAAAAATTTTAATGTTTTTAACTATAATTATTTCCCTTTGAAATGAAGATAAGTTCTTATTTTGTTAGTTTTAAGGTCCTCTGGTAATTGAGTGAGTCTGATTGAATTTCTGGGATCATGTTACATAGTAATTTATTTTATCAGTGCTTTAAACTTGTGTGGAGGGAGTAAGAATTATTTTCTTACAGAGATTGGCTTTCTAACCTTACTAAATATTCTAAAATAAAGAGAAAGGTGGCCTCAAACATTAAGAATGAGATGTTTTTGAGAGTCATGATAACCTACTGGAGGACTTGGCCTTACAGTGTAGTTAAATCGATTTGACCTATTACCTGTTGGGAGAGGTTTCCATACGAACTTTTTAGAAACCATGTAGGAATTTTCCTTATACCAACAGTGCAGATTATGTCCATGTTCAACTCTGTTCTCTTGTGTATGAATACCCTTGGCTATCACTACCAGCTCTTCCTCAGTTACTTCCAGAGAAGTGAATGAACATCTTTTGGTATTTCACTTTCATGTATGCATTTTTCCTTCATAAGAATTTTTTAACTTTTTTTTTTAGCTAGTGGCTCTCAGTTTCTTAATTAATAGTTAACAGGTAACTGTATTAAATCTTCATATGCTAGGCCAGTTCAGCTAAATTAATTGTTTTATTTTTATACTTCCAAATTCAGTTCTAAAGATTTTAAGATAACATAGGAAGTATACTTCTTTTAACTAGATCATTTTCCCACTATATATCAAATTGTAGGTATAATATGGTGACCATAGTCCTAAATGTGTTTTGCACATGAGTTTTCCATGTTCCATGTAAGAAACAGTACTAAACTATTTCATGACCATAATTTATAAATAATGTGATATAGTTATATTAAAAATGACTGTTTGGATAGCTTCTTATGGCTTGGGAAAATTCAAGCAGATTATCTCATTTAGTCCTCATAACAGTTTTGGTTGGAACTGGGGCAGGTTTTATGGTCCCCATTTTACAGATCAGGAAACTGAAGTTGAATAAGTGACTCACCATTACTAGATTAGCAAATAGACCACTCTGAATTCTGTGGTTTTACCTTTATCCCACAAAGTTTTTCCTCTGCCATATTTAGAAGATAGAGAATACATATTCACCTAGGAAAAAAACTAGTCTCCATCAGTATTTTAATATAATTCTGAGAGTTAAAAAAAATTTCTTAAAAATTATTTTATAACTAAGGTTATACACTGAAGATATTATTATCTTCCTTACACACTCCCATGTGTAAATTCAAAGAGAAGCCATTTTAGGAACCATATAAGCAGGTTGAGGGTTCTATTTTAAATATGTAGTAGTATACCAACACCAACTAAAAATTTAAATGTGTATATTTTATTCTTGAACCAATGGCTAACTTGATTAGCAAAGCCAGCAATAGAATTTGGAATAGTTATGATAAATTTTACTGTAGTTTATGCTCAACTCTTCTATAGAAGATATAAAGATTATGGGCATCAATTCTGTTTCCTATATAGCCCAGAATGCTAATTTCTACTGTTGGGTCATTCCAATAAAGTATTTCTATCACATTACTTACTTGTCTTTCTTGCTTCATTTTCTCACCTGCTCTCCTTGTTCACAAAACATAAATCTTAGTTAACTCCTTAAAAACCTATGAAATTTAAAAAGTAATATAGGATAATAAATATAAATATGGAAAATAAAATTATTCACTTAGGAGTGGATTAAAAATACCAAATTATTCCACATATTTCTTATTGAATCAAAAAGCATGTAATACCAAAGAAGCTCATTATGTTTTATAAATCCTAATTTTAACTGTACCTTCTAAGGAAGAGAAAGATGTGGATGATATATGAAGACTTGAGAAAAGTAATTACTTGAGTCAGGAATGGAGGCTTGCTTTGAACACTTTGAGGAAGCTTAGTGCCCAAGAACCACAGTGTCAAGGGTAGGAACAACAATCATGATACAAACAGATGACTACTGTTAGAGAGATGTATAATAATACTTTACTTTGTGTAGGACCCTACATCTGAGGAATTCCAAGAGCATTACACAATAACTCATGGTTCCTTTCAAATGCTTGTGACTCAGTTTGCAAGAATTATCCTCATCTTAGGGGATAAATTTACGGAGAAATGGCAGCACAAGTTGGTAAGTAACTTGTCAAAACAGCAGATGACTGGTAAACAGCTATAAATTAAATCAGAGAATTTCAGTCTACCAGTCTCCTACCTTATTCACTAAATTGTGCTTATGTTTAGAATTATTTACAGTTATATTTGAGGCAGATCAAATACTAATGCACAGATTGTTTCTTTGCCATTTTATTTGATGGCTTATTGAAATCAGTATTTTAAAATAACCAACATCTTGCATTGTGATACCACTTTGATACTTCATTATACCCTTTTATGGTATGAAGAACATTTAAACAAGTGAACAAAAGCCTTTTGTGTTAACACCCAGTATGTTCACTTTCCTTTGTTATATGTCATATTCTGTATCCCTTTATTACCTAATCTGTGCTGTGCTACTGTCCAAGGTCCAGAGTAAACTGCCAGACATGATTGATTTGGTGGCTAACTTTGGAACTTGGATTACTTATGTATATCAAGTCTGCCTTGTGTCTCTGTGTGGAATGCATTAGTTTGGTGAATGCTTTATAAAACCTTTAACCCACAGAGAAAATAGTAATAGCAGTAGTTGTGTAATCTGAGCAGTTTTACGAATAGAGGCTTTTTAAAAGGATTTGGAAGCAATGATTTTTCTCTTTGTGTTTGGTATGTTGGTATTTGTATCTGATTGGAAGCGAGCCATATGCTTTCTTTGAAACAACCAGGAGTATGGTAGATTTGAGTTTCATAGTTAGGGCATTTATTAAGGATTCTTGTTGCACATGACAGACTCCGTGGTCTAGTTTCTGTCATCTCCTTAGTAAGTATTCTTAGGGTTCTATGTCTCTGATACTCTATACAAATGTAGCACTGTTGAAGATCATTTGTCACAAACCCTATGTATTTTTAAAATTACTTTGAATAAATAAAATCTCACTTCATAGATACTTAGTTTTCCTAGGCTAGTATAAAGCACATCAGGTACTTAGGGAAACCTATTAGAGAAAACCTAATGGAGGAAATGTATTCAGCTATTGTTATAAGGTTTTTTTTTTTTTTTCTGATTAGGATTGTGTTAGTAAATAGAAAAGTGGAGATGCATTAATGCAGAGACTGTATCACAGAGCCCATGGTTTAATTCTTTTCAACTTCTATGTATTTTTTTCTATGTTGATGGAATTTAAAAGATAATTATTTTTCTATTTTCACAAATTGGGTTAATTAACTGCAGGAAAAGTCTGTGCTGTGTACAATTGTATTGTTGGAGTTATTTTTGTTAAAAGGGAAATTTCCTGAATTTTGGTGGCTTTAGTCTTTAACTATAAAATTTTATTTACTTGAAATTATTTTCTTTCATTATAGCATGGCATAATTTCAGTTCAGCTTTTCTTGATCATAAGTGAAACATTTTAGAATTTTCCAGTAATATGTTTTTCATTTTTAAATATTCTAATTATTTTTTAGTATCAAAATTTAGTCTCATTTTATTCCTTTGCAAGTGTCATACTATTTTCAAATAACATATTTTTAGTTTTTTTCAAATTATAAAAGTATTACATATTTTTGGTAGAGAATTTGTGAAATATGGAAAGTAAAAATCAACCATAATGCCATCATGCATGAATAAATGCTGTTGTCATTTGACACTTTTTCTATACTCAGAAATGATTGATTATAGACCAGAAGTATATTCTTGTATCAGCTTCTTTTTCAGTAACAATTGAATAAAAATTTAGTATTTTCCCATATTTTTTACTGTTTAGGGATATTATTAATGATAATTTAACTTTTGCTCATTTAAATATACCAAAATTTGTCCTGGTCAGGTGGCTCAGTTGGTTGCAGCATCGACCCATACACCAAAAGGTTGAGGTTCAATTCCTGGTCAGGGTACATACCTTGGTTATGGGTTCAGTCCCCTGTTGGACTGCCTACAAGAGGCAGCCTATTGATGTTTCTCTCTTTCTTTTTCTCTTTTTCTTCCTCTCCCTCTCTTTTACTCTTTCTCTCTCCCTTCCTCATATCCTCAAGTGAGGATTAAAAGAAAAATTAAAAACAAAAAAAGTACCAAAATTTGTGTTCTCTTTTTTGAATTTATTTCAAGATTTTTCCTATAAGTAATGTTGCCATGAACATATACATAAAATTAGTCTTTATTTGCTTATATGTTTATTTCTTTAGGAAAAAGAACATCTTCAATTTTAGCAAATGTAGAAGGAATGATAAGTAAATTTATTTAAAAATATTAAACACAGTTGTGCCTCACTTCACAAATTTGACAGGTTCATAAGAAGATATTTGCAAATGAAAGTTTAAAAAGTGTATCTGACAAACTTTTGAGTATAATGTGATGAGTATCATTTAAAGATTTGGAAGGGAAGATAAAATAAGTGCATAAATAAATATAAGCACATATAAATATAAAATGTGCTAAATCTCATAAGATGCATAAACAGTGCTGTGTAAAGATGAATATTGTAACTTTTGGGATGGAATGGATTATAGCTGAGTATAGGAAAGACAGCATATGATCTGAAAGGATATGTATTTCAAGGAGGAAAGAAAGAAGGAGAGTGCTTTATAGGTAAAGCAGCTCCAATGGCACTAGCCAGAATTGAGGCCTGTTAAGGGAATAGTGGTCCAGTTACCTGAAATGTCTGAGAATAGTGAGCAAGAAGGTTAGAAAGGTAAAATTGAGGTCACATTATAGAATTAATCAAATTAGGGAGCGAGAATTTAGTTTGTAATAGGAATTATCAGGTTTTTGTAAAGCAGGGGAGAGGATTTGGAGGTAAATTAGATAGGTTGTAGTAGTAGTCCTTTAAAACAAGAAGGGAGAAGGTAGATTGAGGAGAGATCAGGGAGGCAGAAAAAAATGGACAGGTTTTGGTAACCAGATGAAAGTGAACAATAAAGTAAAGGGAGGAGCCAGGTATGATCCTAGGTTGAATCCATAATTAGTAGAAAGAGGGGATCTAGGAAGAGGAGGGTTAACTACTTTGTACTAGGAGAAGAGAGAAGATTGGTTGAGGTGAATTTTATTTTGAACTTGATAACATTATTCATTGACCAGTAAGAACTTCAGTACTGTAAGTGGGGAGAAAAATCAGGGCTAAAGGCATGAAATGTTTTTCTAGTTTTGTTTTATTTTCAAAGTAGGTTAATATTCCAACCATAAATTATTCCTTGGTTCCAACCTATCAAGTAATTAATAACAATTAACAATACCAATTTTGTACTTTTGGGAGACTTTAAAGTACCTGGTAACACAACAGCTTTGTAAATTTAAGTTAACCTAATGGTTGTCTACTCTATTTCATCTCTTTTATAAACTTGACTTTTTATATATAGATAAATTTAAAACTTTGGTTTGCCAGGTATCATCTGTTAGCCTGCTTATTTGATTTTTATTAATAGATTCATTTCATATTCTTGCTTAACTAACACAAACCTATATAGTTAGTTATGTTTGACTTTATGACTTTCAGGGTTTACTGGAAGACACAAGATACAATCACATAAAAGTTGCTTTTAATTCCACTAACAGCTGAAATACTTTACTATAAATTGTGTATGTAGTGGTATGTACACAAGAGCTCCTGGGGAATGTGTCATCTGAGATAGTGCTGTTGCTTCTTGATAAGAAAATGGGAGTGGGATAGGGATAGGGTCAGGCTAAAAGAGGGCCTGAGGAGCAGAATTAGAAGCATTTGAAAACAATTAGAGGAAAAGTTGAACTGCTGAACTGTTATTTGAAGAAGTTTGTGATTTTTTTTTTAGTATGGTGTGATGAAAATGAAGTAGGGCTTAAATTGCTTTTCACAGTTCATCCCCCATATTTATCATTTAGCACATGTATACTTTCAGATTTCTGATTCAGGCACTCTAATAGGAATGGACCTCAGGGATCTACATTTATTTTCTGAGAAGTAATTAGGGAAAAGACTGACAGATTGGTATTACCTCTTGCTAAAAATGGGTCTTTTCCCATACACGTTTGGGGAATAGCCTCTGCAACTGGGCATAGGGGGAAAAGGGACACTTAGAAGTTATTATGAAAATAATAAAGGCAGAAGAAAGATACAAACCTCATAATTGTATCTTTACAATTATGGAAAAAAAATCCTCACTGGAGGATATGCTTTTTAGAGAGAGAGGAAGGGTGGCGGGGAGAGAGAAATGTGGATGCATGGGAGAAACATCAATCTGTTGCCTGCTGTACGTGTCTGGACTGGGGACTGGACCTGCAGTCTAGGTATGTGCCCTGACCAGGGATTGAACTCACAACCTTTTGGTGTATGGGACAGACTTCAGCTAACTGAGCCACTTGGCCAGGGCAGAAAGAAATTTAATAATGAGGAATATTATTTAGAATATATTATTTAGATACAAGAATGCTGATATTTAAAAATAGTAACAGTACCATTTTGTGCTGGGCACTATGTCAAATCCTTTAGGCCTTATCCAAAAGTCTTAAAACCACCCTACAAAAGTACTTATAGGTGAAGGAAATACAACTTCAAGAGGTTGAATGACTTGCCCAAAGTCAAAATTCAAATGTAGTGGAAACAAGAACTTAATTAGGGGTCAGTAGCAAGAAAAAGATAAAATGACCCAGTAATAACCTAAGAAATGTGCAGGACATGTGAAGAAGACTTGGAAGCAGTTTGCAGGGTCATTCAAAACTTGAACAAATGGAAACCACATTTGTGGATAGGAATAATCAACCTACATAAACCTGCTAGTTTTCCCTAAAAATTAATTTGTCAGTTTCATGTGATCCTAATAAGAATACCAAATGGTGGTTTTGGGGGTACTAGGCAAATTGATTCTCTAATTCATCCAGGAAAACTGAAAAATAAAGAATAGAAATAATATAAATGTATTTTAATTTAATGCCTTTATAGTTTAAATTGCCTCACAAACAGATAACTACTACATTGTTTACAATGTAGGCATTTACATTGTAGGCATTACTACAACATTGTAATAGCAAAACATTATAAATGGCCATAAGACTATCTGTTGGGAACTAGTAAAATAAATTATGGTCCATTCAGTCGATGTAAAATAATGCTATTATATAATTGTGAAAGGAATGGAGTTCTTTGTGTACTACTATGGAAGGATCTCTAAGATACAGTAAGTAAAAAGAGTAAGATGTAGAACATTGTGTAGAAAACAATATTTTGTATTAAAAATACGTATATACACACATACATACATATATACACACACATTTGTATTTGATTATAGATACATAAAATTACCTGTAAGGATACATACAACTAATAACAGTGGTTACTCTTGGTGCAGAGGTAGGATAAGAGATGAGAACTCCACTGCTAAGGAAGTGGGTGGTAGACCCAAGTTTTTCACGGCATACATTTTTAAAAATAAACATATGACAATTTATATATATAAAACAATATGTGTGCATATATATAAATATACATATATTTAAAGGGGTAGTGTCTGGAAATAAGAGTATTTGGATATAAATCCTGCCTCTGTTACTTTTTAGCTATGTTACCTTGGGCACATTGCTTAGTCACTCTATGCCTGTATTTTCTTTTGTAGAATTAGGATAATCATGCCAAACTCCTAGGGTGGTTGTAAGAATTAAGTGAGATAACACCTGAAGTGCAAAGAACAATGCCTGGCATGTGATGAGTGCTCAGTTAATGTTTGCTTGAAGGAAAAAAGCTGTTAATATTAGAATGGGAATTTAATTTTGGGTCTACCTTACAATGAATTGGGTAATATGCTGTTGGTATATTTGCTGTCAGATAGATAATACATCTTTTCATTTACAACTGAAATTCAGGTATTTAATCCAAAAAAGGAGTGCTGTCCTACCATGTCCCAGATGTTGTGCTTAAGCATGAAAGTATTTCTTTAACTTCAGTCTTCAATCATTCTGTCAAAATTGTTGGAACTCGTATTAAAAAATTATGTCAAAAAATGTATGTTTGTCACTCTTAGAGGTAATGCTATATTGGAGCAAGATAAAAAATGAATTGGGTTCCTTTAAAGATATCATGATACGGAAAAAAAAAAAGAATTAAATATGCCTTTTTTTGTCCTGTTGAGAAGCACATAAATACTGAAATTTAGATTTTATCATTATTTTCAGAAATATATTTAATGATGAATAATTAGAGGATGTTTTAGTCTATTCAAGCTGCTATAACAAAATTACTATAGTCTAGGTGGCTTAACTAACATATTTCTCACAGTTCTTGAGGCTGTGGGGTCCAAGATCAAGGTGTTAGCAGATTTGGTGTCTGGGGAGAACTCTATTTCCTGGTTCATAGAAGACAGTCTTTATCATTGTGTCTGCACATGGCAGAAGGGCTGAGGGAGTTTTCTGAGAAAAGGTACCCATCTCATTCATGAGGGTTCCACTCTCATGATCTAATCAACCTCAAAGCCCACCTCCTAATACTATCACATGGGGTTATGAATTTTGAATTATGGGAGGGCACAGACATTTAGTCTGTATCAGAAGATATATTGTGTATACTGTATGTTGAGGAACATAGATGCTTGAATAAATTCTAGTTACTCATACTTTAAAATACTGCCCTTTGCAAAAAGATGTGTTTGATTACATCTCTTATTTTAGTGTTGTAGCTATTTTGACATTGCCTAAATTTTTTTGCTTAGTATATAAACATTGTGAATAAGCAGAGCATGCACTGTGTATATGGTGCTTAACTGTGGGAGAAATTTATACATCAAGAAAGACAGATAGCCTTGGCCAGTGTGGCTGTTGGTTGGAGTGTCGTCCCATGCTCTGAAAGGTTGCAGGTTAGATTTCTGGTCAGGGTGCATACCTGCACTGAGGGTTGGATCCCCAGTAGAGGCGCATGTGGGAGGCAACCAGTTGATGTTTCTATCTCACATCAATGTTTTTTTTTCTCCCTCCTCCTGTCTATAAAGCAATGAAGAAAAAATGTCCTCAGGCAGGGATTAAAAAAAGAAAGATATATTTCTGAGAGTATAAAACTGATAAAATATAGAGAACAAAAAGAACATTTTACATGGGAACCATTGTACTGTGTTAATCTATCTCAGTCTCTCTAAACTGCAGAAAGCAACTCCTTGTCCTATTAATGCTTCTTGAATTCACTTATGTTCAGACCTTGGATTCATCTTAGAGTCTGCTTTCTAACTCATAGCACCAGCATTGCTTCAGTTGCCAAAACTTACTGGCTCCTCCATTCTTAGTAACTCTCGCGTTTCATTTCCTTTGCAAATGGCTAAATATGTGACCATCAGCTTGTTACCTGAAACTCTTGGGCCAGTTTCCTCATATCTTAATCTAAAATTATTTGCTTTTATTTTAGTTAGACCATGATTGATCTATGTAAAAACTGCGGCAATAACTTTCTAACTGATCTTCCTGTTCCAGTCCATCCTCCTAATTCAGGATTAATTTTTCTAAGTTATATTTCCTTTTCTGTCTCTTGAATTTGTCCAGTTGAAGAACCATCTCCTCAGATCTCTGTGGTCACTGTTGTGTGTAGTACCAAGTATGGTTACCTGGCATTCAGTAAATAAGTTGATTTGCTGTTTTATTTTTTAAAAATATTTGGATACAAATCTTTTATACAG
The DNA here is from genome assembly GCA_004027475.1 of Anoura caudifer. Classification (NCBI taxonomy): domain Eukaryota; kingdom Metazoa; phylum Chordata; class Mammalia; order Chiroptera; family Phyllostomidae; genus Anoura; species Anoura caudifer. Next base: position 88,540 of record PVKU01002511.1, on the reverse strand, counting down.
TGTTAGCTCTTGGTGGGTAGAAACCTTATATTTCTTCAGCACTGTAGTGACATCACTGTGGTCCATACAGAGGGAGCACAGGGTTTTGTTGGATGTGCACATGGTCACTGTGTTTTATTGGCTGTGCCATAGGAAGGGAAGAAAATTAAAACTCTTGTTTCATTGAGCTTGATGGCCATCAGCTTCATTATAACCAAAAAGTTAAAATTTGAAACAGTTCTAAGAATGTACATGCTGCATATGATAAAGTTGATGTGGTCATAAGAAAAAAATAAGAATGAAGCTTGGAAGAAGCTTCCCAGAGATCCCAGAGAGAAGGGTCATTGCCTGCCATACAGGGCCACAGGGAAAGAGACTAGGGTAGTCAGGAGGCAAAAGACAGGAGTGTGGGAGAGATCTTAGCTTATGGCATTTGTTGTAGTTTCCTAGGGAAAGGCAAGACCGGGCAGAATTAGACTGTTTAGGATTGTCTAGTTTGATTAGTTCCTGCAGATTTTGAGTTACAGGGTTGGTTTCTAGTTTCTTAGTACGTGACCTTGGGATGTTAGTTTAGGGGAAATACTGGCTTGGTATGGGAGAGGTAGGTAAGGACACAGCTGCTGCTATAAACTCTGGATTGGTTGGTTTGCATATGAAAAGAGTGCTAGTAAGCAAGTTGTTATCTTTAGGAATTTAGCCCTGGAAGGAGCTATCTCTTCTGTGCTCTGTAAGTGCTTCCCTCTCACGCCCCCCAAAATTCAGAGCATTAAGAATCCAGAAAATACTATTATAATTATAATTGGCCCTGTGATGAATGAGTGCCAAATATGAATAAAGAATCTTAAAAAGCAACTACCCAGAACAAAAACACTGCTGTTATATTGAGGGTTCATTCTTGCTGGTATTCACTAATCTCAAGAGGTTAATGTCATCTTTCAAAAGTCAGAATCATAAAATACATTAATTACACATTCAGCTGTTTAATTAAATAAAGAACAATAAAGAAAAAAACACTTGTAGATAGCCAGAGTTGACAGTTTAGTATTTATCTTTTCAGTCCTTTTTCTCCATATGTATTGGGGCTGTGTGACATTTTAAAAACAAGAATGGAGTTACATAGTATTTCTTTAATTTATAATAAAATGCTCTCTATGAATGTTAAATTTTTAGAGATGGATTTTAAGTGTACTTTGTATTGCTCTTGTGTGTTTTTCAGAGAGGAAGAAAGAGGAAACATATTTATAGCAACCAGTAAGGCATGGTAGGACAGAGGATTTTGAAATTTAAGCTCTGGCAGAATTACCAAGGAGTTGGGATGGTGTTTCTTTAAATTAGTTATTTAATAAAGTATATTTCTTCATTTTAGAATTGTTCTCAACATGCCTGTGTTTGTTGGTGTTCATTACAATATTGTTTTTTTTAGACCCTATAACTTGAATATAAAACATCAACAGAAATTTTTGTTTTCTGTGTAAAACATTAAAAGTCATTCAAACTTTGTTAGAATTCATTGTTTTAAAATTAATAATACATGTAGGACTTCATTAAACTCATAGACTGCATTAAGAGTTAAAATTGATTGTGGACTTGGATCACACCTGGTAATTGTATTGTTAGATAGTTACTGATTTATAAATGAATTGTGTTTTAAAAAACTAATCTTTTTCTTTGCTTATGGAAATACTCCTAGATATAAATAGGTTTACAAACAAAATTTCTTTAAAACACATTATACCTAAGTATAGTATTTTATTAATAATTATATTTAACCTATGTAACATTTTTTATAGAAAAATTAATTTGAGTTTTAAATTTGGATGTCAGAAATTTATCTGCACCTTTCACCCATCCTGGCTTGCTTAGTTCTCTTGATTTATCAGTTCCAGAAAGTTGAGGATAGATGTTTGTGGGCAGCATTTAACTTAACTTTACATCACATTTTAAAGACATACAGTACCTGACTATAGCCTCTGTTTCCTAGGTAAGAAACTCTATATCACTCCAAGGTAATTATTTCCCTAGTGCTTTGATTTTGGGAAAGAGAACATTTGTTCCTGTGAGGTTCAGGGTCATTTTATAAGATGGGGGCTTTCTATACCTTACAAATTTCTCTTATTTTCTTCAAAATAATACATGTTACCCAAATAATACATGTACTTTATGTTTTTTTTACAGCTATAGAAATGTGTGATTTAAAAAGCGGAGGACACTTTCCCTCTTGCATTCTAAAGATGGCTACTAGTATTTGTTTATATTTTCATGCCTTTTACACCTTGTTACACCTTGTATATAATTTTATACACATTGACGTGTATAAAAAGGCATGTAATTTCATGCCTTTTTCACCTTGTTACACCTTGTGTATAATTTTATACACATTGACATAAAGGTCTGTAGTTTGCTTGTTATTTGATATATTTATCTTTTCATGTTACTATATAGACATTCTTTTTGATAGAAGCATCAATTTTTATTACATGGATATTCCATACTTTATATACCTCCCCATCACTGGAAATCAGGTTGTTTACTGTTGTTTTTTTTTTTTCTGAATTACAAACTATGATTCAATAAACGTTGTTTTACAGTGTATAATAAATTATGAAAAGCAGAGTTTCTGGGTAAAAGGACATCTGTTTAGAATTGTAATACATGTTACAAAATTGCTCTCTAAAAGCTATTTATTTTTTGCCTATTTTTTAAAGATTGTTCAGAGAAATGTTTCTTAAGCCATTTTTTTTGCCATTTTTTAACTCTTTGATGGGAAATAATAATGTAATTATGAACTAGAAACTTCTAAATTTCAAAATCAAGTTTATCTGTGATTGATTTATTCAGAATAAGTTAATTCTTTTGTGGATTGCCTTTATTTTTTGTTTCATTTTTTTCAGTTACAGTTGACATACACAATATTATATCAGTCTTTTCATTGCTTTTAGTTAGTTTCTTTTGCTGTAACAGATTGAATTTTCTCAAATGGATTCATGGAATCTCTTCCTTTTTTCTCATCTCAGGACTTAGCTTAAAGTGTCAGTGTCTTCCAAAATTCTTTCTGGTATCTTTCAAGGCTTTAATAATTCCCATGTCCTTTTTGTGTATCTTTATCTTAGCAATTTAATCAAAATCTTTATCCCACCTGTTTCTCTATAGACTAAACTTGAGGGCTAGAATTCTTTTTATTTATCTTTGTGTCTCTAGAGCTTGGAGCACAAGAGTTATTATTATTCTTTAGTGAAACAATAGTCACAAAATATTGTTTAGTATGAATGTTTTTTGGATTTTTGGTACCTTTAATTTTTTACCCATTGCTATCTAATTTAGGTACTCTCATTTGTTATTGTTTAGCCAACCATTCTTACTCATTCCTGTTGTCATCTTGACATTTTCTGCTCTTTACTAGTTTCCCTTGAGGATTGTTTTGGAGAAACACTGACTTATTTCTGGGGCCTCTGTGAGAGAGTATAGCACTTCTGTGTGTTTTATTTCTTCCTTCATAATTAAGATTTATTGGAATGTTTTGATATAAACAAATGATGCCATACTCCTAAGTCCTTTATCTTAATTTTTATGGGGACTATATGTTATATCTTATTTTTATTTTTTATTTTTGTATGTTTCTGCAATATAATTTTTTAAAAAAACATACATACAAATAATGAGAGATGAGTATAATGAACTTCCACGTACTGTTCAACAGCCTCTTGTTACTAACTCATATAGTACTTTAAGGTAACAACTTAAAATGTCATTAGAGTTGTACAGATTCCTAGAGGCTATCTATGGCTAACCTTGCACCCCAACATGCAGGTTAGTAATCGAGATACAATTTGAATTTCTTCATACAAAGGGATTTAAATCTCCTTGATGTAATCTGTTTCATTATTGAACATTGACATTTGTACACAGAGCTGAAATATGCTTCTGAAGAAACCCTGATTGTTTCAGTTATAACAACACTTCAACGTGAAGCTTTCAGTTTATTGAAGACAGAAATTACAGATTTCTTATTAAGCTAAAAAATTAATTTTAAATGGCATCTTAAAAACAATTTGAAATGGTACTAGTAAAAAACTGATAGACATTGCATATTCTAGGACTAAGGAAACAATTTCATTTTATTTACTCATTTGACAGTGGTTACTGACAGTCTTATGAAAGGCCGGTATTTAGAATTAATTCCAGGTGTAAAACTTGAACATGTTTTAACTACATGTGGAGCTTTTATATCTTTGATGTCAAAATGGCAGTCCACAACCTGAAACATATTTATTATGGTCACATTGCCTTTCAGTTCTCTCCTCAGCATATCCAGTAGATGGTTTATTTCTGAGCTCTCTAAACAAATGGTTTCCCATGAGAAATGCCAGTTCAGATTAGTATTTCATTAAGTTCAGAATCACTTCATAGTAGTATCTATATGGTAATGTATGTGTTAATTATGATTTTATTATTAAAAAACAGCCCAGGTTATTTAAGTGATTTCCTTTTCAGCTAAACTCTCCTATATTGGTAATGGCTTTTATGAAGAGTACTTTCTGAGAGAATCATTATAAACCCTTAACATCTTCCTCCAAATGTAGAAGTCACTTAATATTCTGAGTTGATTATTCCCTGTGATATATATCTGTATTTACCACAATGAAAATTTTGTATGGAACATACTTGTTAGATTTGAGAATAACTGAAATTATACCTAGTCTGTATTTCAGTATTTCCTTAGCTTTTTTATGCAAGATGAAGATTGTGTTTTATTCTCATTGGTAGTTCAAAACCAGAATATAATGTCTCTCTTCCTGATTTCTGTAGAGCAGGTTGTCGCCCTGGATGCCCAAAATATTGTAGCTGTTTCATGTGGAGAAGCTCATACATTAGCACTAAATGACAAGGGCCAGGTGTATGCTTGGGGTCTTGATTCTGATGGACAACTTGGCCTGCTAGGATCAGAGGAATGTGTCAGAGTACCCAGGTAACAAAGGTGACCAAAAAGAGGTCTTTAATAATCTTTTATCATAAATTTATTATTAAATTATTTTGTATACTGTGGGCATATAAGAGTTGACAGCTAATTATTTCTCATTTTTGAGTTCTTAAGGTTACTGGTTAGATAAGAATTCAGTCACTTTCCACTTTTTTATATAGCAGTGACCATGATTTATGTTAACCATTAAATTCATCATAGAATTACTTAATTAAAAATAAATAATGCTTTATTAATCTTGTCTTACAGATTTGCATAGGATATAACCACTGTTTTAATATTAAAAATTGTAAAAGCATGAATATATCTAGGCAAAAATATAAAGATTTAAAGAAAACTATCCAATTTCTTATAGATAAATAACACACTAACTCATGCTTAGTTTTTAAAATTACAGATTCTTACCTCCTTAAACTCTTGTCCTTTCTTCCTACTGATGACTACAGGGACAAAGAGAATTCTGCAGAGAATGAAGGAATTAAGCTAATTTTAGATTTATTTCTGGTAGCACTTTTAAACACACTTAGATATTTTATTTTTAATTTCAAATTGATGGTGTTTGTTTCGATGTAAGAAATAATGATATAACTACTAGGATAAAAATATGGAGCATAGTAACTAATATATTTCAGAACAGGAACTCTTATCATTGTTAGAAATGAGTTTTGTTTTTTTAAACTAGGAAAGATAGCTCCTTTAATAAGTTTATAACCTTCCCTACATTATATCATATTAAAAGTAGTATTTAATATTTAGTTTGACATTTTATATTTGTTTTAGTAATGGACTATCTGTTGAGACTTTTGGATACATCACAGTCATCCACATTTTTTTATTGAACTTATAACTGAATTACACAAAATTCAACAAATTTCTTTTTTCCTTGTTTTTTTCTTGTGATAACAAATATGATACTTGGGGTGGTGAAACAAACAGTATTCCCATTGTACTTTTAATATCTCAATGATGGTGCTGTTGGGAAAAAACTTTTCCTTAAGCTAAGTAAATTTAATTTTTTAGTCATTTCAATTTTTATTTCTTTCAGAAAATAGTAATTTGCAACCAAGTGGTTATTGGCTAGATAATACAAAGCATTCATAGAAATACAGTGACCTCACTTTGTCATATCCTCTACTCATTTTATTTTCTCCCACAAGTAATTGTTGTAGAATGGGGTTTTTTATTTAAGATTTTGAAAATTTTGTGATTTTAGGGTTGAAAAGGGATTTTACATGTTAGATTTTCTAAGTTAATATTCTCAAAACCATGATTCATGGCAGGGCTTTCTAGTTTTCCTCATTTTTATTTCACTGTTAATTCTCATACTTACATTTTTGTTTCTGTTCACTTTTGGTATAAGGGATTTCAGTCAATAATCAGTAGATGTTTAGTAAATGGTAAAGAAGCTAACTTAGAGAATTTTATATGACAGTTTATTTGAAGGTTGCCCAATAATAAATTATGTATTTGTTACATAATGAACTGTGTATTTGTGACTTTATGAACCTAGATGGTTCATATAATAAATTATGTATTTTATGAACCTAGGTGGGGATCTGAAAGACATCTTACTTGCTTTGAGTCCTTTGCTTTAAAATTCACTGTTTTTATATTTGGTAAACATCTATATTAACTTTAAGCTGTATATTGTCATTTTTCCTATTCAAGCTCATGCATTTTTTGTGGACTGATCTGATTTATTGTGACTTACACATAGTTTTATACTAGTGTTTTCATGTTTTAAAGGGCAGTTTAGTATTTCAGTAGAAACACATTTTTTAATGAAAGACTGCTAGTAATTTCTTTTCAAATTTCAGTATCATATAATTTTTTAGATGCAAGGCTTGTTTTAGATTCTTAGAGATGTCAGCCAGCTTTGTAAATTTCACGTCCATTTTGAATAAAATTGTACAGAAGATGGGGAAATTCAAATCTATTTAAACAGGTTTTTAAAAATTACTGTTTATGATTTTCCTAAGAGTGATTAGAAATGTGAAGATTCATATTAGGCTGTAGTTTCTTGAGAATAAAATTCATTTTTATATCAAAAGATGAGTACATAAATTAAGGAGTACTTTAAAATTAAGGAAGAGTGTAAAGTTAATAGAAAATAGATCACTTGAAACTCCTATTAATTTGATAATCTTTTTCTACTTATAATTTTGTTGTGTTTTGAAATCATTACTTCTTGGAGAAAGACTGAAATTATTCAATATTACTGGTCTCAATAGACCTTAACTTTTAGCTAGTTATTTCTTTTTATGTAGGATATTATACCTTTATTTTAAAAAAGGTTAAGCCTGATTTTACTGTCTTAGTTTAATGTAAGTTGAAATACATACATTTCCATGCAAATTTAGAAAAATAATTGCTTGTAATAAAGTTGTAGTTTATTAAAGTTCTATTTATTGGATATATGCAATAAATATTATGACAGGAAGGTGTGATATGATCCTTGCGAGAACAGCTGTTTTCTGTTCTATAGAAATTAAACCTCTTGGTCAAGAATAAAATTCATTTTCTTAATTTTACTCAGTTTTAAATATATATTACAATAGTTGTAATGCGGAAGTCTCGACTGCACAGAGTCACTTATCTTTTAACAGTGTATTCATTACATACTTTTTTGCAAGGCACTGTGGTAGTTGCTAGGGATTCTGTGGATATAAGACATATAGTCTACCTTCAGAGAGCTTAATGTTTAATAGTACGCTGGTAATAAATGAATACGTATACCAGTAATTAATAGTGATACATGCTGTGAAGGAAAAAACACAGGATGTTATGAGAATGTAGTTTAATTGATCTTGCAAATTGTACTTGATTAATTCCTCTTTTTGCATTGCCAATGTTTGATTTTGCTAATTGCAGAAAAATGGTATTTTGCTACTTTTTAATATCTGAGGGTATGTTGGATCCTACTAACTTGTTGGATTCTGCTAAATTGTAGCACTACAGCGTTCAGGTTTTTTAGTTTAAGAACATAAATCCACTAAATAAAAATATTTTTTAATACAATAATACGGGATTAGAGTAACTCATCTTTCTCCTGCTCAAAATTTGATTTGCTGAAGCTGCTTCCCGAAAATCATGAGTATCGACTCTCTGGTCAGAACTTGCTCCGGACTTTCATTTGGCAGAATCAGGTCAGGTGGCAGTATCAGGTAAAGGGAAATAAGAACATTATATGTTTCCTTCCCACTTTTCTTTTTAAACATTCATTCAATAAAAACAGTAGAATGATCAGGTAAAGGGAACTACTTATGAAGAACCTGGGATATTTGATGCACAGTTACTTGATTTTTGTAATATTTTTAAAATTAGTCTTTAGTATCACATTGCAGTAACAAAAATCAGAAATGGGAGGAAAAAAGAAACTATAGAAATACAAGGAAAAAACATATGACTGGACACATTAGTGATCCTGTTAGTTGTGAATTTATTAAATTTCCTTAGTAAGGAATTGAATATCAGTGATTTAGATGTAAAGAATAGCCCAAAAGGAATAGATTTCATAATGTGTGAATTGGTAGTACCACATGATAGGAATGTTATTTGTTCTTAAGGAACTTGATAGAAAAGAAAATATACTAACCTAGGCCAAATATCAATATTAGATAAATTAGATCATGTACATTTGTTTTATAAATATATTGTAAGTTTTATGTGCTAAGTTAAAGATTTTTTAAAATTTTGGTAATGAAAGAAAACTTCTAAATTGTAAGTTTTTTTCATACCCCCCTCTGAGGGGTATTTGAAGTGAGTGCATAGTTTGCTTAAATGTTCTCTTAAAGTTTCTCATCACACTTAATTTTTTTCATATCTAGATTTTGTTTACAGATTTTAGCATAAATTTTTGGTAAATTGAGCTTGTGTAAAGAATAACACAAACTGCTAGATTGGTAGGAAACTATACTTATACATAGTAGGTGAGCAATAAATAATAAATAAATAGTATTCAGGATAATTTATTAGATGAAATTAATTGACCCCAATCTCTTTTCTTATTTTCTAGAAATATTAAAAGTTTGTCAGATATCCAGATAGTACAGGTTGCTTGCGGATACTATCATTCACTTGCACTCTCTAAAGGTAAGCATTGTTTTTCTTTCCTTCTCTTCTCTCTTTTTTTAGTTTTATTACTTGATACTTCAATTGAGCAGAAAGTCCTCTAAATTTGTTTTTCTTATTTAAGATTGTTCTGGTGCTTGATTGTTTTTATTTCCACATACATTTTAGAATTAGCTTGACAGTTTTCACAGACACACAGACTACTAGGTTGGGATTGCCTTGCCTCTTACAAATCAATTTGAGGAACGTCTTTATAATACATAGTCTTTTAGTTCTTGAACCTGCTATAGCCCTCCATTTATTTTAATCTTTTAATTTTTCTCAATGGTATTTTGTTGTTTTCTATGGAGTTTTACATTTATTAGATTTTTCTGTAGGTATTTGATTTTTTTGTTGTGAACGGTGTCATTGTCAAATTATGTATTGCTAGTATGTTGACATGAATAAGAGATTTTTTTGTCTGATTGTTTCTTTAGTCTGTTAAATGCTTTTCCTTCACAGCTGGGAAAAGTTATAACGTGCCTAATCTCATTTGATTTCACAGATAAACTTTTTATAAATAAAAGCAGAGAAGGTCAAGATTCCTATTAGCTTTATTGCCTTCCTTTCTTATTCATTTTAAGTTTTTCATCAGCCAGCTAAGGATTGTAACTTGGATTAGTAAAGAACTTGCCATAATGTTTGTATTTTACCATTAAAAAAATAAGCCCCAGTGGCTTCTCTAGTAATATTATATTATTGTTTTAATTCATTAAATGTCTAGTGAGGCCTCTTGTGAACAAAACACTAGGCTAGAGCTGTAGGGAAATACTGATACGAGACAGTTTTAGAGAGACCGTAGCATTGAGTGGAAGAGGCAGATATTCAAATAAATAGCTATAGATCAAAGCAGAAAAATATCTACCACTTTGGTCAAGGTAAAAGTAAAATGCTAGCGGTATGAAGAAAAAAGTGTAATTAGTTCCAGCCAGTAGAATTAGTAACAATAAGGAGAGGATTGATATTTGATGGTAGCCTTGAAAGATGCGTAGAATTTATTCAGAATTGGAGAAGTGTTTAGAAATTGATAGCTTGTGGAAACATTGAGCGTTGGCTAAGATGATAGTAAAGGTGTAGAATCAGGAAAGTTATTGTGAAAATACACTAATGTGTCTTTTCATATGGGTATTGTGAGAGAATGGGAGACATACTTCAGTTGAAATTGAAGTAAAGTCAGAAATCTATTACAATAACAGACAGCAATCTGTTACTGCTTTAAATAAAATATTAAGGAATTTAAACTTCTCTAGGTAGTGGGAGACTGGCATCCCTGTAGTCATTGTTACTTTGCCAACTCCTTTTTTCCCCCTTAATCCTTACCCAAGTATATTTTTATTGATTTTAGAGAGAGATCGATGTGAGAATGGAACATCAATTGGCTGCCTCCCATATGCACCCCGACTGGGGATCAAACCCACAACCCAAGTATGTGCCCTGACCAAGAATCGAACCTGTAACCTTTTGGTGTATGGGGTGATGCTCCAACCAATTGAGCCACCTGGCCTGGGCACCAACACCTCTTTTGATATTTTTGTAGATAGATCCAAGATAAACTTAAACTCAGAGGTTTAACTGTTGAGGGCAGTTTTTTTTTTTATCTTGACTCATAGGTTGGTATTCTTTTGCCTTGTTCAGCATTAGGTTTAGCACAGCATCTTGTTTATTTAATGAATTTCTTTTTTGATTACGTGTTATGAACTAGGCACATTAGGGTGTACAGTATGAATTGGTAAACAGTATAGTGTCAGCGCTTGTGGTACAGTCACACAAATAGCACTGTAATTACATACTATGAAAAGAACTGTAAAGAAAAAAGTTTAGGATATTCAGAACATGTACAGGGAAACTGAACTTAATCTTGGAGAGCAGAGAGGCTTCCTGCTGGGAGAGAGTAGTAGAAATGAACTAGACAAAGATGAGGGGAAGGTTTAGGCAGCGGGGAGAGCAAGTATATGAGAAACAAGCATTGGAGAACGTAAAGGAAGATGAGTATGGCTAGAGTATAATGAAAGAAGAGACTGGTATGACATGAGTTTGGAAATAGATCACACAGAACCTTATAACTCTTATTAAAAGTGTTCATACCAACAGCAGTGAGAAGGCACTGACATATTTTTTCAGATGAGCAATATTATCAAATCTGTGTTTTTATAATATTTCTATGTGTGTGTACAAATGTCTGCTAGTATGTGCACAGACTATTTCAGGAAGTACCTATCAGTAATATGTCTGAGTTCTTGTCTCTTGGCAGAGGAATCTGATTTTGGGGGGAGACTTATTTTAAGTGTGTACTATTTTATACTATGACTTTTCAAAAATCAGTTGTTAGTGTATTGATTATTACTTTCATTTATTTAATAAAAATAAATGCCTAAAGTTGCAAAAGAGGGTGGCAATGGGGAGCATAAGTGACAAGCACACAAAACTGTTACAGGAACCAGATGAGTGGTGGTAAGTGGATCTATTTGCCATATTTTTCTTTAGAAAGAAAACTGTGTTTAACTTGGTGATAGATAATAGATTGATATGAATCTCTATATGAACTAAGAGAGGAGAGGAGTATTAAGAATGATTCCCTATGTTTATGATTTGTGCTACTGAATTAGTTACGATATCATTTCCTGAGATGGGGAACACTGGGAAAGAGGTGCAGGTATGGGAGGTAAGATGAGGGTCATGAATTGAGTTTGGGCTATACTGAGCTGGAAGTGCCTTGAAATATCTGAGTGTAGGTATCAGGTAAGCAATCGGATACATGGGTTTATTGCTCAGAGGAGATGTCTGGGCTAGTGATATTGAAGAGATGGTTCTTTCCTGAGAAGCATAACATGTGAATTAGCTGTTCATCACTGAAGTTATTCAACTTAAAGGGTACTAAATATAGAATGTTCTTCTAGGTAATATATTTTGTATAAGAAATAAACAATAAAGAGGAATGTGTATTTCCATCTGATGAGAGGAAGAATATCCCAAAATAACTGATGATCTTCCAGTAAAACTTTGTGTTTGAGAAAAATTGTTAATTTTATGATTTTTGTTTTACAGCAAGCGAAGTCTTCTCTTGGGGACAGAATAAATATGGCCAGTTGGGTTTAGGCATTGACTGTAAAAAGCAAGCTTCACCACAGCTGATTAAGTCTTTGATTGGAATCCCTTTTATGCAAGTTGCAGCAGGAGGAGCCCATAGTTTTGTACTCACCCTTTCTGGAGCTATCTTTGGATGGGGACGCAACAAATTTGGTCAACTAGGTCTTAATGATGAAAATGGTAGGTTCTCATTATTGTAGATGTACTTTTAGAAAGAGATGATCTTTTGAGATGGTTCAGTGATTCTTAGTGTGAGAAATGTACTTAAATCTTGCCTGATAGGGAGGTGGGGATATAAGGTTAATTTAAAAATTCCATTTGATTATAGTTTTAGGGGTTGGTAGAAGGCCAAAAGATACCATTTTATCATAAAATAAACTATAGAAAGTTTAACGGCACAAAAGTTTTTTGCTGTTGGATGTTCATGAAGAGAAAGTTGAAAAATGTTACTTCAAGTTGGGAACCTCATCATTGGCTAACACTGGTGGAAAGAAGCAATAAAATTATTCTGGAAAGTAACATGAAGTGTTAATGTTAATCTGTTTGTGATTTTCAAGGAAATATTTAAGTAATCTGAGTTGTTAAATTACTCCAGTTTGGGTTTAACTTTTAACATTGATGCTAGAGTCTTGAAAATATTTTAAACTTAAAAGATTATAACTACTTGAAACCAGTTGGGAACTTGGAATTGATTTTTCATAACTACATTAGGTCAAACACCAGTATTTGAAATACAAAGACTAATTTCATGAAGTTAACATAATTGTAATGACTTAAATGGACAAAAGTGAGTTGTTGATCTAGTAATAACTGGTAATGATAAGCAAATAATACTCTCAAAAAAGAATTTTAAAATATTTTTTTTCTGCATAAGAAAAGTAGATTAGGGCATTATATCTCTTTTCTCAGAAAAAAAAGCAGGAAATAAAATTTTCAAACTTTTAGAGCAGCATCCTGTGAGATTAATTATCATGAAGTGAATATAAACTATGATATGTATGGATTAGAAGCAGTCAAATAGCTTTTAAATTTTATGATTGCTGATTGGCATTCAGGCAGTTTAACACTTAAATTACTCTTTTTAAATCCCTCCTTTATCACAGTAGAATAGAAAGGCCTGGGAACCTAACTTAGTAGGCTTGTAGTGCAAAATTCATTGAGCCTTGGTTAAAATTATTTAGTCATCACTGTTCATTGAGCCTGGGAAGCTGTAGATGAAACATACTTTAGAAGATTTTTAATTTAAAAATATTGTTAATGTCTCTTGTTGGAATTTTCAGATAGGTATGTTCCTAATTTACTAAAGTCACTAAGAACTCAGAAAATAGTTTATATTTGTTGTGGAGAAGATCATACTGCTGCACTAACCAAGGTATTGTACTTTTATAAAACCTTTTTATTATTCATTTAAGTTATTTCATAATAAGTAAATGTTTTCATAATATGTACATTAAAAGCTGAGTGTTACTGATGTCTAAAAAAAGTTTATTTTGGGAAAAGTACCTAGATTATTATTTGTTCTCAAAAACAGTTTACCTTAAATTTCAAATTTGTTTTATGTTATGAGGTGTGAATTATATTCTCTTAAATGTGATAATATATATTGTTGAGTTTCTCAGCTTTGTGTGAAATACTGCTTAAATAATATTTTGAATTAAAGAAATTCATTTAAGTTTGTCAGGCTTGCCATGCTGTGTATATCAATCCCACTTATGTATAGCTCTGCCTAATTTTAATTTAGCTCTCATTTGGCTTATAAATACTGTATAAAAAGTAATAGAGGGATTATTTGTTATTATCCATAGGCTATGTATTATGCAAGCAGCTATAATGAGCTTTCATCACAGCGTTGTTAATGGCTTTAACGCTGACATCTCACTTTATTGGGTATGTGCCAGTTCAGTGTCAGTACTGCGTAATACTTTCCTAATGATTAGAAGTAAAATGAAAATAAAAACATTAATCTTTACCAGGAACATTATTTGTTATAGTCATGTTAACATAAAGGAAATGGCAAGTTTTCATTGGCTAAATTAGAAATTAATATTTTCACTTTTTCTTAATCCTGCATAGTAGATAAAACTGGCAAGAAAAGATTTTAATCTAATAAACTATAAACTCTAATAAAATTCTAATCTTATAAACTATGTAGAGTTTACAAAACTGTATATAGTCCTGCATTGGAATTTTAGGTGAATAAGAGTTACTCATCATTATCAAGTACTTTAGAGTACTCATTTAAAAAATATTATAATGACAATTATTAAAATTAATTTTTAAACATTTTTTATTGCTGCTTAGTAAGGAAGTTTAAAATGTATACCTACTGATCTCATTACCATAGCTTATTGATTGCTATAATTCATATTACAGATGTAATCACTAAAATCTTATTAAATTATTTTGGCAAGTTATATATTTTGGTCATTTTCTTTTGTCATTGGCATTTGGAAGAAATAAGGTTGTGTTGAAATAATAGTAAAAATATTTTTTCATACCATTCCTTGGGATTAACTTTGTGGTTGCAACATTCACAATGTTAATGCTTTTAAAATTTAACCTTTCAAATAATTATTCATCTTATTTTCCTAGGATGTACAACCATATTTACTGATTTTTTAAAAATGCTAATTCTATTAATCTCCTATATTCCTCTCTGTAAAAAGTAGCTGGTGATACTTATTCACTGGAATTTTGGGGGGTATATTGTTTTTAACAAAATCAGATCATTTTAGGTATCCCCAAAATAAAATTTTATTGTACCTTGATATAATTTAGAATAGTTCCGTATCTATATATCTTTCGCTTTTCTAAAAGAACTTTTTTCAAATAAATTAATGTTGCTTTACCAAGCAGTTTGCTTATGTAAAACTTGCATTAAGAAAATGACATTAGCAAAAATTTTAAAACAGACTTTTCAAAATTACTAATGTGAAGACATGAATGATGATGGATATGAGGACCACTATAAAGGTGTCAACATTTTTTGAGTTTATTTATAAATTCATTATGTAAATCACACATAATTATACCTTTAAAAAATCCTCACCTGAGAACATGTTCATTGATTTTAGAGGTGGGGGGCAGAGAAACATCAATTGGTTGCCTCCCATATGAGTCCCAATCAGGGGTTGAACTGGCAACCGAGGTATGGGCCCTGACTGGGGACTAACTTGCAACTCCTTGATGCATGGGATGATGTTCCAACCAGCTGAGCCACCTGGCCAGGACACATATACCTTTTTACTTAGCTATCCCACTTTTAAGAATTTGTCACAAAGGTAGGGAATTTTGTATGCACAAGGCCATTTATTATGGCATTATTTTGATAGCAAAGGAGTGGAAGAATCCTAATGCCCATTAGTAGCAGCCTGTTTTGGATAACCTCTGGTAATTCCATGCAGTGGAATACCATGACCAGTAAAACAGAAAATCTCTTATGATGTGGAATGATCTTCAGGATATATTGTTAAGTCAAAAGAGGAAGGTGTAGAATAGTTTCCTTTTATATAAGAATGGGTAAAATAATAAACTATATATATGTTATTTATATTTTTTAAAAAATTGAAGCTAGACCAAATATACTTGCTTTATAGTTTTGACTTTGGAACTCAGAAACTATTATAATAAAAAAGAAATATATATATACACATATGCATTTTTATATATTTTAACATTTCTTAAAACTTTAACATAACTAGTGACACAACTACAGAAAGAATAATTCAGGTTATTATAAATTAAAATATTTTGTTGTATATCACTAGTGGGAAATAGCCTGAGAATAAACAATGCACAAAGAAATGTTGAACTGCATTCTGTAGTCTTATTGTTAGTAAAATTGGTGGTATAATTTTTTATATATAGGGAGTAAGATAAAGGAAATAAATATTTATTTTGCTGTCATTAGAAACTGTGACTTGCAGTTTCAGAGAAAAGAGATATAAAATGGTTTGAGTTAAATAAAAATCCTGTGATCTAAAGGTAACAGGTATCATTATAAACTCTTTTTTCCTTCTAAGTATATGAGAGCCCATGACCATTTTAAGGTCCTAGAAGTAATTAACAGTGTACGATCTGGAAGCAGTAAACATTCCTTGATTTTTGTAGACTCCATACTCAAAGGGCTTCTAGATAAGAATAGTCTTGAGCATTGTGCATTGCCGAAACTCAAAAGGTCATGTCAGAAGAACAACTTGAAGACACTTTCATTGATTTACAAAAAGATATAATGACTGAAGTGAATGGAAATATTCCAAATACATAAAAACCCATTACTTTATAATGATACTCTTCCCCAAATTAATAAAAAGCACACTTAATTGCTTATCTTTGGAGGTTTCTAGGACAACAACTCATTTTTCTAAAAATCAGTAAAGAAGGATCATTTCTCCTACCACTTACTGGCAAATTATATTTCAGAGTAACTTAACAGTTGATGAGTTAAATTCTCCTTGGAAGAATTCCAACTAATAAATTCAGAAGAAATGAGAGCAGAAAATCTCCATTTTTATACATTTTTTAAAATTAATTTATTTTTAAGAGAGGGAGAGAAACATCAATGTGTGGTTGGTTGCCTCTTGCGCACCCTGCACCGGGGACCCAACCCACAACCCAGGTGTGTGCCCTGACTAGGAATTGAACTGGTGACCCCTGGTTCTCAGGCCTGTGCTCAACCCACTGAACCATATAGCCACGGCTCCAGTTTTATATTTTTTAATGAAGAAATGGATCTAGGTCAAGATCAAGCAATGTTAAGCTTAATAAGGATGGATTAGGCTAAAAACACACAGACTGACTTTAAAAAAATTATAGTTGGTACACAATTTTTTTATTTAGACCTACTTACTATTTTAAAGTATATTTTATTGATTATGCTATTACAGATGTCTCATTTTTTCTCCCCTTTATTCCTCTCCGCCCTGCACCCCCCTCCCAACAGCATTCCCCCCATCCCTTAGTTCATGTTCATGGGTTGTGCATATAAGATCTTCTCCATTTTGTATACCATTCTTAACCTCCCCCTGTCTATTTTGTACCTACCATTTATGCTTCTTATTCCCATACCTTCCCTCTCCATTCTTCCCCCTCCACTTCCCTGCTGATAGCCCGCCATGTGATCTCCATTTTTGTGATTCAGTTCCTTTTCTAGTAGTTTGCTTAGATAGTTTTTGTTGTAGGTTCAGTTGTTGATAGCTGTGAGTTTGTTGTCATTTTACTGTTCATAGTTTTGATCTTCTTTTTCTTAGATAAGTCCCTTTAACATGTCATATAATAAGGGCTTGGTGATGATGAACTCCTTTTTTTTAATCATTAGTCATTTTAAGTGTTTTATTATATCTGCCAGAAGAGTTTGATGAGTTTGGACTGTTGTTTAGCATGTAATCTCTGTTAGTAAACCCCACTCCCCCAAAAGTTTATTTTAATGTTGGCAACAAAAACAAATTGACTTCATGAGTTTACCGATAGTATTGGAGGATTTAACATTTGCCAAAATGAACCAAGAAGGCCAATGAACTTCTTTAACCTGACCTTATTCGGGAAGCACTTTCTCTGCCCTTCCATTCTAAATGATACCTTTGCTGGAGAAGGTAATCTTGGATGTAGGTCCTTGCCTTTCATTACTTCAAATACTTCTTTCCAGCCCCTTCTTGCCTTCAAGGTTTCTTTTGAGAGATCAGCGGTTAGTCTTATGAGAACTCCTCTGTAGATAACTATCTCCTTTTCATTTGCTGCTTTTAAGATTCTCTCCTTATCTTTAATCTTGGGTAATGTAATTATGATGTTCCTTGGTGTGTGCTTCCTTGGGTCCAACTTTTATTTGGGACTCTCTGAGCTTCCTGGACTTGCATGACTATTTCCTTTGCCAGATTGGGGAAGTTCTTCAGTATTTTTCAAATAAGTTTTCACTTTACCACTCTTCCTCTTCTCGTTCAGGCACCTCTATGATTCAGATGTTGGAATGTTTGAAGTTGTCCTAGAGGTTCCTAAGATTCTCCTCATTTTTTTGAATTCTTGTTTCTTCATTCTGTTCTGGTTGAATGTTTTTTTTTCTTTCTGCTCCAAATCGTAGATTTGAGTCTGGTTTCCTTCCTTTCACTGTTGGTTCCCTGTATGTTTTTCTTTATTTTACTTTGTCTAGCCTTTACTTCTTCCTCTATTTTGTGACATGCTTAACCATTTCTGTGAGCATCCTGATTACCAGTGTTTTGAACTCTGCATCAGGTAGGTTGGCTACATCCTTGTCACTTAGCTGTTTTCCTGGAGTTTTGATCTCTTTGTTCATTTGGGCCATATTTCTTTGTCTTGGTGTTCCTGTTATGTTGTAAAGAGTGGAGCCTTAGGTATTCTCCATGGTGGGGCAACCCACTTTGTTGGGTTTTGGTGCTGTATGTGGGGGTGGGGTCTGAGAGGGAACAGTGCCACTTGCTGGGCTCTGGGCTGGCTTTCAGTCACTTCCCCCACTACCCACAAGCAAATTGGGCCCTTCTGGTGCTGATTACTGGATGTGTGGGTTTGTGTATGTTCTAAGACCCTGTGGGTCTCTCCAGTGAAGTCTTCTGTGAGGCTGGGAGTTTGTCCTCCTGCCACCACAACCCCCACAGGTTTTATAGATAGAGGCTTTTGAGGCTTTCTTTTCCCATGCTGGAACACCCTGGGTTGCATGGTCTGTCTCACTCCCCAGTTGTTCCTCCTGGTGTATCTGCATGCAAATATGGTACCACCCAGTCTGCCAGGTCCTTCAGCTTCCACCTTGCCATGCGTCCTCTCCTCCCTGACTACCTGTCTCTGCCTCTCCTACCGGTCTGGATGAATGTTTCTTCTTAAACTCCTTGGCTGTCAGACTTCCATACAGTTAGATTTTTCTGGCAGTTCTGGTTGGTTTTTTGTTTTTAAATTTGTTGTCCTTTTGGTTGTGTGAGGAAACACAGTGTATCTACCTATACTTCCATCTTGGCTGGAAGTCCTAGACCTACTTTTTTTTCTTTTTTTTTTAAATTATATTTTATTGATTATGCTATCACAGTTGTCCCATTTTCCCCCCTTCATTATCCGCCACCCTGCACACCCCCTCCCACCCACATTCCCCCCTTTAGTTCATGCCCATGTGTCATAAGTTCTTTAGCTTCTACATTTCCCATACTATTCTTGCCCTCCCCCTGTTTATTTTCTACCTACCATCTGTGCTACTTGTTCTATGTACCTTGTCGCCCTCTCTCCTCCTCCCGCACCCCTGTTGCTAACCCTCCATGTGATCTCCATTTCTGTGTTTCTGCTCCTGTTGTAGTGGTTTGCTTAGTTGGCTTTGTTTTAGGTCTGGTTGTTAATAACTGTGAGTTTGCTGTCTTTTTACTGTTCATATTTTTTATCTTCTTTTTCTTAGATAAGTCCCTTTAACATTTCATATAATAAGGGCTTGGTGATGATGAACTCCTTGAACTTGACCTTATCTGAGAAGCACTTTATCTTCCCTTCCATTCTAAATGACAGCTTTGCTGGATAGAGCAATCTTGGATGTAGGTCTTTGAT
>PVKU01002511.1:0-68756 GCA_004027475.1 Anoura caudifer | reverse complement strand
GTGTAAGGTCTCTTTTGAGAAATCCGCTGACAGTCCGATGGGAACTCCTTTGTAGGTGACTGTGCCCTTATCCCTTGCTGCTTCTAGAATTCTCTCCTTCATTTTAATCTTGGCTAATGTAATTACAATGTGCCTTGGTGTGTTCCTCCTCGGGTCCAACTTCTTTGGGACTCTCTGAGCTTCCTGGACTTTCTGGAAGACTATTTCCTTTGCCAGATTTGGGAAGTTCTCCTTTATTATTTGTTCAAATAAGTTTTCCACTGGTTGCTCTTCTTCTTCCCCTTCTGGTACCCCTATAATTCGGATGTTGGGACGTTTAAAGATGTCCTGGAGGTTCCTAAGCCTCTCCTCATTTTTTTGAATTCTTGTTTCTTCCTTGTTTTTTGTTTGGTTGTTTCTTTCTTCCTTCTGATCCACTCCATTGATTTGAGTCCCAGTTTTCCTCCCATCTCCGTTGGTTCCCCATGCATCTTTCTTCATTTCACTTATTGTAGCCTTCATTTTTTCATCTAATTTGTGAGCAAAATCAACCATTTCTGTAAGCATCCTGATCACCGGGGTTTTGAATTGTGCATCCGATAGGTTTGGCAATCTCTTCGTCGCTTAGATAAATTGGCTATGGGGCTTTGATTTGTTCTCTGGTTTGAGCCATTTTCATTTTTGGGTTTGTTTTTTTTTTTTCCCCGTCTAGTCACGGCTGTTATGTAATGAGGGGTGGAGCCTCAGGTGTTCCCCAGGGCAGGACAGCCCAGTGGCTGGGTAGTGATGCTTATGTGGGGGTGGGGTCTGAGAGGAGACAATGGCGCTTGCTCTGTTCACTCTGGGATTCCAGTCCCTTTCACTGATTCCCCTTTGCCTGGATTATCTGTGTGTGAATGTGGGACCACCCGGTCAGTCAGCTGCCTTGTGCGGCCTCACTGGTTCTGCACGGTTGCCACCCCGTGCCCGGGTTCTGCTAGTCACCGCCTGTGCACCTGGGTCTGCCAACCTCCACTTTTTCCTGCCGCTACTCCGCCCCTCTTACCGGTCTGGATGAATCTTTGTTGGACTTCCAAACAGTTCAGTTTTCTGAGTTCTGGTTGTTTTCTTGTTTCTAAATCTTTGTTGTCCTTAATTTTGGTTTGAGAGGAGGCACAGTGTGTCTGCCTATGCCTCCATCTTGGCTGGAAGTCCCTACTACTTAACATTACATGCTTTCTGCGTTATGTAATAAAATAACCAGGAAAATTTGAACATGTTCTCAGTATTAAATGATACTGAGTAATTAATAGTAAAGGTATTCATTAGGAGGCTATAGCAGTTGTACTCATATAGCACTCATCAGAGGAACATCTAAATATATTAAGCAAGTAATAATAGGTTTTAAGGCAGAAATAGACAGAAACGCAGTAATAGTAGGAGCCTTTCATAATCAACTTTTAGCAATGAATAGATCATCCAGACAGAAAATCAATAAAGAAGTATGGTATTGAACTGCACTTTATATCAAGTGGATGTAACAGACCAATACAGAACATTTCATCCAGCAACAGCATATATATTTTTCTCAAGAACACAATGAACGTTTTATAGTAGAGATACGTTAGGTCAGAAAACAAGTGTGAACAAATTTAAGAAGGTTGAAATCATATCAGTTAACTTTTCTAGCCAAAATGATAGGAAACTAGGAATCAGTAACAGGAGAAAAGCCAGAATATTCCCAATGTATGGAAATTAAAAAGCATACTCCTGAATAAGCAGTGGGTACAAAGAAGAAATAAAGGGGTAATCAAAAACTGTCTTGACAAATGAAATCGGAAACATAGCATACTCAAACTTATGGGATACAGCGGAAGCCCAGGACCCAGCGGCTTCACTGGTGAATTCTACCATTTTAAAAAAAATACTTGCCAGTTTATCTCAAGCTCTTACAAAAAATGGAAAAGTAAGTAAATATTCCAGACTCATTTTATGAGACCAGCATTATCCTGATACTAAAGCCACACAAGTACACCATAAGAAAATTACAGACCAGTGTCCTTGGTAAATATAGATGCAAAACTCCTGAACAGAATAATAGCAAAATCAAATTGAACAGCATATTATAATGATCATATACTGTGATCAACTGTGATTGATCCCTGGGATGAAAAGATGGTTCATTATCTGCAAATCAGTGTCATAAACCACATTAATGGAATGGAGGATACAAATCATCATCTTAATAGGTGCAGAGGAAAAATCTGGCAAAATTCAACAACCTTTTGGCAACAATTCTCAACAATTTAGGTACAGAATGAATGTAACTTAACATGATAAAGGGCTTATATGAGAAGACCTGAAAACTAATAAATGGGTTCAGTAAAGTTGCAGGATACAAAATCAGTATACAAAAATCAATTGTATTTCTATACAGTAAGAAAAACCTATCAGAGAAAGTAAAGCAATATCATTTATAGTAGCATAAAAAAATATTGCATTGGCTAAAACAGTGATCCCCAACCTTTTAGGTATCAGGACTGCTTTACTTGCTTGCATGCCTGTTGCTCACCTCTTCCTCTGTGCATCCTGGTCTCTGGCCTGGGGGTTGGGGATCCCTGGGCGAAAAGGTTTGTTAGTTTTTTCCTGAAAGATAGCTCTAGTAGTGCTTTGTTATCTTTAACTGCATTCAAAACAATTTTGTTAGACTGGATTGTGACCGTTGACATATCAGCATGCATTTTTAAAAAATCTTATCAACATTGGTGAATTTTTGTGTAGTCATTTTAATATTGAAGGTTGAAGAAAATAAGCAACATTTTCAGCATATTCTTAATTATTTCAAGAGAGGTAGAAACACAACTGAAATGCAAAAAAAGGTTTGTGCACTGTATGGAGAAGGTGCTGTGAATGATCATGCGTCAAAAGTGGTTTGTGAAGTTCTATGCTGGAGATTGCTCGCTGGACAATCGATGCTCCTTGGTCGGTCGTGTAGACCAGGTGAAGTGGATAGCTGTTGAATTGAGACATTAATTCAGAACATTCAACATTCTACCACATGAGAGATAGCTGATGTGCGTATCCAAATCAAGTGTTGAAAATCACTTGTACCAGCTTGGTTACGTTCATTGCTTTGATGTTTGGGTTCCACATAAGTTAAGCGGGAAGAAAAAACCTTCTTGACTGTATTTCCATGTGTGATTCTCTGTCTAAACATAATGAAAACATTGTTTTTAAAACAAATTGTGACTGGCGATGAAAAGTGGATACTTTACAGTAATGTGGAAGAAAGAGATCATGGGACAGTCAAAATGAACCACCACCAATCACACCAGAGGCTGGTCTTCATCCAGAGAAGGTGATGTTATGTAGATGGTGGAATTGGGAGGGAGTCCTCTATTATGAGCTCTTTCTGGAAAATCAGATGATTAATTCCAATAAGTACTGCTCCCAGTTAGACCAATTGAAAGCAGCATTCCACGAAAAGCGTCTGGAAGTAGTCAATAGAAAATGCATAATCTTCCATCAGGATAACAAAGGACTTCATGTTTCTTTGATGACCAGGCAAAAACTGTTAGAGCCTGGCTGGGAAGTTCTGATCCATCCACCATGTTCACCAGACATTGCACCTTCAGATTTCCACTTATTTCGGTCTTTATAAAATTCTCTTAAATAGAAAAAATTATGTTGCTTGGAAGACTGCAAAAGGCATTCCTTGGAGCAGTTGCTTAAAAAGATAAGTTTGGGAAGATGGAATTATGAAGTTGTCTGAAAGGTGGCAGAAGGTAGTGGAACAAAATGGTGAATATGTTATTCAGTAAAGTCGTTGGTGAAACTGAAAAATGTGTTTTTTGTTTTTATTTTAAAGCCAAACAAACTTTTTGGCCAGCCCAGTACATAGGAATAAATTTAACCAATGAGGTGAAAGAGATTAATGAAGGAAACTGAAGAAGATGCAAATAAATAGGAAGCTATCCCATGTTCTCAGATTGAAAGAATCAATAATATTAAAATACTCATGCTACTCAGAGTGATCTACAGATTCAGTGGAATTCTTATCTTAATTCCAATGAATTTTAAACAGAACAATTTTATTTTTATTTTTATTTTTTAATACATTTTATTGATTATGCTATTACAGTTGTCCCATTTCTCCCCATCATTCCCCTCCACCCTTCACAACCCCTCCCACCCACATTCCCCCCATTTAGTTCATGTCCATGTGTCATAAGTTCTTTAGCTTCTACATTTCCCACACTAATCTTGCCCTCCCCCTGTCTATTTTCTACCTACCGTCTATGCTACTTATTCTCTGTACCTTTTCCCCCTCTTTCCTCCTCACACTCCCCTGTTGCTAACCCTCCATATGATCTCCATTTCTGTGGTTCTGTTCCACGACAAAACCACAGAAATGTTTCCTAAAACAAAAGTTTGCTTTTGTTTTAGGTGTGGTTGTTAATAACTGTGAGTTTGCTGTCTTTTACTGTCATGTTTTTTATCTTCTTTTTCTTGGATAAGTCCCTTTAACATTTCATATAATAAGGGCTTGGTGATGAACTCCTTTAACTTGACCTTATCTAAAAAGCACTTTATCTGTCCTTCCATTCTAAATGACAGCTTCGCTGGATAGAGCAATCTTGGATGTAGGACCTTGCCTTTCATGACGTGGAATACTTCTTCCCAGCCCCTTCTTGCCTGTAAAGTCTCTTTTGAGAAGTCAGCTGACAGTCTGATGGGAACTCCTTTGTAGGTGACTGTGCCCTTATCCCTTGCTGCTTCTAGAATTCTCTCCTTCATTTTAATCTTGGGTAATGTAATTCTGATGTGCCTTGGTGTGTTCCTCCTTGGGTCCAACTTCTTTGGGACTCTCTGAGGTTCCTGGACTTCCTAGAAGTCTATTTCTTTTGCCAGATTTGGGAAGTTCTCCTTTATTATTTGTTCAGATAAGTTTTCCACTTGTTGCTCTTCCTCTTCCCTACTGGTACCCCTATAATTTGGATGTTGGGACATTTAAAGATGTCCTGGAGGTTCCTAAGCCTCCCCTCATTTTTTTGAATCCTTGTTTCTTCCTTCTTTTCTTGTTGGATGTTTCTTTCTTCTTTCTGGTCCACTCCATTGATTTGAATCCCAGTTTTCCTCCCATGTCTATTGGTTCCCTGTGTGTTTTCCTTCATTTCACTTATTGTAGCCTTCATTTTTTCATCTGATTTGTGAGCAAAATCAACCAATTCTGTGAGCATCCTGATGACCAGTGCTTTGAACTGTGCATCTGATAGGTTGGCAATCTCTTGGTTGCTTAGATGAACTGGCTCTGGGGCTTTGATTTGTTCTCCCATTAGAGCCTTTTTTTTTTTTTGGTCTGGTTGTGCCTGTCACATAGTGAGGGGCGGAGCCTTAGGTGTTTCCCAGGGCGGGGCAGCCCAGTTGCTGGGTAGTGACACTATGTGGGGGCAAGGTCCGAGAGGGAACAATGGTGCTTGCTCCACTCTCTAAGAACAGACAATTTTAAAATTAGTGTGGTATCAAAAGTGATCCAGAATAACTAAAGCAATCTTAAGAAAGAATAAGCTGGAGATATCACACTTCCTAGTTTCAAATTATATTATAAAAAGAATAATCAAAACAGAACTGTATTAACAGAAACAGACACATAAACTGTCAAAAAGGATAGATAGTTCACCAATACACCTACATACATAGGGTCAACTAATCATTGACAGGACACCAGGAACACACAATGGCAGATAGTCTCTTCAATAAATGGTACTGGCAAAGCTTGCACCACTCACAAGTAACTCAAAATAGAATAAAGACATAAATCTAAGACCAGAAACTGAAAAAAGAAAACATGGCAGGGAGTCCCTTAGATATTAATCTTGGTAATCATGTTTTGGATATGACACCAAAAGCAGAGCTATCAAATACAAAAATGAAAATGAATGGGGGACTCATCAAACTAAAAAGGCTATTGTAAAGCAAAGGAAACAGTTAATAAAATGAAAAGGTAACCAATGGAATGGGAGAAAATATTTGTAAATCATATCTGATAAGGGTTAATAGTAAATATATATTGTCCTTAATTTTGTGTATTCAAAATTTTCCCTGATAAAAGTTTTAAAATGAAAAATCAATCTACTTGCATAGCAATGTGTATAAATATGCTATTAAATAAAAATGGCATATAAATTATATAATAGCTAAAACTATGAAGAAAAACAATTAAAAATGCTAATTGTGCTTGCGATTACTTTTATATATATAACCTCTAATCCAATTTTATTCTTTTTTAAAGACCATTTATATTATGTGTTAAAATAGCTATATTTATGCACTCTGGTTGCATATATTCTTTGCGCAACTTTTATGTTAAAAATATAACTAGTTTGAAAACTGAAGATAGCATTTTTAATGGTTTTGTCAAATTTTGTAGGTGTGTACTTGGGATTCAACAAGAATATAATGGTAATAAAAGGCAGTGCAAAGTTAATTGTTAGTATCTCTTTAATGATGATTTTAACTAAATATAATGATAAGACCATAATTAAATACTTTAAAAATATGTGGAAATATTTAGCCATGAACTTGGTAGTCTCTTCATTTTAAAACAGTTTACCTTAAAAAATCAGGTATCTGTTAAAATTCTGAAGATGATAAAATTAAAAATTAGCTCCATATTAGAGATTAATTGATTTTTCTGAAAATTATTTTATCAGGACTTCTAATGATAAAAGGTTTTGTCTTTTTTAGGAAGGTGGAGTGTTTACTTTTGGAGCTGGAGGGTATGGGCAATTGGGTCATAACTCTACCAGTCATGAAATAAACCCAAGGAAAGTTTTTGAACTCATGGGAAGCATTGTGACTCAGATTGCTTGTGGAAGGTAAGCTATTATATACGAGTATTTTGATCTCTGTAACAGTTATTTAGGGACTTAAAAAAAACAACAACAAACCAGAGGTCTTTTTTTTTAACACCTGTTATATTATGAATTCATAGGGAAAACGTTCCAACAGCTCAAGCTTCTTTCCATTGATTCTCACAAAGTATAATTCTCTGGGCAGGAGCAGGCTGGCACTTCAGTTGAACCCCCTACTACCTTTTCCTTTGGTGTACTTTTCTTTTTGAAAATTTTCCTTCACATGTTTCAGGAAGCTCTCCCAGCTCTTAGAATACTTAATATGCTCAACACATACATTAATTCTCTTTGCAAGAAGAGTCATCCCTTTGTTTGTTTACAACAGTATCAACAGCATGCTGGGCAACACTGTAGACTCTTTCATTTTTCCATTATAACATATATGCGATATTCCATTTTGAACAGTGTCCTTCCCTTGATGTCTACAATAATATTGTTTTGGTAAGTTTCCATGTACAAAGGAACAACTTCATGTTTTCTAAAAGTCCTAGCGAACATAGGGTGCCGCTCTTCTTTCCCTTTGTGTTGGTCATTTTTGCAAATTAGTAGAAGATGGCAGTTACAAGTGAAAGTAAGGATTTATTTTTTAATCCTCATCCAAGGACATGCTCATTGATTATTAGAGGGAGGGGAAAAGAGGAAGGGAACCCCCAACCTAGGCATGTGCCCTGACTGGGAATTGAATCTGCAACCTTTCAGTTTACAGGATTATACTCCAACCAGATCACACTGGCCAAGGCAAAGATTCCTTTTTAATGAGCTGTTTAGTAGTCTAGTAATCTAAGGTTTTAAAAATAATTCTCCTCTAAATGCCTAGTGTTCTGCTGTGGAGTCATAGTAACAGGAGAACCATCTTCTATACAATTATTTCACCTTTCTTTACCTGAGGCAAGATATTAATGTATGTGTAATACTGTATTTATTGTCTGTAGCATCACACTTGAAGGGAAGCTATAGATCCATCTGTGTTTGTTTTCATCTCCTTTTTTTAATGAATGAGGGAATTGACCAATTAATTATTTAACACATAGGATTAGTTAGTGGTAAAAGTTGAATTAGAATACAGATCTCCTGATTCCCAGTCGTTGGGAGTAAATAGATGAGTCAGAGCTTTGAAATTGAGCTTTACCTTTGGTGGTTTAAATTAGATAGACCCAAAGAGGCAAAATTTACTTTGACTATTCAACTCAGTTTGAACATGTTTAAGTTTTTTCCACCTATTATGTATTCTTGTGCAATATAGATTAGTTTTGCCAACTATTAGCTTCAGATACATGGGATTACACTGTATGTAGCCGTTAATGAGTTTTTTAACATCATGTTAACATTATCCATATGTGTGTAGCTATGGCTCCTCATCAGTAGGTCTCATTGCTGTATTTTATTTAATTATGTACACAAAACTCTGTCTGGTATGGCACAGTGGATTGAGCACTGGCCTACCAACCAAAATATTGCTGGTTACATTCTTGGTCAGGGAACATGGTTGTGTTGTGGACCATGGTTGTGTCCCTGCCTGGTTGGGGGTGTGCAAGAGGCAATGAATTGATGTTTCTCTCCCTCTCTTTCTTACTTCTTTCCCCTCTCTCTAAAAATAAATAAAACCTTTAAAAAATAATTATATGGCCATATATAATTATGTACTCATTCTATTTGGTGCTTCCAGTTTTTGGCCTTTACAAATAATGTTGCTTAGAACATTTATTATGGGATATACATAAACTTTTGTATTTCTGAAGAAATACAAAAAGGAATAGAATTTCTGGAATATTCCTTTCTGGAATAGAATTGCTGGGTTGTAGAGGATACTTAACTTGAATTTTGTGAGTTAATGTTACACTGTTTACCAAAATGGTTATGCCACTTTATTGTATATTCCCATTAGTATTGTATTAGAATTCCTGACAGTGTCTTTGTCACTATTTGGTATTTTTAAACTTTTGGATATGTAGTATTATTTAATCATGATTGTAATTTGCCTTTTTGTGATTTATAGGGATTGCATTGAATCTGTAGATCACTTTGGGAAGTATTGATATCTTAACAGCATTAAATTTCCCAATCCATGAATATGGGATTTCTTTTCATTTATTTATATCTTCAATTTCTTTTAGTGATCTTTTGTAGTTTTCATCGTCTTTTACCTTTTTGTTAATTCTTGAAGTATTTATTCTTTTTGGTAGTATTGTAAATGGCATTATTTTTGTAATTTTTTTCTGGATTGTTTGGTATAGTGTATAGAAATGCAGGTGAATATTGCATGTTGATTTTTATTAGTTCTAATAGTCTTGTGTGTGTATGTGGAATCTTAAAGTTTCCTACATATGAAGTCATATAAACTGTATACAGAGGTAATTTTAGTACTTTTTTGATTTAGATGCCTTTTATTTCCTTTTTCTTACCTAATTGCCCTGGCTAGAACTTCCAGTACCAACTTTATTAGAAGTGGTCAGAGTAGGCATTTTTTTCCTTGTTCTTGATTTTAGAGGGAAATCTTTCAGTGGGGAGGGCTGGGGCAGAGGTCTGGATTGGGAGTAAAAGACAGAAAACTGTACAACAACAATTTAAATAAATAAAAAATAATAATAATTAAAAAAAATTAAAAACATCTTCCCAAAAAGATATATTGCACTGAATTCTATTCAAAATGAATGAAAAGTTATATATTTTCTTAGACTGGAAGATATGTTGAAATTATTGTATATATTCTCAGTTGCAAGCTTCATAATAAATCTAGAGGTCTGACTGAGGGAAAAAAAAAAAAAGAAAAGTAAAGTTCAACTTGGAGAGCATTCCTAAAACGTTGGCAATGGCCCAGAAAGTCCTGGTTGTAACTGAGAGTGCATACTCCAGGATGAAGCTAGACTGGCCCCAACAACCTCACAGGTTTATGTGAACAAGTGTTACCTGTCCCCTTGGGGAAAATTTTAAGTTCCACGCTGCAGCCAACAGGACTGTCAGTAGGAGGCCTAATCCTCTTGAGATTTCCTGAAATGTGAGGCCCTGGTTCATTGCAGTCTTGGGTGGTAACCAGTTATCTTAAGACTCTACTCACTTCACGCCACTAACAACCTGCAACCCCCCCACCACCCCTAACAAAAATCACGGTCTCCAAATACTGGCTAATGTTTTCTGTGGAGAAAATCTCTTCCAGTTAAGAATCTTTACCTTAGGCCAAACATTTCTAAAAATTGCTTAATGAAATTTTTTGAACCAAAAGATCTAAACTGTGTTAGTCTTTGAACCTAGTAATTCTACCTGACTCACACTTAAAACATTGTGATTCCACTGTGATTATAGAGAGGTTGAAATATACCATCTATGTAAAGTGAAAGACATTAAATTGTTCTTAAACTTAAAAAAAAAAGAAAAAAAAATCAGTCGTTCATTACTGAGTATGATGTTTACTGTATGTTTTTCATATATGGCTTTTATTACATTGAGTTAGTTTTCTTCTATTCCTAGTTTGAAGGCTTTTATTATGAAAGAGTGTTGAATTTTGTGAATTTTTTTTGCATTAGTTGAGATGATCATACCTTTATTCTGTTTATGTTGTATATTACATTGATTGTTTGTGTAGGTTGAACTATCCTTGCATTACAGGAATAAATTCTGCTTGGTTATGCTGTATAGTCTTTTTAATATGCTATGGAATTCATGTTGCTAGTGTTCTGTTGAAAATTTTTGCATGGATGTCCATAAGGGATAATGGTCTATAGTTTTTTATACCGTGCTTATCTGGTTTTAATATCAGGACTATGCTGGCCTTGTAGAATGAGTTAGAAAGTTTTCACTCCTTTAATTTTTTGGAAAAGTATGAAGAGGATTGGTGTTAGTTCTTAAATATTGATAAAATTCACCAACGAAGCCATCTAGTACAAGGCTTTGTGGGAGATTTTTGATTATTGATTCAGTCTTTTTACTAGTTACAGGTCTGTTTTGGTTTTCTTTTTCTTTTAATGTAATATTACTAGATTTTGTATTTCTAGTAATTTTTCCCTTTCATCTATGTATGAGACCTAATTTTGTTGGCAAGTTATTGTTTATAGAATTCTTATGACCATTTGTATTTCAGCAGCATTGGTAGTAATATCTCTATTTTCACTTATGATTGTAATAATTTGAATCTTTTTTTTTTTCAGTCAGTCTTGCTAAAGTGTTGTCAATTTGTTGATATTTGCAAAGAGCCAACCTCTGGTTTTGTTGGCTTTGGCAGTGTTTCTATTCTCTTTCATTTGTCTCAGCTCTAATCTTTATTATTTTATTTTATTTTTTTTAACCTGAGGAAAAATCATAGTTTAATACATGTGTGTGGGGAATTCACATAGGTATGAAAATTCCAAAGACAGTGATCAGACATTTTGGACAAAGGGGAATGGAGTATTAGATTTCAGAAGTGAGAATGGGAGTACGATTGGGACACCCAAGGGAAGGGCATCCTTGCTGGGCGACTCCAACAGTGAGACATGGGGTGTTCAGTTTATAGGCACCTGCTTACCATAATTTCAAATTAGGCTAAGGCAACATCCTGAGATCTTCCTGAAGCAGATCTTGAGTCTTAGATCTCAGTATTCACTCTCTTGGGATCAGCTCTAATCTTGATTACTTCCTTCCTTCTGCTAGTTTTGGGTTTAGTTCATTCATTTTTAGTTTTAGGTCCTTACATTGTAAAGTTGGGTTTTTTATTTGATATTTTGTGTTTTTCTTTTTAAAGGATTTTATTTATTTTTAGACAGAGGAGAAGGGAGGGAGAAAGAGAGGGAGAGAAACATCAGTGTGTGGTTGCCTCTCTTATGCCCTCTACTGGGGACCTGGCCTGCAACCCAGGCATCTGCCATGACTGGGAATCAAACCAGAGACCCTTTGGTTCGCAGGCTGGCACTCAGTCCACTGAGCCACACCAGCCAAGGCAAAAATCTTGTTTTTTAATGTAAGTATTTATAACTATAAATTTCCTTCCTAGAACTGCCTTCCCAGCATCTCTTTAAGTTTTGATGTGTTGTATTTTCATTTTCATTCATCTCTTATATTTTTAAGTTTTCACGTGATTTCTTTGATTCATTGGTCATTTAGGAGTATGTTGTTTAATTTCCACAAGTTAGTGAATTTTCCAGGTTCCTTACGTTATTGATTTCTCATTTTTATCCTGTGTTGTTTGGTTGTAGAAGATATTTTGAAGGTATCTTTTAAAATCTATGTTACTTAATTTCTGACCCAACATATAGTCTGTCCTGGAGAATATTCTGTATGCATTTAAGAAGAATGTTTGTATGTAGAGTGTCCTCTTAGAAAGAGCTGGTTTATTGTTTTGTTCAAGTTCTGTATTTCCTCACTTATCTTCTATCTGGTTCTGTTATTGACAATGAGGCACTACGTCTCAAATCATTATGGTAGAACTATATTTCTCCCTTCAATTCTGTCAGTCTTTGCTTCATATATGTTAGTGGTCTATTATTAGATACATAAATGGTCTTAATTGTTTTTATCTTATTGCTGTATTGAGTCTTTTTGTTAATATATAATATCCTCCTTTGTCTCTTATGATCTTTTTGGACTTAAAAGTTTATTTTGTTTGATAAGAGTATGGCCACCCTGTTCTCTTTTAGTTATTTGCATGAGATACCTTTTTCATCTTTTCCCTTTCAACTTTTTTGTGTTTGGATCTAAAGTGAGTCTGTTGCAAGTAGTATAATAATTTCTTTTTAATCCATTCTGCCAAACTCTTGTGAGTGGACAGTTTACTCTGTTTACATTTAAAGTAATTACTGAGCTGTGTGGACTTCTATTATTTTGCTATTTGCTTTTCTGTATGTCTTATTTTCCTCATTTCCTGAATTCTTTTGTATTTAGTTTATTTTTTGCAATGAACTGTTCTAATTTTCTTCACATTTCCTTTTCTGTGTTTCAGTTCCCTTTGCATTTCGTATATTCTATAGCTATTTGTAGTTACTTGGGGATTACATTTAATATCTTGAAGTTATAATACTAATTCAAATTTATACCAGGTTAACTTCAATAATATACCAAAACTCTGTTCCTACAGTTCTTTCCCCACCCTTTTTCAGTTATTAATGTGCAAGGTAAATTATTTATACAATTTTTTTGATATAGTGTTCCCCAAAACAGAAATTAATAATTTTATGCAGTAATCTCTTAAATAGAAAACAAAATGTGAGAAAAATGGAAAACAAAATATGGAGTTAGAAACCAAAGTTACAATAAGACTAACTTTTGTAATCACACATGTATTTACCTTTATTGAGATATTTACTTTATTTTACAGCTTTGGGAAAGGTTTTGATGGATATCAGATTTTTGGCTGAATGTTTTTCTTTCAGCACTTTGAATATAACCCTTTATCAGATGTATTGGCAAATATATTCTCCCATTCTGTGGGTTTTGTTTTTATTTTGTTGATGGTTTTCTTTGCTGTGCAAAAACTCTTTTATTTGGTATAGTCCAATTTGTTTATGTTTTCTTTTGTTTCCCTTGCCTGAGGAGATATATTAGGAAAATACTGCCTCGAGAGCTGTCCAAGATTTTACTGCCTATGTTTTTCTTCTAGGATTTTTATGGTTTCAAGTCTTAACATGTTATGTTTTTTGTCCACTTTGACTTTATTCTTGTATGTGGCATAAGAAGGTAGTCTTCATTTTTCTGTATATATCTGTCCAGTTCTCCCAACACCATTTATTGAATAAACTATCTTTAGACCATTTTATATGCTTACTTCTTCTGTTGAATAATCATTGACTATAAAGGTGTGGGTTTATTTCTGTGCTGTTTATTCTATTCCACTGATTTGTGCATCTGTTTTTATGCCAGTACCATGCTATTTTGAGTACTATGGCCTTCTAGTATAGTTTGATGTTAGATAGTGTGATTCCTCCAACTTTGTTCTTCTTTCTCAGTATCATTATTGCTATGCTAGGCCTTTTGAGGTTCTGTATACATTTTTGAAATATTTGTTTCAGTTCTGTAAAATATGCCATTAGAATCTTGACAGGAATTGCATTGAATCTATAGATTGCTTTGGGTAACATGGATATTTTAATGTTGATTCTTTTAATATGCATGAACATGGTATGTCTTCCACTAATGTGTATCTTCTTCAGGATCTTTCTTCAGTGTCTTATAATTTTCCATATACAAGTCTTTTACTTCCTGGTTAGGTTTATTCCTAGGTATTTTATTGTTTTAGAGGCAATTGTGAATGGGATTATTATCTTAATTTCCCTTTCTGCTAGTTTGTTATTGGCATATAAAAATGCAACTGATTTCTGGATAGTAATTTTGTATATTGCTACTTTGCTGAATTCATATATCAGTTGTAGTACTTTCTTGGTGGAATCTTTAGGGTTCTCTATATACAGTATTGTGTCATCTGCAAATACAGTTTCACTTCTTCCTTTTCATTTTGGATGCTTTTTATTTCTTCTTGTCCGATTGCTGTGGCTACGACTTCCAGTACTGTGTTGAATAGGAAATGAAAGCAGACATCCCTGTCTTGTTCCAAATCTTAAGTGAAGCTCTTGTAGATTTTGCCCATTGAGTATGATGTTGGCAATGGGTTTGTCATTGCTTTACATATTTAGGTGCGCCTATGTTGGCTGCATAAATGTTTACTAGGTTTATATCCTGTTGTTGGATTGTTCCCTTTGTCATTATGTAATATCCTTCTTTGTCTCTTGGTTTTAGAGTCTAATATTTTGTTGGGTATGAGTATTGCTTTCCATTTGTGTGGAAGTATTTTTTCCATCCCTTATTGTCTGTGTGTATTTTTCTCACACACACACACACACACACACACACACACAGGTATGGGTCTTATTTTCTTATCCATTTAGCTACCATCTGTCTTTTCATTGGAGCATTTATGCCATTTACATTTAAAGGGATTATTGCTTGATTTGTATTTTTGTCCTTTTATTTTTTTAATATATTTTATTGATTATGCTATTACAGTTGTCCCATTTCTCCCCCATCATTCCCCTCCACCTGCACACCCCCTCCCACCCACATTCCCCCCACCTTAGTTCACTATGTGTCATAAGTTCTTTAGCTTCTACATTTCCCACACTATTCTTGCCCTCCCCCCACGTCTGTTTTCTACCCACCGTCTATGCTACTTACTCTCTGTACCTGTACCTTTCCCCCTCTCTCCTCCTCCCAATTCCCTGTTGCTAACTCTCCATGTGATCTCCATTTCTGTGTTTCTGTTCCTGGTCTACTTGTTTGCTTAGTTTGCTTTTGTTTTAGGTGTGGTTGTTAATATCTGTGAGTTTGCTGTCTTTTTACTGTCATACTTTTTTATTGTTTTTTCCTTAGATAAGTCCCTGTAACATTTCATATAATAAGGGTACGGTGATGATCAACTCCTTGAACTTATCTGAGAAGCGCTTTATCTGCCCTTCCATTCTACATGACGGCTTTGCTGGATAGAGCAATCTTGGATGTAGGTCCTTGACTTTCATGACTTGGAATACTTCTTTCCTGCCCCTTCTTGCCTGTAAGGTCTCTTTTGAGAAGTCAGCTGACAGTCTGATGGGAACTCCTTTGTAGGTGACTCTGCCTTTATCCCTTGGTGCTTCTAGAATTCTCTTCATCATTTTAATCTTGGCTAATGTAATAATGAGGTGCCATGGTGTGTTCCTCCTTGGGTCCACCTTCTTTGGGACTGTCTGAGCTTCCTGGACTTCCTGGAAGACTATTTCCTTTGCCAGATTGGGGAATTTCACCTTTATTATTTGTTCAAATAAGTTTTCCACTTGTTGCTCTTCCTCTTCCCCTTCTGGTACCCCTATAGTTCGGACCCTTATTATATGAAATGTTAAAGGGACTTATCTAAGAAAAAGAAGATAAAAATATGACAGTAAAAAGACAGCAAACTCACAGATATTAACAACCACATCTAAAACAAAAGCAAACTAAGCAAACAAGTAGACCAGGAGCAGGAACACAGAAATGGAGATCACATGGAGGGTTAGCAATAGGGGAGTGGGAAGAGGAAAGAGAGAGAAAAGGTACAGAGAATAAGTAGCATAGACAGTGGGTAGAAAATAGACAGGGGGAGGGCAAGAATAGTGTGGGAAAAGTAGAAGCTAAAGAACTTATGACACATGGATGTGAACTAAAGGGGAGAATGTGGGCAGGAGGGGGTGTGAAAGGTAGAGGGGAATGATGGGGGAGAAATGGGATAGCATAATCAATAAAATATAATTTTTGAAAAAGAAAAAAATTTTGAGCTTGGCTGATCTGGCTCTGAGGTAAGGTAGTTGGTAGATTATACTTAGTTTTCCAGTAATATGACAGAGTGGGTAATTTGAAAATCCTTTTGAATCAAACCCTTTTTAAATAACATAGAAGAAGTAAAGAGAATTGCCAAGAAGTAAAGAGAATTTCACAGAGCAAAACCACAGCTGTTAGTTTGAACTGACTCTGGAGCTGACCTGAAAGAATTTGCCAATTTAGATAATGTATTAATTAGCTTATATTGTTAAACAAACCACCCCAAAATGTAGTGGCTCAAAACAATTATTTATTTAGCTAATGATTTTGTGACTCAGTATTTTGGACTGGGCTTAGCTGCGCAGTTCTCATTTTAGCTGAACTTGGTTGATCAGCTGATGATCAGCTAGAGGCTGGATAGTCTAGGGTGACCTTAGCCAGCACAGTTTGTCTGTTTCAGAGTGTATGTCATCCTTTAGCAGCTAACCTTGGATTATTTTTATGGTGATGTAGAGCAGGGTTCTTAAAGAGAGAGAAGGAAAAAGTGCAAAGCTATTTGTGAGTCATAGTCTTAGGTCTGATATGCTGTCATTCTTGCATGTCAGTTCAAAGCAAGCCAAAGGTTAGAGCCCAGATGTCAGACAGAAATAGATTCCCTGTCTTGGTGGGTATAGGGAAAGAAATAATTTTGGCCCTTTTTATAAACAATATACCACAGATGGCAAAGAGGTCCTAAAGGTCTCATCTCCTAAAGGTCGGGAGATGAGACCTGAGCACTGATAGAAGCAGTAGTAAGGCCTGAGAAACCATTTTCTCCCAATAAATCTACCTCATAGAGAGTTCACAATGAAATATTCCCTTGCTAGTGAAAGGAGACTTTTCTGTCCTTGGCCTCCCTTCTGTTTTGGATCTCCTCTGAGAATTTGTAGGTACAGGATGACTGCCCTAAGGTAGGTGTGGGGCTTGTCGCTGTAGTGCTGAGTTGGTGTATATGTATGATATTTCACAATATGTAAAGGGCTTTCAATGAAATAACAGGTTGGCAGATTTGAAAAAAAAAAGAAACCTTCTAGAACTGAGATAAAACATAGTCACTGAAATTTAAAAATTCAATTGATAGTTAAAACAGTAGGTTGGACACATTGCTAAAGAGAAAAGCAGTGATTTGAAAAATAGATCCAGGAAGTTACTCACAAATGGGCGTGGATAGAAAAAAGAGAATAAGAGACTGATAGGATATATTGGGAAGGTACAGCATTTGTCTAATACTATCAAGAAGAGAATTGAACAAATGGGAGAGAGAAAGTATTTACCGAAATACTACTTAAGAATTTTCCAATTCTTAAGGTACAAACCCTGAGATTGAGGAACATAAGACCTGAGCTGGGTAAATCTTGTTAACTCATTCCTAAACAAACAGTAGTGAAACAGCAGAGGGAGTTGGATTAATGGATTTTCTTTAGCTTCAGTTGCTTCTACTCTGCTACCTACAGAGGGTCTCAGTATACACATACAAGTTTCAGTTTCTTTAGAACAGTGGTTTTCAACCCTTTTCGTCTCATGGCACACATAAACTAATTACAAAAATTCTGTGGCACACCAAACATGTTTTTTTGCTGATCTGACCAAAAAATAGCACCAGAGAGTTGTTGTGTTGACTGTTGTCATTTTTTAATTCGACAATCTAAGGTCAGTGCCCCTGACTAAATAGTTGGTATTGCATATTTTAAATATTTTTGTGATTCACCAGTATTCCCCTTGCCTGCACACCAGTTCAGAATTGCTGCTCTAGAAGAAAGGAAATCTTGTTTTATCATGAATTTTCTCTTTCTCAGAAGGAAATCACATGCAGACACACACAGACACACACAGAGTATGCAAATCTTCTGGTTGATACTGAATTACTTGCCAAGTCCTTACCCTCAAACTTATGAGTGGTGCCCCAATAGTGGGCTCTCATGGACCATAGCTCTAGATTAGAATGTGATGGATAGGGAAAAGAGGCAGGGGAAGGGAGGGGATGGGGCTTCCTTGGATAACATAGTTAGATGCTATCTTCAGGGCTAAGTCATGTGTAGTAAGGGATCTCAGTATAGATCTGGACCTTTTTAAATTTGGACATTTGTGGAAATTTTCTGGACCATGCTTATTCATTCTGCCTATATGGTACAGAATTCATTAGTGTAGGGTAAGAATAATTAATAAATATTTTGTACAGAATATTTTAGAACTATAATGGTTTTACTAATTTATTTTTGAGAAGGAAAATTTCAGTTAATATTTGCTTTGCTTTCTAAATGTGAATTATTTAGAAGGTAACATTAAGTCTGAGGTTTTCTGTCATTTTACTCTAGGCAGCACACTTCTGCTTTTGTTCCTTCATCAGGACGAATTTATTCCTTTGGACTTGGTGGTAACGGTCAGCTAGGAACTGGTTCAACAAGCAACAGGAAAAGTCCTTTCACTGTGAAAGGGAATTGGTTCCCTTATAATGGGCAGTGTCCACCAGATGTTGGTAAGTTCTGCTATATTAAAACTTTACTACACACATTAGAGTTACTGTTAAAATGTTGGTCCTAAATCATGAAGTTTTCTGTTTGAAGTGAAAGAATTCCAGATACATTGTTTCATGAAAATAAGACAAAACAGTGTATATGGTTGCTTAGTTTATGTTTGCTTATATGTGTAAGGGAACTTGGAATAAAAGTGGTTTCAGAGGGTTAGACATTTGGGAACTGGGCGGTGGGTAGATACAAGTGGAAAGGAGTATTTTTGTTTTTTATTTTTAATTGTAAAAATTAAAAACATAACAAATATACATAACAAAAGTGTATGAACATAACCATTTTTTAATTGTGCAGTTCAGTATTGTTAAGCACACTTGCATTGTAATGCAACCAATCTCCAGAACTCTATTCATCTTTGAAAATTAAAACTCATTTATTAAACAACAACTCTCCATTTATTCCTCCCACTGGCTGGCAACCACTCTTCTACATTCTGTCTCTATGAATTTGACTTGATCTAGGTACCTCAGGGAAGTGGAATCATGTAGTTTTTGCCTTTTTGTGACTGGCTTATTTCGTAAACTTAGCATAATCTTCAGATTCATCTGTGTTGTAGCACTATGTCATATTTTCCTTTTTAAGGCTGAATAATATATGTCTATACCACTTTTTGTTTATTTCTTCATTCATTGATGGACAATAGGATTGTTTTCTCCTTTTGACTATTGTGAATAATGCTGTCTTAAATATGGGTATACAAATATTGCTTCAAGACCCTGCTTTTAATTCTTTTGGGTATATATGGGACTTTAGAATTGTTAACATTTTCTTTTTTTTTGAAATATTAATGTATTGCCTATTTAAAATACTAAAATTTTAAAATTTGCCTTTTATATCCCTATGGCTTTAGCCAAATATATAATTTATTTTTATTGTATTCTTTCAGTAGAATTGGTTATTTTTCATTGTTGTTAATTTATTTCCTAAAGAATTTGAAATATTCAAGGGCTATTTTCTCATTCACATTTTTTGACATGCTACAGCCAAAATGTACTTGCACGTGTATATATATGTGTAATATATTTCCTTTACCTTCCTAAACTATTCTTCAAAATTGTTTTCTTATTTTATCTATATGTAGTATTTTTGGAATTTTCCTCTGAGTTGTGGGACTTGAGTCTGTTGAGAATTTATTCAGTGATGAGCTTACTATGAAGATTGGCATTTGAAAGTGCATAACTTTTTATTATGAATGATTTTGAAGATTCTTTTTTATTTTTGTTAACTAAAAGGCTATCTTAATTATGGTTCTATTTTGCAAGGTCAAAATGTGATACTCTTCTTTTTTTTTTGTTTCTTTGTTTGATATTTGTATTTCGAATATGGCTTCATTTTCTTCCTGCTGCTCTTAGGTTTGGAATGTGTATCTATTCTAGTAGCAGTGATCTTCTGTCCTCAGCAGCATGTTGGTGTTTCATCACACCAGTTCCTTCCATAGAAGGCACTGATAACCTAAAAAAGAGATGGCATATTTTAAAGCCACATGGATATTGTAAGGAATCATGTATTTTGTTTATATAATTTTGTCACTTAGGAATGCATATTGTCACTTTTGAAACTGTATATCTTGAAGTCATTTGAAATGGAAAAGAAGATGGAGTTTAAAATCAATCATTTTGCTCTCATTTAGTTTTATCAAAAAATTGTTGATTTCATAGTAGCCAAAAGGTGCAAACAACTGAAGTGCCCATCTACAGATGAATGGATGAAAAAATTGTGGTCAAAATGAAAATCAAAAATTGAAGAATGAAATAGCAGTCAGCCATAAAAAGGAATGAAATTTTGATATGGTACAACATGGATGAATCTTGAAAACATGCTAAGTGAAAGAAGCAGACACGAAAGGACAAATATTATAGTACTTCTCTTACATGATATTCCTAGAACAGCCAAATTTATAGAAATAGAAAGTAGAATAGAGGTTACCAGGGGAAAAGAAGGAGAACAAGGACTTGTTTAATGGGTGCAGAATGTATATTTGGGATGGTGAAATGGTTCTACAGATGAATCATGACGATAGCTTCACAATATTGTGAATGTATTTAATGTTGCCTAACTGTACACTTTAAAATGGTTAAATTGATACATTTTGTTATATGTCTTTTACCACTATATATTTATATATAGCATATATATAGGTTGGGGCAAAAGTAGGTTTACAGTTGTGAGTATGCAAAAACAGTTTATTCTTATTATTTATTAATTATTATATTATTTTCCATACAAACAGTTGTAACCGTACTGGTGCCTCACCTTGTATAATGGTTGATCATTATTTTGCACTATACTAAAGCTGTGTAGCATAAACACTAGTTAAATGTGAATTTAATTTACTCATCTCCTCCAGAGGTGAAACCTGTGGCTTCCACCATAAATTACATTGTTGGCATAAACTTATCTGGTGTGGCCTCAAGGCCACAGGTAAGCAACACTTTAAACAGGACATTCCAAAGACTTTGAGAATATTTCCTTGGAGCTGGGCAAAGGGCAAACCTTTCTTTAGCAGGTGTAAAGTTTGGGGAGCAGTATTAATTTGCTAGGGCTGCTATAACAAAATATGAAATGGGTGGCTGAAACAACACAAATTTATTGACACAATTCTGGAGGCTATAAGTCCAAGATCAAGGTATTGGCAGGGTTGCTTCCATCTGAGGGCCATAATGGAAAATCTGTTCCACGTGTCTCTTCTGGCTTCTGGGGGTTTGCTAGCAATCTTTGGCATTCCTTGACTAGTAAGTTTCCTTGACTAGTAAGTAGATCTCTGCCTTCATCTTCATATGCCATTCTTTCTATGTGCATATCTATGTACCAGTCTCCCACTTTTATAAGGACATCAGTCATGTTGTATTAGGGGCCCACCCTACTCTAGTATGACCTCAACTCAACTAATTACAGTCTTCAGCAACTCTATTTCTGAATAAGGTTACATCCTGAAGTATTTGGGATTAAGACTTCAACATAAGAATTTTGGGGAGACAAATATAACCCATGACAGCGTCTAAGATCTAATGATGAGTTAATCCTTCACTGCACTGGGGGCCTTGTAGGTGCTGATTTTTTAAAATGACTTGTCATACCAGATTCAACAACCATCATTCAATCAATAATGAGAGGTACAAACAAATTTGCAGTGAATCGATGTGAATAACCATTGGAGAGCTAGTAAGAGTTTGAGTTCTTATTGAGATCCAGAGATCAGCAAGGATCAGATATATGTCAATTAAAAAAATGATATTGTATACTGGAAACTAGTTGACTCAGTTTTGCATTTATTGCAAAGTGATAACCACAATAAATCTAGTTAACATCTATCATCTTAGGTATAATTTTTTTCTTATGATGAGAACTGTTAAGATTTACTCTCTTAACAACCTTCAAATATACAGTATAGTATTATTAACTATAGTTACTATTCTGCACATTATTTCCCCATGATTTATTTATTTTATAACTGGAAGCTTTTACTTTTAGACTCCCTTCACCCATTTTGCCCACCCCCTCCCTGCCTCTAGCAACTGCTAATCTATCAGTCTGCTCTCTGTATCTGTGAGCTTTGTATTTGTATTTTTTTCCCTAAGATTCCACATATAAGTTGATGTGGACTCCAGCCCACAGTGTCTGTGGCGTTATGGCTGAGAGAAGACAAATTCACATGGACTACCAAGTCCTGTGTAGGAAAAGGGATGGCATGGCCTCTCCCTCGAGGAGAGCGCCCCAACCCTTATCTTGGCAGGCTTTTATTGGCTTTAATTTGCATAGGAATACAGGGTGTATTTGGAAAGCTCATCAGTCATTGTTGGGCAGTAATGATCAAATAGATAACATTCAGAGAACTCTGAAGGCCTATTTTGAGTCAGGGTCAAATAGCTAAAGGGCCATAAAACTTTGGGAAAACAAACTCATTTTATTCTTGGATGCTTATCATTTAAATTGAGGGTATTAGCAAAGCAGGTTTCACAGGATTTTATGTATTCTTTCTTAGGCCTGATTGCCCGGGGAACTGCCCTTTCCAGCATAGGGCTGCACCCACCTCCTGCATTTTTTCAGGCTTAGGTCAAGCAGGGGAAGTAAGGCAGTCAAGAGATTAGGAGACTTCTTGTAGACAGAATGAGGACTCAGGCTGTGTCAAAGCTGAGGGGGGGGTCCATCACCCCCTTTTTCTGGGGCCCCCCAAATCCTTCCCTAAGGGATCCTTCATGACTGTACTTGTCTTAGGTCATCCCTCCCTTGAGGAATCTTACCAGTCATTGGCTAACTGGTCATGCACTGGGGGCCAGGCAGGGTGAAGTAAAGTGGGCAGAGGCAGTGCTCCTGCCGTGAAGATAAGCTTTGTCTCCTTAGTGGCTGAGGGTCCCAAGGTCTCTCACTTAGCCTTAGCCATGGGGGATTACAGCTTCTGAAACCAGGCAGGGCAGCTCCTAACATATGTGAGATCATACAGTACATGTTTCTCTTCATGTGATTTCACTGAGTATAATACGAAGGTTCATTCATGTTGTCACAGATGGCACAATTTTCCTATTTATGGCTGAGTAATATACTCCATTGTGTGTGCCTGTGCGAGTGTGTATATATATACACACATACATGTGTACATACTACATTTTGTGTATTCATTCATTGATGGACACTTAGGTTGCTTCCATGACTTGCCTATTATAAATAATGTTGCAACAAACATGGGAGTGCATATTGTTTTGAGTTAGTATTTTTCCTTTTGATAAATACTGAGAAATCGAATTGCTGGATCATATGGTAGTTCTGTTTTAAGTTTTTTGGAACTTCCATAGTGTACAAATTTACATGCCCACTAACAGTGCACAAGGATTCCATTTTCTCTACATGTTTGCCAATACTTGTTATTTCTCTTCAATAATAGGCAACCTAACAGGTGTGAGGTATTATCTCATTGTGGTTTTGATTTGCATTTTTCTGATAATCAGTGATGTTGGACACCTTTTCATGTACTTGTTGGCCATCTATATGCCTTATAATGTCTATTCAGATCCTCTGCTCATTTTTAAATCTGATGATTTGTATTTTTGCTGTGGATATGTTTGTTTTTTATACATTTTGGATATTAACCCCATATCACAAACTTGATTTGCAGATATTTTCTCCTTTTCCGTTGGTTGCCTTTTCATTTTGTTGTTGATGTCTTTGCTTTTGTTGTCAAATAAAAAAAAAAAAGATCACCAAGGCCAGAGTCAAACCAGTTATGTTTTCTTCTAGGACAAGTCTTTAATCCATTTTGAGTTAGTTTTTTTGTGTATAATCTAGCTTCATTCCTTCTCATGTTGCTGTCTTGTTTTCCCAACAGCATTTATTGAAGAAACTCTTCTCTCTTCCTTATTAATCTTAGCTCCTTTGTTGTGAAATAACTGACCATACATGCGTGGCTTTATTTCTGGGCTGTTTTGTTCCACTGATCTGTGTGCCTGTTATGTTAATACCATACTGTTTTGATTACTGTAGTGTTGTAATATAGTTCAACCCTGCCTTAGCTCTTGGTTGTCTCTCAAACTTTTGTGATTGTCCAAGCAGCCTATTTTATTTTTAGTGGCTTCCAGTAGTTGAGGATGTGTCAAGACCTGTCAGTATCTCAAAGTGGAGGATCTCGGTCAGCACCTAGATTCAGGCTAATTGGAAGCCAGATGTTCAGGCAGCAGCTGTAAAATATACAAATAGTACGGTCCTGTGGGACTGCAAAGTGTAAATCCCATTGGCCACCAGAGCCAGGCAATCTAGAGGTATCCCTGGGGCAGCAGCCACGAATCTCAGGAGCACTAGACAGTGTATTCTCTAGCGGTATCCGGGAGATAGACCAGTAGACTTGGAAGGAAGGCAGGAGAGCGCAAGGATGGTATCTATCAGTGTCTATCCTCAGAGATCACTTAGTAGGTCCCTAGATGTGTTCTAAAACCAGAAGCCTGCCCCTCAGGCTGAAGCTCCAGGACAAGCAAGTAGGCCTTTTTCACAGAAAGTCCAGGGGTATGTGTCAGTCTGCTGTCTGCACTGTTCACTGGGGGTGGTAGCGAGTCAAGAACTGTCTCTAGTTGTAGTTCCATGGGACCCA
Source organism: Anoura caudifer (assembly GCA_004027475.1). Lineage (NCBI taxonomy): Eukaryota > Metazoa > Chordata > Mammalia > Chiroptera > Phyllostomidae > Anoura > Anoura caudifer. The sequence goes on along the minus strand of PVKU01002511.1, from coordinate 44,013 downwards.
GGAATGCAAATTCCACTGTCCACCAGAGCCAGGCTGTCTTGCAAGGGGTGTTCTATGCAGCAGCCACAAAAACCAGAACACCACATGTGTTACACCAGCTCCCTTCTGAGAGATACTGGTGCCCTGGAGACCAGCAGAGGGAGAGCATAAAGATAGGGCTCTGGAGAGGATTACAGTAGGCTGTTTGATATGTGTTTAATCAGAAGCCTACCTCCCAGAGCACAGCTATGAAACTAAGCTAATAGACTTCTTCTACAGAAAGTTTTGGGTGTTTCGGCCTGTTGCCTCTTGCTGTGTCCAGAGGGTGGTAGCCAATTAAGAATTCTTTTCTCCCTTATAGTCCTGTGGGATCTGTGAGTACTGGGCCTCAGAGTCAAATGACCTAGAGGTGTTTCCTGAGTAGCAGTCTTAAAAGTTAGGGTGCCAGATGAGGATATAAGATCCTTTCTGGGAGATACTAGCAAGCTGAAGCAGGTAGAAAGACTTACCATTTTTAAAACGTTTCATTTCAGCTTACCAAAGCAAAATTTAAAAATTGTGAAGTAGGTAACTTTAGAAGGACAAAAGAATAAAACAAAAGTAAACACTATTGCAAACAGATAAGCACAATAAAATTTTCCTCATCATTCATTTTTGTGTAATGAGTACTTATTCTGCTGGATATTGGATTACCAGTTTCATAAAACTGCTTATCTTTTTTAAACAAGAGAAATCTTAATTGTTTGTTTTGAAGTTATGTAAGCCATGTCTCTAGAAGCCTGTTCCCAAGTGTCTATTCTTTGAAGTATAAGTGGGTTTCAAATATCTGGCATAGTCCTTTTTCCAGGGCTCTGAGATGGTCCTTTGAAAACATAACTCTGGCCTGTAGCTTACAAGAACGCCTTCAGGCAAGCATCAGAGTTAAATTATCAGTAGATGACAAAAGATTGAAATGACTATGGCTAAATTGATACTGATAATTGTCAAATGAAAAGATCTGATGAAGGTTCATAATAAGAATAATAATGGCTGATAGGGAAATTTGGTTGTTTCTGTGGCATGCAAAAAAATATTTAAAAAGCTTTTTAAGCACAATGTTTTCTAAGGATGATAAGCCTATTCTTAAAGAAGTCAGTGGCTTCGGCATCTGATTTTATAGATATGGATGAGTATAACTTTCTGTAGATGAAAAACTTTGAAATATAATATAATAATCCTGAGACCTTATGTACCAGTAATAAAATCAGGAATATCAAGTAAAGAGATTCAGTAAGTTAGGCATCAGGCTTAGACATCTGAGCCTGATTTTTATAAAACTTTGTGTGTCTGAAATACATCTCCATTTGAAAACCACTGGCTAGAAGGTGTTAAATAGGCTAGAAGATGTTAAAGCAGCAAGAAAGTACCAGAAAACATTTAAAATAAATTAATAATAACTGAGATTAGGACTGAGAGCACTGTACCACCAGAACATTGATAGGAGAAAATTTGACATGCTGTTTTATGAGTTTTGAATAGTGTTTCCTTAATTATACTTAAATGTGTAGAAAGTAAGGACACTGACGAATCTCCAGGGACTTCTAAAACAGATGGTTTTTGAAATAATTATACTAATTGTATTTTACCATATAAATTTAATGTAGGGAAGGTCGAGTATCTTTTCTGATGGACAACTCTTCCCATGTAACCTTTATAATAGTAAAATATCAAACGACCTATTATTTCTTGCACTTCTTACATGTTGAAAGATAACTTAGTGTTTCTTCAAGGCCTCTGTGGGAAATCCTAAAAGTAGTTTCATTAACACATGAATGTCTTGGAAATTTTCTTTTTCTATATTTAGGATCTGATTTGGGGATGTATGTTAGTTTGCTAGGGCTGCAGTAATAAAATACCACAGACTGTGTAGATTAAAGAACAGAAATTTATTTTCTCACTGTTCCTGGAGGTTCAGAGTCCAAGATGAAGGTATCAGCAGGTTTGGTTTCCTCTGAGGCCTCTCTCCTGGGCTTGCAGTTGACTGACTGCCTTTTGCTTGTCCTCACGTGACTTTTCTCTGTGTGCACATTACTAGTGTCTCTTGCTCTTACAAAGGCACCTGGCATAATGGATCTGGGCCACACCCTAACAACTTCATTTGACCTTGATCACTTCTCTAAAGGCTCTATCTCCAAAAACAGCCATATTCTAAGGAACTGGGGGTTAGGGCTTCAACATAAAAATTTTTAGGGGACACAATTCAGCTCATAGCAGAAAGGCAAAAATCAAAAATGTCGTGAGAAGAGATTTGAGCATTTTATTAAGATATACTACTTGGTTACCTATTTTATCCAAGTGGCAATAAAATATTTCAAAATAAATGTAGGTAGGAATGTGATTGAAAAAAACTTTAGCTCTTTTATGAGTGAAGAATCTTTGTTCTTTTTTCCCCTTAAAAAATGAAGTCGATATAAAGCATAGAAAATTATTCTACTGAGGCACAGAATTTTTGCTATGGAGCTGGTTCCACAAAAAATACAGAGTAACATTTTATATTATAGGTGAAGGCATTAACCAGTAAGTCACAGGAGCATACCCTTCAAAACTGAGTGAACTTTGCTCAAATATTGTAACACATTTTATAGCTTCTTTCAGAGTTGAGCATAAACTGAGGCAAATAAAATTCACTTACCATGCTCTGTCTTCAGTTATGCTCTTTAATATTCTGGAACAAACTGATACTTGCTTGAGGATAGTCAAACAAAACTACTTTATTAGTAATACTGAGATATTGTCTGTGTTAATATGCAGTGCATTTGTTATTGCTCATCTTGAAATAAATTAGTATTTTGTCAATTTCTTTATTTTAAATTCTAACACAGTATGTTGAGAAAGACTTGTAGAACACTTGGGATAGAGAAGAATGCCAAAAGTATTTAGTTTTGTATGATGGGTGGAAGGGTTGTAGTGCCTTCTTATAAACTTAAGACATCACTCATCTGTGGAGAAGAGATAATTATTTAACACATGAAAATGGGGGGGTGGAAGTCAGTTTAGATGCTAACTTAAAAATATACAGTAGAATAAATTATAGATGGATTAAAAAGTTAAATATAAAAAATTATTAAGATAAAATAATTCTATGATTTGAGGATTCGAAGAGCCCATTCAGCATTATGACAGTGAAATTCATCATAATGAATGAGGTAAATACATTGATTAAATGAAGAAAGAAATCTTCTGTAAGACAAAATTACAGAAATAATTATTTAGAAAATATTTGTAGCAAATACAACCTAAGGTTAATAACCTGAATTTTTAAAGTGTTCATAAATATTGGTGAGAAAAACCAGAAGATACTTAATAAGTAAGACAAACATTAAGACACCAAATAAGTAAATTAATGGGAATTCTCAAAGAGGAAATTTATGTTACTAAAAAACATGCAAAAGTTATTATTACTCTCTTTAGAATCAAGAAATGCAAATGCAAAAAGCAGGAGGATAATAGTAAATAAATGGAAATGATTAAACATTAATCCTTTCTTTCCTATTACAGGGTAACAAACTATGTAGTAGATAGGAGAAGGCTAATAATGGTCCAGCTACAAGATACAGAAGTAATGTTAGCATATCATCATTTTTCAACCCACATTGAATTAATGATCTTAGCATGGCGAATGAATGGTTTACTAACATCAAAAAAAGAAACCTAACCACACGTTATGTGTTCCCAGATGGAAAAACAACCCCATCGTCACTACCATGTAATAGTTTTTTTGAAATAACCAGACTGTAATTAAAGCCTCTCTAGATCCAACGACCAATTTTTAGGAAACACAGAAGACCCCCCCCCCAAAAAAAAAAGTTAGGAGGAAACTTGGGGATACAGTCAGCAAAATCCCATCTGCAGGAAGCTGTATAGGATATATGACTAGGCTTTACAAACTTTTTGGAGTAGTAATTCACAGGAAATTAAGGAAAATAATTTTGGATACCTTACTAACAGTCCCTAGAAACCCATTCATGTACTGTACATTAGTCATCTGTCTTCTTGATAATATGGAAGACAATTACATTTTAGGAGTGAAAGAATAACATCCTACTAAATGTTTGAGGAAGTGAATGATTTCATGTAGACTTGTGAGAATAATGTACAGAAAAGATTTTTTAAGTTGAATGATCAGTTTATTTAATATTTTAGATTTACCCTTTTAATCTGCTCTTAAAATTTGCTTTTGGCCTCAGAACATTCTTGTTACTTGTGGAAAGTTTGGTCATATTAGTCTGAACTCTGAAGCTGTTACTATGTTCTGTGCTAGGTAAATACTATTTTATATTATGTATTCATATTAACAAATATTTACTGATTTCCTTTATAAATAAAACATGTGCTTGGTAGGTGGGAATAATCAAGGAAATTAAGATGTGGCTCCTTCCTTAAAAACTTGTAATTCTATAGCAATCATGATCACAAATAATGTGAGATGAAGCAGTAGTCAACTAAAGGGTATAGGTTGGAAATAGGATGACAGAAATGGATTATATATTTGGAAATAACTAGCCTTAAGTTATAATATGGAGCTTGGTGTATTGGTATGTGGTACTCTAAACTATCATCAGTATTTCTGATGATACTCTTTCCATTTTGAGGAGAAGAGTCTTTGAATATCTTTTTGTAAAGGAATTTTATTGCCCCTTCTTGTACTAAATGTACTTACTAATTTTTATATTTTTGAACCTGATTTAGGCTTATTCATAAATAGTTGCCATGAATGAGCTGTGTGTTATCTTACTTAAGTACAGCTGTATTCAAAGAAAATAATTTTGTATTATGAAGTATTTCGAGTTTTAACATTTACTTGTTTGTTGTCATTCTTTTTAAAAATGAATATTCTTTTTTTCCTTTCCTTTTATTTTATTTTAATTGTTGTTCTTGTGCAGTTTTCTGACTTCTACTCCCATCCCTGCCCACCCCCCCAGCCCTCCCCAGCTCCCTCCCATTTCCACCCCCCCACCAGCTTTTGTCCATGTGTCTTTTATATTTGTTGCTGTAAACCCTTCCCCTTTTCCCCTGAAATTCCCTCCCCTCTCCTCTCTGGTGACTGTCAGCCTGTTCTCAATTTCAGAAAAATATGGAATGCTTCACAAATTTGTGTGTCATCCTTGCGCAGGGGCCATGCTAATCTTTTCTGTATCGTTCCAATTTTACTATATGCGCTGCCAAAGCAAGCACTAAAAATGAATATTCTTAATTTTTATTTTCTCCTGAACTGTCTTTTATACCTTTCATTCAGTTTTTATGTTCTTTTTAGTTTAAAATTGTTGAGATAATGAAGGTAGACTAGAAGACACCAAATTTTGTGTGCAAGCCAGAAGAAGGACTTGTAGACTTACCAAATGTTGCTTATACTTGTGGGATCATTTAATATTTGTCACGTGGTCAGTGTGATGTCCATAGCAATTAGAATATTATACTGCGCTTATCCATTGAATCCATGAATGGGAGGTCTAATTAAGCTAGATGATTAAGAGAAAATCCAGTAGCGTATTTGATACTTTGAAAAATGTGATACAAATCTTGATCTTTTTTTTACATTTTATTTTTATTACAGATTCTGAAGAATATTTCTGTGTAAAAAGAATTTTCTCGGGTGGAGACCAAAGCTTTTCACATTACTCTAATCCCCAGGTAATAGTAATCATATAAATAATTACTAAACTCAAATAATTTTAAAGAAATTTTTAAACCCAAATTAATGTTCTTTTAATGTTATAAAGTAATTGTTTTTCTCAAGTTTACAAAACTTTTCTGATCCATTTAAGATTTTGTTGCAGGTGTTTAGTAGATACTTCTGGTTTTAAGAAATCAAATACATAGTATAATTGATTATATGTCTAGGTTTCGATGACAGGAAATCAGTTTCCTTTAAAATAAATTTTTATAGATATATAGATATATAGATACATATCTCCTCCTTCTGCTGACTAATGTACTTGTTTTAAAATTTAGAACTGTGGCCCACCAGATGACTTTCGATGTCCTGATCCTTCAAAGCAAATCTGGACTGTGAATGAAGCTCTGATTCAGAAATGGCTGAGCTACCCCCCTGGAAGGTTTCCTGTGGAGATAGCTAAGTAAGAAAAGCATTTTACCTACACAAGCACAGCCTCTCACGCAGGCACAGCCTCTCCACTTTGGTAGAGCAACCTAAACTCAAGAGTCTTTGTTTAAATAAATATTTTATTAAATATTAGACACTGAATGGTTTATGTACAAAAGGTAAAATATCTAGAATTTCTATAATAATGGATATTTTAAGATATCTTTTATCTATGTTATATTTCTTTCATATACATAATATATGAAATGACTTTAAATATTAAATATACCCAGCCACTTTAGATTTGGGTTTGAAATATGTTTTTTTCCAGCTTCATTGTGGTCACTGTCTTAACTTTTATACCCCCTGGAAGATTTGATTATTACTTTTTTAATATTTTGCTTCTAGATGACCTTGTACTTAAAGTTTTTCTAATTGTAGGTTGTGTTGGTATGTTTGGTGTGAGGGACTATACCTGATAAGCACTTTTTAAATTCTAGATTGGTTTCTTCTGAAACTAAATTTCTTCTTAAAAGCCCAAAGACTGACCTTCAAAAAATATATATATCTTCCCAGATTGGATTTACCATAGTGTGGAATTAAAAAAATGAAATATGCATGTTTTTTGTAAAATATTTTTTAAAGGAACATCAAGATTTGTTCAGTGAGTCAGGTTGAAAGTAAAGTAAATATATGAGAAACTCAAGGGTATAGAAGTTATTTTTTATTTATCAAGAATTATTTAATCAGTCTTTAATAATTTTAAAACCCTCATTTATTCTAAGTGAGTGTGGGTTAGAAGAATGCTTATAGCATTAAATAATAGGTTAAACATTGATTTGAATTTTTATTAAAAATAAGGCAAACAGATTTCTCATTTTGTGATTTTGTGATCTTTACATTACTCTGTAGTGAAATAGATGGAACATTTTCTTCTTCTGGTTGTCTAAATGGGAGCTTTTTAGCTGTTAGGTAAGTGGTAATTCTTTGATATACTGAATTTTAAAATTTATTACAGTAAATAAGAAGTGAAATAACTTTAAAGTTTTTATTATTTTTTCTCTTTCTTTTTAATAGCAATGATGATCACTATAGAACAGGCACCAGATTCTCAGGGGTTGATATGAATGCTGCTAGGCTCTTATTCCACAAACTTATACAACCTGATCATCCTCAGATATCTCAGCAGGTTTGTTTTTAAATTACTTTATATTTGTATTATGTAGCCTGTTGAAATTTTTATTCCATGTTACTTTATGTTTATAAAGCTTAATTAACTTTATAGTTTCATACTCTTCATTATGATGCACTTTCTCTGATTTTATTAAATACATAAATATAAGGATTAAAATAAGGTTTTATTTCAAAATTTGTAATTTACCTGTCAAATATTTGTAAATCCTTTCAGATGTCTGGTGCAGACCCTTAATGGTAATTGCTAACATTATCCAACATTACCAAGTTGCTTAAGTCTTTATATAACTATAGAGGTAGAGGGGTTTTTTTGTTGTGTTTATTTTATTTTATTTTATTTTATTTATTTACTTTTAGAGGAGAAGGCAGAAAGCGAGAGACATCAGTGTGTGAGATACACATCTATTGGTTGCCTCTCTCACATTCCCAACCAGGGACTTGGCCTGCAACCCAGGCATGTGGCCTGACTGGGAATTGAACCGGCGACCTTTCGGTTCTTAGGCTGGCACCCAATCCACTGAGCCATACCAGCCAAGGCTAGAGGTAGAGAGTCTAAATGAGACCTACGTGTGAGAATTCTCTCAGTAATGTTTAGACATTAATTTTTATTGTACTCCAAATTACATTCACTGTTTCATTGCAAGACTTTTTCTTTCCCTATTTCATGTTTGTTATAGTATAAGATTATCTTTCTTTTTGTTTCCATTTTTTGGGGGGAAAGTACATTTATTTTAAATGAAGTAGGTTTTACTTTTTGTCAAAATATAGGTGGCAGCTAGTTTGGAAAAGAATCTGATTCCTAAACTGACTAGTTCCTTACCTGATGTTGAAGCGTTGAGGTTTTACCTTACTCTACCAGAATGTCCTCTGATGAGTGATTCCAACAATTTTACAACAATAGCAATTCCCTTTGGTACAGCTCTTGTGAACCTAGAAAAGGCACCACTGAAAGTACTTGGTAAGAATTCTAATATTTTTTTTCTTTTACAACCCTTTCTCTTCATGAAAATGCTTTGAAGTTCTTACTGTCTTGCTGTTTGAAATTTTGCTACCCTGCTTATTTCACATTGTGTTAGAGAAAAATAAATCTGGTCTTTTGTTGCTTTTTTCTAGTCATCTGATAGTTGTTGGAGGCAATGTTAAAATATTAATCAACACAGTAGCAGAGACAGTATCAGGAGAGATAAAAATTGTTTTTCATATTCCACTCCCCCATTTCCTCCAGAGTGATCATGCTATTAAAGAAGTAAAGGAGGAGGAAGAATTAAAACTGAACACACATGGGTATTAAATCCTCCTTGAACTCTGTTAACCCATTTGCCTTCTATTTCCCTCACTTGCTAATTTCCTGATGTTTATTTCTCTGCATGTAGATGAGATTCTGCTACTTATCTGATCTTAGAGTTCTTTGTGTACTCATGATTTTTGGCCTAAACTTTTCTTACCCTAATTTTTCTAATTGTAAAGATTTCATGTCTATCTCCTGGCTGCTAAAATTTGCTTGCTACACTTGCCCCACTGCTTTCCTTTCTCATAGTTTTTGTTAGGTATGTGAAGCTGAGATACATAGAAGTAATAAAATTAGTACAAGAATTTTTAGGCTATAGGTTAGCAGAGGAAGCAATAAGTAAGGGGTAGAATCCTGGAATTCTAAGGAATTAGCTAGTAATAGAAGAGTGAACTCACAAGGTTATTATTCCATGTTGTCATAAGTTTTTATATTCTTTCTGTCTGCTTCATAGGATTGTGGTATTTGTAGTTAATAACAGCAAATAGTAAATGTGGGGAAGGGCAGACATGTTATACTTTGTATTATTCAGCTTCTCTATTTGATTTTCCAGAGTACCTTGCATTTTAAAGGTGGTGCTTCACAGTATTTCAACTTTGTATTGAAAGATAAAGCTTGGAAAGATCTTTAAGTATTAGAACAATACAATTTTAAGATGTTTTATTTAGAAATTAAAATTCATAATTTCCAAAGCACTCTTTAATAACTGGTTTTAATATTAGGAATAACGGTGAGATTTTTAATTCATTTAGGAAATAAAATATATAAATTCAACAGACCTTTATTTTTGCTTTCTTTTCCTTTTTATTGAATTTATTGGGGTGACACTGGTTAACAAAATTATACAGGTTTCAGGTGCATAATCCCACAACTCATCATCTATATATTTTTGCTTTTGAGAGCTTTTAGAACAGTATTCTTTAACTCGAGGGTGAGGCGAGGTCTGTAAACCCTAGAAATGTTACATAAAATACTGTGTCATGTGTATCTTCCTGGGATTTTCAAAGGGTTAAGAGCCACTGCTTTAGAAGAAAAGTCAGTATTATTTTGAAAATCATGATTCTTTGAATTCATTTTATTTGTGTGTTCACCTTTTAATAACAGAAAACTGGTGGTCAGTACTTGAACCTCCACTATTCCTCAAGATTGTAGAACTTTTTAAGGAAGTTGTGGTACATCTTTTGAAACTCTACAAGATTGGCATTCCCCCTTCTGAAAGAAGAATTTTCAACAGTTTTCTTCATACTGCATTAAAGGTTTTAGAAATATTACATAGGGTATGTCCAATAGTTTATTTTACTCTTTCCCCATTCCTACTAACAGATCAATGATGTTTCTTTTAACATTAATATATTACAGATTTAAATTGGCATAAAAGATACGTAGTAGAAATTTGAAAAAGTTATCTAAATTTTTCTTCAAAAGATACAGTACATCTATTTTGGAGCTTTGGTCTTATTTGACTTTGTTAGGCATTTATGGATAACTTGTCTGTAGTTGGACAGAACAACAGTGAACTGATGAATTAGAATTCTCTTTATATTTTCTTGTGAAGAACATAATTTGTTAGTTTAAATATGTTTTTAATACTTATATGTGGTTATCATTTGAAAAGACTGAATTCTTTTCTGCCCTTCCTCTCAGTGTAAAGTAATAGTACATGTAAAGGATACTTGTAGCAGTTCAAAGTTATATGAAGTAGTCTCAGCTTTTTCATTAAAGATGGATTTGAGACCTCCCTGACAGCTGGTAGGTATATCTCTCTTATGCCATTTGGTGTTCTTGAGATGCTGTTTTCTTTTTGAGAGACATGACTTAAGGGAGATGCTTATGTTTCTAGCCTCACAAATTACTGAAAAACCGTAAGAACTTTTACTCTTTAGGTTCCTTCCCTTAACAACTTTAATGTTTTCAGACGCTTCTTGCTTAGTGCTGAGGTGTAAATGATAAGAGAATAAATAATTTAGTTCTTCTGTTCTCTGTAAAAAAGAACTTTTATGGAGCATTTATTTTTTCCTTTTTATTCTTTTAGTGAAGTTCCTGTATATTTTCTAAATGACTTTTTGAAATTAATTTTTCTATTGTATATAGAATGTCTCAGATTCCTGGGGGCAGAGTCATTTCTCTTTATAATTAGGGGAAAATGATAGCCATTTCTTTCCCAGGAAATAAGTCATTCTTATGTTTGCTCTTTCCAGAACAAGCCTTTCTTACACCATTTTATGGTTAACTGGATTCTGCAGTAATCTGCTGTTAAGATCCTCGAACTTCATGGGATGATCCTCTACTTTCTATATGCCTTTTGTCTCGGATTCAAGAGATTAATTAGATTTCTCTTTCTTTCCTCTGGACTCTTTTTTCCTATTCCAGTGAACCATTCTTGTCAGCGGGACTCTATTCCCCAATAATTATTTACTCTTTTCCTTCCCTGTTTAGGTACCTATCTTTATTACCCCTTTAAGTACATATATAGGATCTTGTGCAAATAATGTCCCCTATTTATTACAAGATCTTTTATTAAAAAATCATAAGCATGTGATTTTGTAATGTAATGTTGCACTGAAGCATACTATATTACATTTTAAATGAAATGTTCAAATTAAAACTATAAATTAATACATCTATATTATTACCCTACCAACCACATTCAACTAAGCCTGACTTCTGTTGGACCCTGTATATATTGCTTTAGCTGTGTCTTTTACCACAAGTAAAAGAGAAGGTAGAAGAAGAAGAAGGAATTGAATCTTTTGTCTTTTATAATCACAGGCAGAGCAAGTAATTTTTAATTTCCTTGCTCAGCTGAGAAGCCTCAGTCTCCACTCAAGAATAACCCTTACAGGGTTCTGTCTTCAGGGACTTTTTTGATAGAGCCATGCTAAATACTGTAATCTTAAGTTTTCATTAGCTAAAAGGGAAAAGAATCTTAACAGTGGCCAGGATTAGAATATCCTTTATATATTAATTCATGTGAAAGCTTTACATATATTCCTCATTTAACTTTTTAAACTCTGTATGGTTGATATTTTGCTCCTTCATCTGAATGTCAAATGTCATAAACCTGTAAGTAGCAGAGTTGAAATACAAATCCAAGTCAACTTCCAAAACCCTTGAGGCTTCCAGTGTACTTTTGTATTGGCAGATACAGTAATATAATATTTTTAATAGGGGGTTCCCTTTTATTTTATTCCCCTAGATCTAGTGGTTCATATTTCTATAATAGTTGATAGTATTAAAGATCATGTTTCTAACTCCATTTGTGCTGTTCCCTGTCCTGTATAATTTTGAACAAGTCTTTCTCTTTTTCAGATATGCAAATGGAGAATTATCTATAGAATAAAGATTAAAATACTGGCCTAGAAGTTTCCCATGTTTGATGTATTTAAATTATACAGTATATGCAATTACTATACCTTCATACAGCAGTGATTTTTGTTACCACCATTGCTATACCACTTGGATAGGAAACTCCTACTTTTACTTGATTCATTGGTGTGAATAAAAACTAGATCCTTGTTTGAAATTGTTACATACTTAAAAGCAGGATGATAATGATACCAATTTCTTAAGCATCTCTTACTTACTTTGGGAGTTCTTGGAGCTGTCACTTACCTTTCTTCTACCCCCTATTTTGGAGAAAACTTTCTTTGGTTCTAATCTGCCATTAATGGATATTCTTGAAAATTAACTATTACGGGTGATTCATTTTCATCTTTAAGTGAAACCCACATTGCTTATCAGAAACTTGTTTTTTCAAAAACATTTATGGCTGATAAGTGTATATATTCATTCTCTCTGCTCCATGGTTAAGAAATAGGAGAAGTTTCCTCAAATGCTTTCCTTCTTGACCTGACCCTAGAGCAGGATTGAGAACTGGAGAACTAGATTGTGTTTCCTGATTATTTTGGGATGTATGGATGACTTGTTCCTCCCTATGCCATGTCCTTTGGAAAGCTTTTGATTAAAAATCATATCCATGCTCCAAATGGCATAAGAAAGATAGCTTTGGTACCTGCTGTCAGGAATGAATGTGTTACCAGATAAATGAGTTTACTGGGAGTAATTGGGTTATTTAGTAGTTTCTGAGTTTTCACACAGTACATTGTAGAGATACTGATATTCCTAACAAAAAGACTGACTTGACCTGTCTAGTCTAATTGTTACATATCATGCTAATCTTCTAAATGAGTGATTTTCAAAAATTATTTTTCCAGGAACCCTGTAATAAACCAAACAGATATGACACACATCTCTGCTTACCATATACCTACCACCTTTGAAATGAGGTTTATAAACTAGAATGCTAAACTGTAATTAAAATTTGAGATAAAAGTATTATGACCAACCATATAATTTTATTTTGTCCATCACAGTCAGTATACTGAATGTACAGGTTATTTTGAACTCTCAGCTGATTTCTTCTTTAATTCATTTTACAAATATTTATTGAGTGCCTACTATGTGCTTATCATTGTATTAGACATTAGGGATGCAGTGATAAGTAAAAGATGTGATTTCTTTTTAAGAATATAAATTTAGAGCGGTTGTATTCATACAAGCAAATAAGTGTTTATAATATAGCATGATAAGTGCTAGATTAAGGAAAGTAAAGGGTGCAATGAGAACATGTAAGAGGGCATGTAACTCGGTCTTAAGGAAGGCTCCCTGGATAAAATAATGTCATCATATCTACTATACAAATATGTTTTTATACATATTTTAAAACTTGGTTTTTATATGTAAATCTGTATACGCAGGTCTGCTGGATCAATCTTCTGTTCAGTGTCTAATTTCCCTATTTTTACAGCATTGTTAACTGATTTTTTCTTTAGTTGTTAAATCACTGTGACTGAATTAACAGCCATAATTTTTCCCCTAGTCTAAGTTTGACTGCAGTTTGTATGTTCCTGAACCAAACTTGGTTTCTGAGTTGTTAATTTTTATTCTAATACAGTATTTCTTTTCAAAAACCTATTTGCAGGATATACAGAATACCAACACTGGTTGCTATTGGTGAAAGAAACTGCAGTTTACATTTTTAAATCTAAAATATTTAAAATAAAGAAAAATGTGTATCAGTGGTCAGTGGGATGGGAATCATTTTCTACAAATGTTCAAGCCACCTTGAACATTTGGTTTTCAGCCACCACCTTGCTGTTCATCCTCTGTACCTCTTACCAGTATGGATGATTAACTCTTTGGTTGTTGGAATTCCATACAGTTTGCTTTTCTGAAAGTTCTGGTTATTTTTTGTTTTTTTGTTTTTAAATTTGTTGTCCTTCTCTTGTTTGGTTGTGTGAGGAGGGAAAGTGTATCTACCTATGCCTCCATCTTGGCTGGAAGTTCTAAGAGCAAGGTTTTGATCTCCAGGTATAAACTATCTTTGAAAAGCCAGGAATAGCAATTTTACTCTGGTCCATTCCTCTCACAGTTACAAATTAATCAAACAGTGAAAGAATGAGCTCAAAGTGCTTTTGTCAGTTTATAGAGTGAATAAGTTTCAACTCTGAAAATGAAGGCAGTATTATTAATAAGTGCTTCTTAAACTGTGTTATTTGTATCCTCAAGAGTAAGCCACAGGATCAAGCATTGATTGTACTTGATGCCATGATTTTAAACATTATTCATTAAAGGAGAAATATGTTTTTACATATGTATTCTAATATGAAGTATTCTAAACATAGCACACATTTATATGTACAAATACTCCCATATTTTTGTGTATGTATATATAATCATATCTGTTTCATAGCATTTCAAAGACTAAATGAGATAATTTTTTAATGTACATGACATCTACTTAGTAAGTGGTCCCTAGTGATAGCTATTTTTTTAATTAATGGAACATAAAATCTCACTGGATTTTAAGGTAAAATCTTAATTGAGTGAAAATTTAAAGTGCTATTAGAAGCATGAACCATACACATATCTGTTACTCATTTTGCCTACTCTTCCATTCATCTCATGTTCATTGAGCACCTGATTGGACATAGCACTGTCTGGTAGATTTAGGTACTTCTACTAGATGATTCCTTTTGTTTCTTTTCAAACACTGCTTAGTTGGTTTAGTGTGTTTGTGTGATTTTTAAAAACATTATAAACAATTTTTTTTGTTATTCTCCATAGGAAATTTAGCTCATTTTTTAAAAATTTGTATGTTAGTTAAACTTACTTTATTTCTTCAGTGGTTTGTTTTCTTCTAAATGTGGCATCTAAGTGTCTGCATTTGGCTCTTTTTTTTTCCCTCTTTACTTCTCCCTCACCTCCTGCCACATGCAGCTTTAGTTGTCTCCTTTAAGGAAAATGGTTCTCAATTATGTGAGGCAAAACTTTGTCTTGAGCTACCTGACAGGTATGCCATCTTTCTAATCTAAAATAATAGTTAATCACAAAGTTCTCATCCTTCCCAGCTCTCATTTCTGCCTCACCAAGATTGTCTTTCTGCTTGTGTGTATGTGCTTCCAGCATTTTTTTCACTTAGTCAGGCTCGAAAGTTTGAAGTTGTCTTTGACTCTTTTCCTGTGTTCTGTATCCAATTAGCTACCATGACCTTGGCATTCTTATTGTTTATTTTTAGATTTGCTTAATTTTAAAGAGATGGGAAAGAAAGGAGAAAGGGAGAGAAACATTTGTGTGTGAGAAACATCAATTGGTTGCCTCTCAAACACCCCTATCTGGGGACCTGGCCTGCAACCCAAGCATGTGCCCTGACTGGGAATTGAACTGAGCCACACCAGTCAAGGCTGTATTCTTCCTTATTATCTAGAAACCTTGAATCTTTAATTCCTGATTCAGTTCCCTACCACTAGCCTCTTTACTCATTCTTGAGTATACCTCATTCTGCCAACAGAATAATTTGCATAAAATATCACTGATTCTATCACTTGTTGACTTTAAAACCATATATCCCCAAGTATCAACTTTTGGCACAGTAATTTTCTGCAACAAAACATACTGAAACTAATTGGCATACAGTAATAAGCATTCTTACTCATACTGTAATGGGCCCTGCCTCAGCCCGAAAGTTGGCAGAGAACAACTTTCATCTGATCTAGGGTTTAGCTGGGCATCACTCCAGGCTACATGTTGGGTCCAGCTCTGATCCTTGTGCCTCTCATTCTCCTTGTACCATCAGTTTAGCTAAGGCAGCTGTATACAGATTTTTACTCCTTCTGTTCATGCTGTTTTCTCTGCCAGGAATGTTCTTCCTCACATCTTTTTGAAATCCTTTCCATTCACTTCACTCTTTAATTTTTATCATTCTATATACGGAAGTATTGAAATACAAACTCTCTAATTTTTATTGCACTATTTACAGAAACATTGAAATACAAATAAAATAGATACCTGTGTGTCCTTCATTCTAGATTCAGCCATTGTTAACATGCTGTCACATTTGCTTTACAAATGTGCGTATACTACATACTTTTTTTCTTTGAATCATTTGAAAGAAAATCCTGGTATGCCCTTTAATACCTCAGAATTCATTTTCTTGGGCATTTTCCTACATAAAAGTAACACTACTATTTTTCTCAAAGAAATTAACTGTGATTCTGTAATATCTAACTAGGCATATTCAGTTTTCTTCTATTGTACCAAATATGTTTTTTAAATTGCTGCTTTTTTATGAAACTAAAATTTAGCTAGATTCATTTTTGCATTTGTTGAGTCTTTAATCTCTTTCAGGCCTATGAATGTAGTATATCTCTTATTTACTTATTTCTTTATTCATTCTCAACTGAGGACGTGTTCATTGATTTTAGAGAGAGGGAATGGGGGAAAGAAAGGGAGGGGGAACATCTCTCAGTTACCCCTTGTGTGCGCCTCTACTGGAGACCGAACCCTCAACCTAGGTATGTGCCCTAGGTATAGATCAAACCTGGGAATCAGTTTACAGGACAACACTCCAACCAGCTGAGCCATACTGATCAGGAAGCGTTAGCAATTCTTATAGTTATTTAAGTCCCATCCCTAGCCAGAAGTCCTTATTGTTTCTAGTTTATTTATACTATATATATATTTTAATGATACATATCTCATACTGTTTGGTGGTTATATAAATGTTTTTCATTTTTACTGGGTTTTCAGGTACTGAATGCATATATCACGTATTACCAGTCTGTTTTCCATAGCACTTAACTAGTATGTTGCATGTAGTAGGCACTCAGTAAATTATTTTTTATGGGAAGAGAAAATTAGCTAAAAAACATCAAGCCTTTTTCTATTAAAACATTTTTCAGCCTGTCTCAGGTATTAGTTAAGTTTAATGTTAATGACACTTTTTCTTTTTTGTAGGTAAATGAGAAAACGGGGCAGATTATACAGTATGATAAATTTTATGTACACGAAGTACAAGAATTGATAGACATAAGGAATGATTATATCAATTGGGTTCAACAGCAGGCCTATGGAATGGTATGTTTCTTATTGCATTTTATGATTTCATTTTTATGTATCATTTGTCCTAATGTAAAAAAATTGCTTGTTTTTGAAATGTTAAAGTTTTTTAGAGCTTTAATACAGAGCTTATTACTGAAATAAAAATACATTGCAAAGGAGCAGTCACATGTTATGCATATTTATAAACATTCCAGTCTTATACCAAAGCCAAACCAAAAAGATAGATTACACTTTTTGAAGAAAAATGCAAATTTGACAAAAATTTTAGAAATGGGTAAGTAGCTAGATATAGAATAGTCAGGTTTAATACTCTTGTTTGCTAACCATTACAGTATACTTGAGGCCATCTATTCCACCCCTTAAGCAGATCATTTAAGCATTATGTCTAGCAGTTCAAGAACGGTAAGTATTCTTTTTATTGCTTGCTAGGCACCAGGGGCAAGCTCCCTGTGGATAGTCACTGTCAGTTTATTCACCAGCACCTTTAATAGTGTCTGGAATATGTCTAGTAGACATTAAAAAAGTCTTATAGTTTTCTAATGGCAATGTGGTTAGTACATGCTATTTTTAGGGTACTCTCAGCTATAGGTATCAGGTCACTTCTAGAATGTCTTTTGCTTCCCTTGGTACTTAGGTAAGGATTGGGAAAGATTTGTTGATCCAACCTTCACTCTGCCCCCCTACCCCTGCCCCGAATCACTGGGAATCCAGCTCAAGTTTATAGTTATTCTACAGATTTAGGTATACTCATTTGCTCATTCAACAAATGCTTATTGGAAATTCCATATGTAGCAGGCATTTATTTAGGTATTGGAAATTCAGCGATGAACCAGGTAGTTAAGGGTCCTGTTCTCATAGAATTTATAATCTGTTGGGCAAGATGGGCAGTAATCAAATAAAGCAAAGTATTAGTTAATAATATGTACTTTATATATACAGAGAATTAAAATAAGAGAATGTAATCAAGACTGTATGATTTCATGCAGTTGAGGAATCAGAAAAGTCTTGTGTAATGAAGTATGAACTATAATCTAAATGTTAAAAAGCAGTTGTGTAAGATAGAATACAGAGAATTTTAGGAAAAATGAACATCTAGTAAAATACCTTGGGTAAGAAAAAGCTCAACTTGTTTAAAGGATAGAAGGAGGCCAGTATGGCTAAAATGCGGAGTGGGAAGACTACTGGGAAAGGACAAAAGAAGTGGGCAGGTGCCAGATCATGGAGGTTCTGTAAATTAGGATCATATTTTTTCTAGGGTGTTATGGTAAGCCATGGGAGGGTGGTAAGCAGGGGGAATTATAATGTGTTTGATATTTTTAAATCATTGTTCTGTCAGCTCTGTGGAGAATGGAGTGAGGGGAATAGATCAAAAATGAAAGAGGGGAGACTAGTTAGAAGATTGTTTTAGTTGATTAAGGAAGATAAAATGATTGGTTTGACCAGGATGGTGGTTGTATAAATGAAAGAGAGAAATGGACTTGGAATACCTCTTGGAAGTGAAAGGGACAAGAATTGCTGATGGACTGAAGATGAAATGAAGAAAGGAGAGAAATCAACAAAGGCGATTAGGGAGTGGTGGGTAAGGCAGGAAAACTAGCAGAGTGTTGTGGAAACCAAAATTAAGTGGAGGAGAAACTGTTGAATGCTATTGAGAAATAGGGTAAAATCATAGAATTGTGCGATGAATTTTGTTACATGGAAGTTATTGGTAACCTGGCTAATGCTAGCCTAGGGTGAGTCATGCTTAAGGGAAATTTGGAGGTGAGGAATAGAGAACGACAACCGTAGGCAGTAGGATATGGAGAAGCCAAAGAACTTAAATGTACAACCCGTGGACAGGAACTAAGGGGAGTAATGCTGGAGGGAGAAGGGGTGCAGGGCGCAGGGGGATAAAAAGGAGAAAAAATGGGATGACTGTAATAGTATAATCAATAAAATGTACTTTAAAAAAAGTTCTGCATTGAAAAGGAAGGAGTAAAAATAGTGGAGTGGTAGCTGGAGTCCATAGACAGTAGTTTTTTAAGAAAGAAAATACTTGACCTTGGGGAAGTTTTGAATAAATATTTCCTCTTCCCTATTTAAACTAAATCTCTCACTTAGGCAAAACTTTTCAAACTCTTTCTCCATAGCACCCCTCTGCCCCCAAGAGCAGGGGGAAAAACCTGTTTCTTGTGCTTAAAAGTCCTCAGCAAGACTTTTTTGAAGTCTTATGTTATCTTCTTAACAGACTCAGATTTTTGGACATAAGACAGGGATTGGCAAAATTAGGTTTACAGTTGTTCCTATGAAAATTTACATACTACAAGTATTAATAATACAAGAATAAACTCTGCTTCATGTACTTACAACTATAAACCTACTTTTGCCCACCGTTGTATTACAATGAAAAAGGGATTTAAATTATTTACCAATGAAGAAAATCGAAGCTTCATAAATGAACTTTGTTCCAAGATTTTTCATGGAAACCCTCACCACCACCTAGAGTAGTATATAGGTCTTTGAGCAGTGTTTTTGAAACTGGAGTGACATATGGACCCCTTTTAAAGCAAAACATTTTCTTTCTTTCTTTTTTTTAAAGATTTTATTTATTTTTAGAGAAAAGGAGGGAGAAAGAGAAGGAGAGAAACATCAATGTGTGGTTGCCTCTCATGCGCCCCCAACTGGGGACCCAGGGATGTGTTCTGAGTAGGAATCAAACCGGTGACCCTTTGGTTCTCAGGCTGGTACCAATCCACTGAGCCACACCAGCCAGGGCTAAAGTAAAACAATTTCTTAAGAAGCCCTGTGTTCATTTACACTATTTGTGACTATTTTGTTTAAATACATACAAACCCTAAACTATTTCTAAACTCCTGATGCTTAACTTTTAAAAGAACTCTAAACCATAACAAATTTATAAATTATATATAACACTACAGGTTTAAAAATAAATCTAATATTTAGCATGGAGGAGATTATGTTCTGATGATCAGGAATCTCAGTTCACACCAAAATACGGTAAAGAAGCAGTGTAAAGTAAGTGTCCGGGTTCGAATTCTGTCTCAGTATTTATCATTCTATGTTCTTGGGGAAGTTACTTAATTCTTTTTCTGTAAATTAGAGATAATAGTATCTATCTTTTATAGTTATTGAGAAGATTAATTGATGTGATCTATTGAAAGTGCTTGCGTGAGTTCCTGGGGCATACTTAAATACTGGTAAAATGGTGGTTATTATTAGTTGCTGTCTTGAAACATACTTTGTCAGTAGCCTCTGTTCTGAGGTGTCTGATAACTTCTCTTGCTGCCTTTCTCTATATGAACTACAATGAAACATTTGCTTTTAGGACGAGATGCGATGCTCATTTGGCCTTCACTCATCAAGCACACTATGTACGAAGAAGTCCTAGACATAGAGATCATGTTTGGTTCTAGTTTGATTATAATCACAACCATTGCAACTCTTGGAGTTGCATAGTAATACTGGTATTATAAATGAATTATCCTAATTTTAGATTTCTTAAATCAGTTTTTACCAAATTATTGCTATAAAAACCTAAAATTAAAAATTCTCCTGGAGCAGTCATAGAATACTAAGAATATATCCCCTAGGAATCTGCAGGCCCAGTTTTAGAAACAGTATTCTAGAGGGTCGTATCCTCTTGGATCACTGTGAGTTAAATCAGATGTGCTTTGACATCTGAATTTATGTCTAGGGTATGGGTCATAAACCACTTGTATTCTTTGCACATTAAGAGAATTTCCAGTCTAATGGGATTTATTTTGTTCTGTTTTATTTTTTTAAGTTAGCAGTAATCTTGTGCTAAGTGGAAAAGCTATGGTCTGATTGTTTGATTGTAGGCCTGTATCTAAATTTTTCTTGGTATTAGCTTAGGTGATATCAGATTAAATTTCTTAGGAGCTATTTCAGTGCTACTGTTTTCTGGTAAAGGGAGGCAGTTAGGGGACCATCTTTTTATGTCTTGGTTTTTCCTCTTTGCTTCTCATTCTCTTTGAATCGCGTTGTCTTTGGATCTATTATATGGTCGCTGTACTTGAGAATTGCCCTCTATTACCCTACTCTTTCAACCATATGCTTTTTTTCAAATTTTTAGACACTGATACTAAATAGGTGATTGTGACAGTTTCCAGTTGTTTCTTCTTTACCTTTGTTTAGTGGGTTTAATATCCTATTTTACAAATCAGAATCCAGAACCCATATCCATACAAGGGTTCTTCTAATCTGTCTCTGGGAATAGAAGGCTGACAGTTTACATTGAAGGTCTTTGTGCACTAAGTTCATTAATTTTTATTATGGCAGCTTTCTTTTTTGAGAGACTTCAAAGCACTTTCACATTTCATATTTACACTTAACTCTAAAGAGTTTTTTTCTGAGGCTTTTTAATAAGATTCATATTTGCATCACTAATCTTAATACTGAGTTGAACATTATGTTGACTCTATAAATAAAGTTTTAAAGAATCTATCCTAAAGGTCCTCACATGCTACTATTTTGTGATGATACAGATGTGTGTATATGTATTCATATACACATAAACATGTGCGTGTATATATAAACATGTGTATACCATTATTGAACAAAACTTATGATCTTGAAATAATTCCATTGCTTCAGTGTGAAAGTTTAAAATATTCCTTGATAGAACATAATTACTGTGAATTATGACATGTGTATAAATTTTATTTATATACACACATACCTTTACATTGTTGTAAACAGTATAAGAAAATTATTTTACCTTTTATTATATTTGTCTTTATGCCAAAATCTGTTGATAATTTTTTTCCTTTATTTACTTTCTTTCCCAGGAAGGATTTTAGGAATCTATCAGGCATACAGGTCCTTTATTCCTAACCATGAAACTAATTCTGTGAAGTTCTTTGCTTTCCATGTAGTATCCCTTTGTACTAGTGAGACTTCTGACTACACCTCATCCCTTTCCATTTTCCCATTCTTTTTCACCTCTTTCCCTTTACATGTTTTCATTAAATTTTGAGTTAATCCTCCTACTCCTGATTACTATATAAGCATCTCTGTTTTAGTTGTTTGTTTTACAAGACTCTGATCTTGATGTACGAAACTTTTTCATTTGGATTTGTTTTGCTTTTTATCTGTTTTTCCACCTCTGCAATAATCTCTTGGCAAAACGAAAGGACACATGGGTCCTCTTTCTTCTCTTACCTTCTACTATTTGATGATTTTTCTCTTATACTTTTTAAAGTATATTTTATTGATTATGTTATTACAGTTGTCCCAATGTTTTCCTCTTTGTCCCCCTCTGCCTGGTACCCCCCTTCCCTCCAGGAATCCCACCCCTTAGTTCATTTCCATGAGTCGTTCATATAAGTTCTTTGGCTTCTCCATTTCCTATATCCCCCTGTCTATTTTGTACTTACCAGTTACGCTTCTTAAACTCTGCACCTTTCCCCCCACTCCCCCCTTACCCCTCCCAACTGGTAACCCTTTAAATGATCTCCATACCTATGATTCTATTCCTGTTCTGGTTGTTTGCATATGAATGTATATATGTATGTATGTATGTGTTAGATTCAGTTGTCGATAGTTGTGAATTTGTTGCCTTTTTAATGTTCCTAGTTTTGATATTTTTCTTAAATAAGTCTCTTCAACATTTCTTGTAATAATGGCTTAGTGATGATGAACTGCTTTAGCTTTACCTTGTCTGAGAAGCAATTTATCTGTGCCTTTCCATTCTAAATTATAGCTTTGCTGGGTAGAGTAATCTAGGTTGTAGGTCCTTGCTTTTCATGACTTTGAATACTTCTTGCCAGTCCCTTCTTGCCTGCAAATTTTCTTTTGAAAAATCAGCTGACAGTGTTACAGGTACTCTTTGTAGGTAACTTCTGCTTTTCTCTTGCTGCTTTTAAGATTCTCTCTTTAGCCCTGGCTGGTGTAGCTCAATGGATTGAGTGCAGGCTGAGAACCAAAGGGTCGCCAGTTCGATTCCTAAGTCAGGGCACATGCCTGGGTTGTGGGCCAGGTCCCTCGCGTGGGGCAGGTGAGAGGCAACCACACATTGATATTTTTTCCCTCTCTTTTTCCCTCCCTTCCCCCTCTCAAAAAATAAGTAAATAAATAAAGTCTTTAAAAAGTAAAAAGATTCTCTCTTTAACCTTTAGCATTTTAATTATGATGTGTCTTGGTGTGGTTCTTTTTGAGTCCAACTTCTTTGGGACTCTCTGTGCTTCCTGGACTTATGTGTCTATTTCCTTCACCAAATTAGTGAATTTTTCTTTCATTATTTTTTCAAATAAGTTTTCAATTTCTTGCTCTTCCTCTTCTCTTTCTGGCGTTCCTATAATTCTAATGTTGGCTTTTTTTTTTTTTTTTTTTTTTTTTTTTTTTTTTTTTTTTTTTTTTTTTTTTTTTTTTTTTTTTTTTTTTTTTTTTTTTTTTTTTTTTTTTTTTTTTTTTTTTTTTTTTTTTTTTTTTTTTTTTTTGAGATGTCCCAGAGTCTTCCTATACTATCCTTGTTTTTTTTGAACTCCTGTTTCTTCTTTCTGTTGTAGTTGAATATTTATTTCTTCCTTATATTCCAAGTTGTTGATTTGAATCCTGGTTTCCTTCCCTTCACTGTTGGTTCTCTGTAGATTTTTCTTTTTCTTTTTTCCCTTTTTAAATATATTTTATTGATTATGCTATTACAGTTGTCCCCTTTTTCCCCCATCATTCCTCTCCACCCTGCACTCCCCCTCCCACCCACATTCCCCCCTTTAGTTCATGTCCATGTGTCATAAGTTCTTTAGCTTCTACATTTCCCACACTATTCTTGCCTTCCCCCTGTCTATTTTCTACCCACCATCTATGCTACTTAATTCTCCGTACCTTTTCCCCCTCTCTCCTCCTCTCACTCCCCTGTTGCTAACTCTCCATGTGATCTCCATTTCTGTGTTTCTGTTCCTGTTCTATTGTTTGCTTAGTTTGCTTTTGTTTTAGGTGTGTTTGTTAATATCTGTTAGTTTGCTGTCTTTTTACTGTTCTATTTTTATCTTCTTTTTCTTAGATAAGTCCCTTTAACATTTCATATAATAAGGACTTGGTGATGATGAACTCCTTGAACTTGACCTTATCTGAGAAGCGCCTTATCTTCCCTTCCATTCTAAACGACAGCTTCACTGGATAGAGCAATCCTGGATAGGTCCTTTCTAGACCCTTCTTGCCTGTAAGGTCTGTTTTGAGAATTCAGCTGACAGTCTGATGGGAACTCCTTTGTAGGTGACTGTCCCCTTATCCCTTGCTGCTTCTAGAATTCTCTCCTTCATTTTAATCTTGGCTAATGTAATTGTAGTGTGCCTTGGTGTGTTCCTCCTTGGGTCCAGCTTCTTTGGGACTCTCTGAGGTTCTTGGACTTCCTGGAAGTCTATTTCCTTTGCCAGATTGGGGAAGTTCTCTTTTATTATTTGTTCAAATAAGTTTTCCACTTGTTGCTCTTACTCTTCCCCTTCTGGTACCCCTATAATTCGGATGTTGGGATGTTTAAAGATGTCCTGGAGGTTTCTAAGCCTCTTCCCATTTTTTTGAATTCTTGTTTCTTCATTTTTTTCTGATTGGGTGTTTGTTTCTTCTTTCTGGTCCACTCCATTGATTTGAGTCCCAGTTTTCCTCCCATCTCTATTGGTTCCCTGTGTGTTTTCCTTCATTTCACTTATTGTAGCCTTCATTTGTTCATCTAATTTGTGAGCAAAATCAACCAATTCTGTGAGCATCCTGATCACCAGGGCTTTGAACTGTGCATCTGATAGGTTGGCTATCTCTTGGTTGCTTAGATGAATTGGCTCTGGGGCTTTGATCTGTTCTCCTGTTTGAGCCATTTTTATTTTTTGGTCGAGTCATGTGTGTTACACATGAGGCATGGAGCCTTAGGTGTTCCCCAGGGTGGGGCAACCCAGTTGCTGGGTTGTGATGCTCTATGTGGTGGTGGGGTCCGAGAGGGAACAACGGTGCTTGCTTCATGCTCTCTCCTATTTCAGTCCCTTCTGCTGCTTTCCATGAGCAAATTGGGCCCTTCTGGTGCTGATTTCCAGGTGGGTGGGTTTGTGTAAGTTCTAGGATCCTGTGGGTCTGTCCAGCGAACTCTCCTGTGAGGCTGGGAGTCTCTCCTGGCACTTCAACCCCCACAAGTGTTTTCAGTGCTTTTAGGCTTTATTTCCCAGTGCTGGGCCCTGGGTTGTAAGGTCTGTCTTGCTCCCCATTTTCGCCTGGATTATCTGCGTGGGAATATGGGACCGCCTGATCAGCCAGCTGCCTTGCGCAGCCTCACTGGGTCTGCCCATTGCCACCTGTGTCTGGAGTCTGCTAGCTGCTGCCTGTGTGCCTGGGATCTGCTAGCCACCGCCTGCACTCCTGGCGTTTCTGTGCATCTAGGTCCATCAACCTCTGCTTTTTCCTGCTGCAACTCTGCCCCTCTTAACTAGTCTGGATGATTGGTTGTCAGACTTCCATACAGTTCAATTTTCTGTTAGTTCTGGATATTTTCTTATTTCTAAATGTTTGTTGTCCTTAATTTTGGTTGTGTGAGGAGGCACAGTGTGTCCACCTATGCCTCTATCTTGGCCGGAAGTCTCTAGATTTTTCTTTATTTCACTTAGTGTAACCTTCACCTCTTCTTTTATGTTGTTGCTGTACTCAATGAGTTCTTTGAGTGTTCTGATCACCAGTGTTTTGAACTGTGCATCTGTTAGGTTGGTTGTCTCCATTTTGTTTAGTTCTTTTTCTGGGGTTTTGTTCTGTTCTTTAATCTTGGCCATATTTCTCTGTCTCCTCAATTTGTCAGCCTCCCTGTGTTTGTTTCTGTATGTTAGGTAGAACTGCTTTGACTCCCTGTCTTAGTAGCATGGCCTGTTGTTGAAAAGGCACCTGTAAATTATATGGAGTGGAGCATTAGGTAATGCCAGGGCGGGCCATCCCTGTTCACTGCTTTGTAGCTCTTTGTGGGGTGAGGGTTCAGAGAGCGGTCTGTGCTGTTGCCTGGCTTCTGGAGGTTTGCCTGGCAGTCCCCCCTTTTCCAGTTACTTCACCCACTCCTCTTATATGAGTGGAGCCGTTCTAGCTGTTGCTCTGGTGTTGAATCCTAGAGTGGGTGGGTTTGCATACATTTTAAGACCTGCTGGCCCTACAAGTAGAGTTTCCTGAAAATCTGGCAATTTCTTCTGGCACCCCTATCCCACTGGTTTTTATAGCCAGAAGTTACAGGAATTTATCGTCCCAGTGCTGGAACCCTGGGCTGTGTGGTCTGGCCTGCGGATGGGATCACTTGCTCCCAAAGTATCCCTCCCAATTTTTATCCACCACACATGAATGTGGAACCACCCATGCCCCTTCTGCCACCACTGCCTTGCTGCACCACACTGTGCCTCTCTACCTGTCTCCGCATCTCTGCCTCTCCTACCTGTCTGGATGAACGTGGTTTCTTTAAGTCCTTGGTTGTTAGATTTCCATACAGCTCTGGGTATATTTCTTTTGAGATTTAGTTGTAATTCTTTTTGTGGTTGCATCAGGAGGTGAAGTGTGTCTACCTACGCCTCCATCTTGACCAGAATCTCTCATACTTTCTAGGTACTATACTCAATTGTACATTTCCTTACCCTCTTTTATTTTTGCTCTCAAATTGTTTATAAAAATAACTTAGAGGTACATAGCAGTGTTTGTCTAGTAAAATTTACTAACTTAGGATAAAATTTAGAAAGGTTTATACTGGGTCTGTGCCTGTTTGAATTACTATGAGATTCAAGTTAAGCATTTTTAAAATGCATGTTTATTTTAAGAGCTCTGTATACCTGTGGAAAACTTTTCAGATATAGGTAGGTAAATTAAGATATTTGGTAAATGGGTTAGCTTTTTAAATGGTTTTTGATATTACATTTTTGTCATAAGTCTTATTTATTCAGTGTTAACTGTGCTGTGCATCTAAATCATCATTGTATTTGTTCTGTGGAGTTAAGTTGCTCTACGTTAGCTGCGGACAATGCTAGTTAGTAACCTGACAGATTCACCAGCAAACTTAGGACTGTATCTGGGGAGACCAGCTTTGGGAAGATACATAAGTACTTGACTTCCTGAGTTTGAGTTTTTCCTCATTGAATAAAAAGAAGAAATTAAAGTACATATGTGCTCCCTTGCAGCTAAAATATTTCTCAGAAAAGTTCCTTGTTTTCAAAGCTCCCAGTCATTTCTAATGGCAATAATATTTTGCAAACTCTTGTATTGATTCCTTACACATTGGGTTACCAAATCATATTTGTGTATTTTTTCATTTCCTTTAAGATAGAAAAGTATCTTTTTATTTCTGTTTAGCCACCAAGACCTTTCATATTTATTTGAGTTACTTTAATAACGTTGTTATTCTTTCTTTGTACCATCTTGGAATAATCATGTGTTACACACTTAAATCATGACGACACTAGCAATGGTATGATGTTTTGCCATAAGTAATTGGTTGAAATTTAAATGTGCCAGGGAGCTGCATCATTTTTGTGTACAACCCACTGGAACCATTGTTAACCATTGGTGTTAAAAGCCTTGGTGCAGTCTGCTTTAGACCATGAGACTTTTCAACATTCTTTCAGGCCTTTCTCACTCCATCTTCTAGGGTATTGAATAACTAACATTAGGCCTGCTTTGACTCAATTTCAGGGTCCCCACTCTGAAAACAGTCAAAAGTTAGTGCTTGAATATGTGGATTTGGAGCCAATAGTAGGTCACGCATTGAATGATATGTTGAATTTTTAGCAGTAGACCTTCAGTTGACTTTATGTGTTTTATACTACTGTGTTCCAATTCCTCAGACCCCTTTGTTTTCCTTTTAAATTTTCCTTGGAAATATGACTTTGACTGAAATTTGTAACCAGTGTAACAACTACCTTGCACTTTTGTCTAAGAGACTAAACCCTTAATTGAAATTTCTAATAATGATTTTAATCTGGTTGTCCATTTGATGCCTCTCAGGGAAATCATTTTGCTTAATATCTAATAGCCTCTCTTCTTTGCTCAAGTTTCCCACATGTCTCTTTTCTCATATTCCCTCCAGTTCACATTTCTCTTCTCAAACTTAGGTTCTGCTTTGGTATAACTCAGTCACACTATAAATTCTAAAATAACCTTATCAGCTTTCCAGTACATAATGATATGCATAGCACCTTTTATTTATTTATATGCAATAAAGATATAGTGCATTTATATTAATGTTTTATTACTTAAGAATAAAACTCATCTCCTGAGATAAAATTACCTTGGGTACCTAGTGTAATTATCCACAGGCCTAGGTAGTCAGAAAATATTTAAAGGTGTTTCTTTACCTATTCAGACATTCTTAGTAGTAATAGCACTTTAAAAATGTGTATGCTATATACTATATATACTATAAAAGGATTTCAAATATCCCTGTTAAATTGCTTTCAAATTAAACTGAGTGTAATCTAAAAGGCTTTTTTTTTTTTTTTTTTTTGCAGAACAACATTCAGATACGTTTTTGTTAACACCCAGTAGATACATCTATGTAGTGATAACTTGGTACTCTGAATTTTTTGAAAGAAACTATTATCAACAATTAACTTTCTCAGAATAGTCATATTGTTGTATAGTCATATTTTGCATATGCTTATACTGCTTTGGCTTTATTTAGCACAATGTAGTGAGGAAACCCTAAGTCTTTGCTAATATTTTAAAGCCCTCAGTGATACCCCTCAACGCATGTGAGAATTTAGCTAACTGCCAAGTTATAGGGAACAGTCCACACAAGACTGCCCTCACTTCTAATACCAATTGCATGTAGGTATTAGAACCACTCTCAGGTTCAACAATTTTCTACAAGTCTTCACAGAACTCACTAAAAACTATTACACTGATGTTCACAGTTTATTACAGGGAAAGGATACAGACTAAAATCATCCATATGAAGAAGTACATAGGTGGAGTCTGGGAAAGGTACCAAAGGCAGGACTTCTCTTTTCTTCTTTGTATGGTCATGGACAAGTCATTTCCCCAACATTTATGTGTGACAGTACTCACAGTGTGGTTCCAACCATGGAAGCTCAGCAGAGCCTTGGTGCCTAGAGGTTTTATTTAGGCTTGATGGTATATTGCCCATGTGGCTGACCTTTAGTCTCAAGCCCTTCTGCAGGCAGCACTGATAATCACAGGGCCCAGAACCCCCAGGTAAACAAAGACAATCTTATTAGGAGACATTCCAAACATGTATACATCACTTGCCAGTAGTAGAGGTCAAAGTCTTCTACTAGAGGTCTCTCTCTTCAGGTAAGATTCATTCTTCACTATACAAACTACAGTCTGCAAATTTATGGACATTTTTAGAAATTCTAGCAGTACTTTTGAGTCTATACCCTGAGCATATGTGTGAAAGCTTTTTACAGTGAAGTGTACATTTCTGTTCCATGAAGTGGTGAGCTTTTATGATAATTTTCATTATTGTTGGTTTGGCCAAATAATCCATATGGTTTTTTCCATAAAATAAAAAACATTTTTCATTTTCACCAATAAGTTTATTGATTTGGATATTCTGAGTATGTCAAGTGTCTCCCGCGTGGTATAATGTTGGTCATTCTCAATTAATTTGTTGATTTGATCTCTGTCAATTTCACCTGGTCTGCCAGACTGCAGAGCATCATCCAGTGTGAAACCTCCAGCACAAAATTTTGAAAACCACTTTTAACATGTTTGATCAGTCATAGCACCTATGGCACAATTTTTTTTTTTTTTTTTTTTTTTTTTTGCATTTCAGTTGTGTCTTTACCTTTCTTGAAATAATAAAGCATAATATGCTGAAATGTTGCTTATTTTCTTGCATCTTCAATAGTGAAATGGCTATACAACACTTCACCAATTTTGATTTTTTTAATGACAGCGGTTATAACAGCTGTACAATCTGTTATAACATCTATCACAACACAGTCTGACAAAATTGTTTTTAATGAAGTTAACAGCAGTTAAGCACTACTACAGCCATCCTACGAAAAAACTTTTTGGACAACCCAATATTTTTTTCCTAAATATCTGTTTCTCCATTTCTTCTTTCTACTTGTCAGTCTTTTTGCCATGTCCTGTACTGTCTATTTTAAGCCAATTTAGTGTTAAAGAACCTGTAATATAAGATAACTATGTTTTATTGGTTATTTCTGAAAAATAAAAACAACTTATGATTTGCTTTCTCACTTTGTTTCCATATAACATTTTACTCTGCTAACCACGTTTCAAACATTTTGTCAAGATTAACCAAGTGTTAAAGTTTGAGGACTATTTTCTCCACCTGAGCCCTAAAGTTATCTCTTCAGGACCAAATTAAGCTAGGATTAGTTTCCCTGTTTACCTAAATTATTTATATTGGGTGCTCAGTTGCTGAAACCAAATTTATTATGTTCAAGCCTCAATAATTTTATGATCACAAGGTGCCTGAAACCAAAGTGTTACATTTATAGATACATAAGGTACATGTAGAAAGGGTAAGTTTTGTTGCAGGTATATTTTGTTCTACTTCATTAATTCAGTATTATTCTGTAGCAAAATATATGAACTGCTACATTGAATAGAAATAGTTAAAGCTGGACACTAACACTGCTCTTTCCTCATTATTGTTACATCCTGCACTGCTGACTTAGGATGTCAATCATGGATTAACTGAGGTAAGTTTGGTGTCATAGTCTCATGTTCAGAGTAAAATATACTTTTCTTTGTCTTAAGTGGTAGGAGAGCCATAGGTTCTTTGTTTGTGCAACTTTGAAACATATATGTAATTAATTATAAAAATAAATGTTTACAAATTGTGCTGTATAACTTCTCAGAATTTTATGAATAAAATTAAAATCCCTGTTTTAATTTAACATTACACCTCTATCATTCCTTTCAACAATATTTACTTAAAATTAGTTTCTATTTTCTTAAAGTCTTCCAGCACAAAATTGAATGTGTTCTTAGAATATTAAAAAACACATTTTTAAAATTTGACAGATGCATACACAATGAGTCAGAAAACATTTTATGTTAGAGAAGTAAAATCTTCAAATTTTTAAAGTAATAATTGATGAAATGGTCATAAAATTAAATAAATTTTTGGTATGATTATCTTCCTCACTTTGCATTACATAATCAGCAATCCTAAGCCTACTTTTCAACACTTAGGAGTGTTGGTACTTCTTTTATATTTCTCTAATGGCCTGTTTTGTTCTTTTGCTTTGCTTTTTTCCCACTTGAACCAATGAAGCATTTGGAGTTAGCTTCAAATTGTAGACCTAGAATTGTTTCCTTGTCCTCATATAAAATTATCAAATATAGTTGTGGACTTTGCAAAGAGAACTTTAGAAATCACCTCAGTCTTTTGGGGTTTGAGAATAGGGAAATAACTTTCCACCATTAGTAGCTAGTTAGTGATACAAATACAGGATGGTGGTAGAAACTGTCATAAAATATAGTGAAAAATAATTTACTGTAAGGTTAAATTTTCTTATATGTTGAGAACAAAGAGTTGATATTCTGTACTGATTGGGCATTACTACATTATTTCATTTTTGGTGACCATAGTTTAGAAAGTGTTAGACAAATTGAAATACATCTAAAAGAAGGCAGTTATGATGGAGAACAGCTGGGAACCATATTTTCAGACTGGCTGAGAAAATGGAGTATCTGGTGTAGAGAAAAAGACAATTTAGGGAGAGAACATGAGGACTCGAAGTATTTAAACCATATATACTTCCCCACAGAGGCAAAATGATGACTGAAATAAAAAACAAAGTGATGCACAGTGATGTATAAAAAATGCAGATTCAGACTAATTTAAAGAGCTTTTTAAGCATTTAAAAAGAACTGGTCTGTTTTGTGGTGTATTAAGTTTTCACTGGAAGCCTTATAGCAGGGGTGCCGTGTCAGGGCTGGCACAAATACACTGCTTTGTTGGGTAGATGGGAGGAATATATCCTCCTCCATCGTCAACAGTAGGTGACTGACAGTTCATAACTCTTTGTATTTTTGTGCAAAATTCTTAGTAATCCATTACTGCATTACCTGCAAGGATAAGTAATTATAAGATGACTAATGTATGATATATATAATAATATCCCAATTTTAAAGGTTGATAGAATATAATAATACTAGTGGTGTTTATTTTGTATGTTAAATGAGCATATTGTTGGACTCATTAATGGTGGCACCCTAATGGCCTGCAGTAAATATCTGTTAAATGAATAAATAAGCCGAGCTTTATCATTGGCCTCAGTTGCTAGAGTAGCCCTAGCAGATAAGAACTAAGTACTTAAGATTTAATTGGGGGTCCCTAACTTTAGAATAATTTGCAATATACTTCACTGAAACTTGGAGTTAATATGTTAAGGAAAAGATACTTGCAATTTATGATTGTGTGGACTTGCAAGAATAATTCCCTCCTAACGTTGGGAATTGGGTTATTCCAATGCCCTGATTATCAGTAAAAATTCTATACAGGCATACCTCATTTTATTGCACTTTATTGTGCTTTATTGATGTTTCATTTTTTACAAAATGAAGGGAAGACCACCTACCAGCAAAAATATGACTTGCTTTATTGTGATATTTGCTTTATTGCAGTGGTCTGAAACTGAGCCTGCAGTATTTCTGAAGTATGCCTGTATTTGGAAATAAGTGACATGTTTTACTTGTAATTCCTGAATAACATACAATGAATAAACCAAGAATATGGTCAACTTTACAAGAAGTGACAGTGACTATAAGAAATGTAATCACAAACCAATTTGTACTAAGTTAATTTTTTATTTCCAGTTGGCAGATATCCCTGTTACAATCTGCACATATCCATTTGTATTTGACGCTCAAGCAAAAACAACTCTGTTACAAACAGATGCAGTCTTACAGATGCAGGTAAAATATTGTGTAATATTAATTTGCTTTGAGAGTGGATTTTGGATGGTTTTTAAGTCTCTTTCATTAAAAAAGTATGCAACCTTTATAAATAATTTCACTAGTTTACTTGATTGAATGTTGGTTTGTTTCAAGTCTTGTTTCTTATGTATCCCCTACTTATATACGTGGTAAAAGATGGAAGTGACTAGAGGTGAAATGATGTGAAAGGAGGATGCGAAAGGATTTGATCACTTGTTAAGAGGATGATTATGAACTATCCTTACAAAGTTTTAGTAAAAAATATTTTTCTAAGCTTGATTGTCTTTTATGTTAAGCATTCTTTTATATTTAATGAGGATTTTTAAAACTAGTTTACATTATGACTTTGAAGGACTACAGTAAGATTGCTTTTATCATTTCAACCTCTAAGTAAAACAGTTTCTCAAATGGAGGTATAGGTAGATACACTTTGCCTTGTTGCACAGCCAAAAGGACAACAACAAATTTAAAAGCAGAAAATAACCAGAACTACCAGAAAACTGAGTTCTATGGAAGTCTGACAATCAAGGAGTCAATCATCCAGACTGATAGGAGGGGTAGAGATGGGCAGCCAGGTCAGAGAGGACTAGGTGGGCAAGGTTGTGGCTGATGGACCAGTGGTCCCACATTTGCCTGTGGATAAACTGGGAGGAACAACTGGGGAGAGAGACAGAACGAGCAACCCATGGTTCCAGTGCGAGAAAATAAAGCCTCAAAACCTCTGACTGTGAAAACCTGTGGGAGTTGTGGTAGCAGGAGAAACTCCCAGCCTCACAGGAGAGTTTGTTGGAGAGACCCACAGGGTCCTAGAACGTATGTACGTACACACACACACACACACACACACACACACACACACACCTGGGAATCAGCACCAGAAGGGCCCAGTTTGCTTGTGGGTAGCAGGGAAAGTGACTGAAAGTCAACCCAGAGCTAAGCAAGTGGCATTGTTCTCCCTCGGATCCCTCCCCCACATACAGCACCAAACTCTATGACCTGGGTTGCACTGCCCTGGCAAATACCTAAGGCTCCACCCCTTACTACATAACAGGTACTCTCCAAGACAAAAAAATATGGCTCAAAGGAAAGAACAAATCAAAGCTCCAAAAAAAATAGAACTAAGCGATGAAGAGATAGCTAACCTATCAGGTTCAGAGTTCAAAACACTGGTAATCAAGATACTCACAGAAATGGATGAGTAGGGTTGCAAACTAGATGAAGAAGTGAAGGCTATGGAAATGAAATAAAGGGAACCAACAGTGATGGGAAGGAAACTGGGACTCAATGATTTGGAGCAGAAGGAAGAAATAAACATTTAACAAGAACAGAAGGAAGAAACAGGAATTCAAAAAAATGAGGAGAGGCTTAGGAACCTCTGGGACAACTTTAAATGTTCCAACATCCAAATCATAGGGATGCCAGAAGAAGAAGAAGAAGAAGAGAAAGAGCAAGAAATTGAAAACTTACTTGAAAAAATAACCAAGAAGAACTTGCCCATTATGGCAAAGGAAATAGACTTCCAAGAAGTTCAGAGAGTCCCAAAGAAGTTGGACCCAGGGAAGCACACCAAGGCACATCATAATCACATTACCCAAGATTAAAGATGAGAGAATCTTCAAAGCTGCAAGAGAAAGGGAAGCAGATACCAACAAAGGAGTTCCCATGGGATTATCAGCTGATTTGTCAAAAGAAACCTTACAGGCAAGAACAGGCTGGAAAGAACTATTCCAAGTCATGAAAGGCAAGGACCTACATCCAAGATTACTCTATCCAGCATAGCTATTATTTAGAATGAAAGGGCAGATAAAGTGCTTCCCAGATAAGGTCAAGTTAAAGGAATTCATCATCACCAAGCCCTTGTTATATGAAATGTTAAAGGGACTTGTCTAAGAAAAAGATGATCAAAACTGTGAACACTAAAATGACAACAAACTCTCAACTATCAACAACTGAACCTAAAAACAAAAAACAGAAACAAACTGAGCAAACCAGAACAGGAACAGAATCACCTAGAGATTGCATGGAAGGTTATCAGTGTGGAGAGGTGGATAAAAATGGGTAAAAAGGTACAGGGAATAAGAACCATTAATGGTAGGTACAAAATAGTTGGGAAGGTTAAGAATAGTATGGGAGCCCTGGCTGGTGTAAGTCAGTGGATTGGGCTCGGGCCTGTGAACCAAAGGATCGCAGTTCGATTCCCAGTCAGGGCACATGCCTGGGTTGTGGGCCAGTTCCCGGCAGGGGCGCATGAGAGGCAACTATACATTGATGTTTCTCTCCCTCTCTCCCTCTCTCCTTCCCTTCCCCTTTAGAGATAAATAAAATTTTTAAAAAAGTTTTTTTTTTTTTTTTAATAGTATGGGAAATGGAGAATCCAAAGAACTTATATGTACTACCCATCCATGGACGTGAACTTAGGTGGAGGAATGCTGTTGGGAAGGGGGGGTGTGGAGCAGAGGGGAATAAAGAGGAGGAAAAAAATGGGACAACTGTAATAGTATAATCAATAAAATACATTTTAAAAAGTTTCTTGAGTTTCTCTGGTACAGAATATCTAACGTAAGACTAAGGAAAAAGAAAAGGAGGAGGAGAGACCTTGAGCATTTAATATTCTAAAAATGCTTTACAAATTTAACTTTTTCCTCAAATGCTGATAGCTATTTTCATTCCTTTAAAATTAATGCATAGTTGATATTCTAAATCCCTCCAGATTTAAATAATAGGTATAGGGGGTGGGTATTTTAGATATGTACTTATTTCTGTTTTCATCAACAGAAAAAATTAAGTGTTTTTGTAGGGTTCTTAACAGCTCATAAAACTTTTTGGCACCCTTTATTAAAAACAATAAGCTAATCACTTGGTACATTTAATATAGGATATTCCATTTTAAAACAGGAACAGGGAAAACCATAGGAAAAGAAGAAAGGCTTTAAATGGTAAAAGCCAAATGCTTGCTTTCTAAGCACATATGGTGATCACTCTACTAGATGAATTTCTCTAATACCTCCTTATTTAGACAGGCTGTTTCTTATTCTCTTTAGAGTTTTGTTTTAATGTTGGTTTTATTTTTTACCTCATTCTCCATCCCAGTTCTCTTTTGAGAAACAACAGTGTTCAGATTTATCAGTATTATATAGTTCCATGCTTAATTTTTTTTTAAATCTTCACCTGAGGATTGGGTGAAGAAGAGAGAGGAAGGGAGAGAGAGAAACATTGATTGATTTCCTCTCATACACGCCCTGACTGGGGACCAAACCCATAATTTAGGTTTGTGCCCTGATTGGGGATTGATCCTGCAGCCTTTGGGTGCACAGGATGATGCTCCAACCAACTGAGCCACCCAGCCAGGGCTCCATGCTTGCTTAATGGTATCATTCATTATATGTTGATGAAAAAAATTCAAAAGGGTACTTTTTATGCTCCAAACACAGTTTATTAAGCTCTTTTACTGTAGTAGATACTGTGTTAGCTGCTATATGAATTCATTAGTATAGGAATTATTATAGGGACTGTAGAGTATCTAAGTCATAGGTAGAGGTTGGCTTATTTAGTCACAAGTAGCTTCTTTGTATTGTTGCTATTAAAATTTTAATCTTTTCTTTTCTAGATGGCTATTGACCAGGCCCACAGACAGAATGTCTCCTCTCTTTTTCTCCCAGTTATTGAGTCTGTGAATCCCTGCTTAATTCTAGTGGTACGTAGAGAAAATATTGTAGGAGATGCAATGGAAGTCCTTAGGAAAACGAAGAATATAGACTACAAAAAACCACTCAAGGTAATTTGACTTTTTCTATTATGTAATTGGGACTTTTATTTAGAAAATATGTTTAAAGTTTTTCTGTTTGTTTTTTGTGTATCTTTGAAACTTAATAAAATTATGTACTTTAAATTGTTTAATTAATTGCTGAGCACTTATTTGTAATCAATAGCATGTTATAAGGTCTCCAGAATATAGTTTCATTCTTTACATTCATTGTTTATATTATGCTGTCTTAGGTTATATTTGTTGGAGAAGATGCTGTTGATGCAGGAGGGGTACGCAAAGAATTTTTCTTGCTCATCATGAGGGAATTATTGGATCCTAAATATGGCATGTTTAGGTATTATGAAGATTCCAGGCTGATTTGGTTTTCTGATAAGGTAAAAAGCTCAACCATTTAAATCACTTCTATGTATATGCCTATGTATCTATACCTACATGTATCCAGTTAACTCAGTAAATAAGAATTATTATTGGATTCCTAACATTATTTGATTCAGAAATTGGCTGTATTGCAATTTGAAAAATCACAAGCTTTGGGCTCAGAGTCATCAGAACACATTAATACTTACAACACATTTCAAATTAGCAAAATAAAATAAATTAGGGAATGACTGGCCTGTAAATATTGTTGACTTTTTCATCTACTGATTTAGATATGAGGATTGAATAATAATGACCAGATTAACTTTTCACCTGGGAAGAGTTAATTTATCATTAGGGATTATTGATTTCTCTACCTTTATCATTTAGGGCAGTGGTAACTACTCAACAAACTACAGACTATGACCTAAGTTCTTCCCAACATATGTTTTTGTAAAGAAGGTCATGCCCATTTATTTATCTATTATCCATGGCTGGTTTCTAGCTACAACTGCAGAGACAGAGTTGAATTATTACGAAAGAGACCATACGGCCAAAAAAGCAAAATATCTTACCATCTGTCCCTTTACAGAGAATGTTTGCTGACCCCTGATTTAGATATGATAAATGAAATGAATGATTCAGTTTGTAGAACTTGAGTTGAAAGAAATTTGAATAGAATATTTACTATTAAATTTAATATTTACTATTAATATTCTTAATGCATTATTTATTCATTTGTGTTATCAGCATTCATTGAAGATGGTGCTTATATTGGTGCTTAGCAGATTGGTTTAATTTTTTGTTTTGCTCATGGATTTAAACATTTGGTGTTTTTCAATTCATTGCAGTTATATCTTTATTGGTGCTTACATTATTCCATCTTTGTCCAGGGAGAGCTCTTCTAGTTGGTACCTGAGTCCTTTGACACAATCTTGATACTCTTTATAGCTTCCTTGCTACCTAGTGTACTTGGTATGATAAAATGTTCCAGACTTACACATTTACTGCCTAGCAGTACCAACATTATGATAACTGAAAATCGTTATTAAAAATTGTTTTGCAGGGATTTTTGTCTGTTGCATATATCCCCAGGAGAAATATGCAAAGAGCAGTGTTTGGATATCACTTGAATTTTCTATACTCTATTGTTATACCACAAAGTGGATACATACTTAGGTTAACTTGTTTAATTTTAGTTTTGATTTTTAGGGATTACTTCTTTAAATTCAATTTATTTTTATAATTACATAAAAATATTTACATAGTTCTAAAGTCAAATCTATAAAATAAAATATCTAAGAAGTCTTAACCTCTGTCTCTACACCCTCCATCTTATTTTTCTCCTTCCTTCTACGGGTAATCTTTTTAAAAGAAATATTATGGGTTAGCCTTTTTAAAAATATAAGTACATAACAGTATGTATATCATTGTCAGTTTCCTGGTTTTGACCCTGTTTATTTAAGGTTTTATCATTGGGGAAACTGAATGAAGGGTACATGAGAAATCTCCGTATTTGTGCAATTTAAAGTATTGTGAAGAAGAGATTGTGAAAGTTCTCTTTGAATCATTTTTATTTTGCAGTGGAATAAGATGCAAAGTCACTAGAGGGTTGGGATGAGAGACGTAAGGGTGTTGAAAGGTGGAAGAGAAAGGAGAAGTGGTAAAATAATCACTTCAGGGAGCGGGGAAATAAGTTGACTGTGTAAATAAATATAGGATTAGACTGGGAGCATTGGAGGATCATTTGTAACTTTCATTCATGAATTTAAAGTGAGACCAGTCAACATGATTGTGTTTCTTTCTTTAGTCATGTTTTGCTCCAAAAGTAAAGGTAAGGATGAAGCAGTTGATTTTATTCAGGTTGGGGTTATAGCAAGTGAATATAAACAGGAAGGGCAAGGAAGTGATCATATTGATGGATCATGGAATTTAAGCTTTGAAAGGAAGTGTAAGGACTTCATTGGGGTGGTGATAGAGTTAAAAAAATAGTGGTTGTAACTGCTGATGGAGTTCAGTTGTGTGTCAAGTTATTAGGAGAAATGAGTTATAAGGTAAGAAATGATGGTTAAATAGGGAGTGCTTGAGATTGGAGGGTTACAGTTGAATGTAATATGTAACTGTAGGAATGGGTGTTTGAGATGTGATGGAGGACAAGATTGTTGGAAATAAGCAAGTCAAGAAACTGAGAGGCTAGTGTGTTGGATGCCCTTTTTGACTGGATAGTAAAATCAGAAATAATGGCAGGAGTAGTGGTAGAGAAAGCATAAAATAGTGCCAAAATCTGAGAGTGAGGGAACTATGGAAGGTCTTAGGTGATTGCACGAGGTACGGTATCGGGATGTGATCAGTTGGCATGTGTTTCAGAGGAGCTGGGTGGTTTAGAAAGGCAAATAGAAGGAAGTCTAGAAGGAGTGAAGAGCCAGAAGACCTGCCTCTTGGCCCAATCATATGAGAGGTTGGAAGAGAAAACAGACACCATGTCTGTGAGAGTGGAATAGGGTCCTTAGGAGACAGTCTTGTTTGTTTAGAAAAAGGGGAAGGAAAATTGAAAGAAGTTTAGTAGGATATGGACAGTTTTCCAATTGATAGATTGAGTGCCAGAGCAAACAGTGAAAGGGTTTGGTGGGGCAAGGACAGTTGTAAGATCATGCCAGATTTTAGGGCCTATCCAGTGCCCCATGGAAGTGGGATTAGGGATTTCCTTTGAGTTCCTTTTTGATAAAGAGGCATGTAAGGTGGAATAGTCCTGATGGCCTTCGAGGTAGATGGACAATCTACTTAAATTATGGTCTCCTTCCTGGCACTGCTATTTTAAAGCAGTTTGTAGTTATTCAGCTGTAGCATATAGAATTTGACAGGGTACCCAAGATGGAGGCCTGTCCTGCTAGGAATACAAATTGTTCAGTGGATCTTTATTAAGTTCTGCAGAGAGGTAATGTTTTGAGACCATGGGAAGGCAGTCTTCAACATGCATCTCTGTGAGATGAGGCGTTTTCAGTTATATCATGATTTGGTCAATGGACCTCCACAGAGTGCTTTTGTGTACAGTTGACACATCCCCATTGTTCTTTAATTGTTCTTTTCATTTGGTACAAGGAAATGTTCCAAGTTTATCTTGTGTTTTCTTTATCCCAGCCTTGGTATTAGCCATTTCTCTTAAGAACTGTGACTTCTCCCAGTGGAAAATGGTATTTAGGAATCAACTCTGGATGCTAGGTATAATTTTACTGCTAGGGAATTGTTGCTTTCAGTTTCTCACAACAGACAGAAATAGGAACTTTGTGTGTATGTGTACACACATACATACCTGTCATGATTTTCAACCTGCATGGTTGTGTCTACATATGTCGAAAGCCATGAGGTATACTGTTAGCTCTAATTCTGTGCAGATACCACAGAGTTTACTCTAGCTTTTCTCCCTTTCCATTTTATGTGGCAGTTACCAGTGGGAAACTTCATAGCTATCATCTTTAAGATATTTACTCAATATACCCTGTATGTAGCCAGTGTTGTGGCTACACTGGCCAAAAATTCTAATCCCTGACAAGGGGAGGGAGAAAGGCAGAGAGGGCTGTATGTTCTTTCTTTTTAAAAATATTTTATTTATTTATTTTAAGGAGGGCGAAAGAGAGAAAGAAACATCAGTGTGTGGTTGCCTCTGTCATACCCCCTACTGGGGACCTGGCACACAACCCAGGCATGTGCCCTGAGTAGGAATTGAACCGGTAACCCTTTGCTTCACAGGCCAGCACTTAAGCCATCATAGGTCGGCTGGTGAGCCACACCAGCTAGGGCTGTATGTTCTTTTTTATTTTATTTTTTTAGTAAGGTAAAATACACATTACATAAAATTCACAATTTTATGAAATTTTAAATACACAATTTTGGTGGCATTTATTACATTTGCACTGTTGTGCAACTGTAATACATGATGAAATGTACTAGAACATTCATCATCTCAAAGGGAAACACTAAGCAGTTACTCCCCATTTCCTTCTCCCTCCAATCCCTGACAACCACTACTTTATTAGCTATGGATTTGTCTATTTTTGGTATTTGCTGCAACTGGAATGAAACTACAGTGTGGCCTTTTTTTCTCTGGCTTCCTTGTTCCTTTTAATAGCTGAATAATATTCTAGTGTCTGGATATGCCACATTTTGTTTATCC
The DNA here is from genome assembly GCA_004027475.1 of Anoura caudifer. Taxonomy (NCBI): domain Eukaryota; kingdom Metazoa; phylum Chordata; class Mammalia; order Chiroptera; family Phyllostomidae; genus Anoura; species Anoura caudifer. Next base: position 2,879 of record PVKU01002511.1, on the reverse strand, counting down.
ACTTAAACATTAACTGATGGGCATTTGAGTTGTTTACCTCTTTTGGTAAAATATTGTGAATACTGCTGCTGTGACCACTCATGTATTGTACAAGTTTTTGTTTATACACTACTTATTTTGGTTATGTACAAAGCAGTGGGATTGCTGGGTTCTATGAAAATTCTGTCTTTTTGAGGAACCAGCAAACCTTTCCACAATGGCTGTACCATTTTATATCTCATTCAGCAGTATGTGAGGATTCCAATTTCTCCACATTCCTGGTGCCAGTGTTTGCTGTTTCCCTTTTATTATTATATATTTTAAAATATATTTGTTTATATATTTCTTATTAATATAGTGGGTGTGAAGTGATATCTCATTGTGGTTTTGGTTTGCATTTTAGCAATGCTAATGATGTACTTGCCTGGTCATTGTATATCTTCTTCAGCACAATATCTTTTTATCTTAAAAAGATATCTTTTTATAAGATAAAAAATATCTTATTTTTTTTAAAGATTTCATTTATTTATTTTTAGAGTGGGGGAGGGAGGGAGAAAGAGAGGGAGAGAAACATCAGTGTGTGGTTGCCTCTTGCATGCCCCTTATTGGGGACCTGGCGCACAACCCAGGAATGTGCCCCGACTGGGTTTCAACCGGCAACTCTTTGGTTCACAGGCCCTCACTTGTCCACTGAGCCACACCACCCAGAGCAGCAAAATGTCTTTTAATTGGATAATTTTCTTTCTGTGTTCTGGATACTAGACCCTTATCAAATACATGACTTACAAAAAGTCTCTCCCATTCTGTGGGTTGTATTTTTACTTTCTTGATAATGTCCTTTAATGCACTAAGGTTTTAAATTTTAGTAAAGACTTAGTTGTCTTTTTCTTTTGTTGCTTGTGCTTTTCATAATAAAGAAACCATTAACAAATTTAAAGTCATGAAGATTTAACACTGGGTTCTCATTTAAGAGTGTTATAGTTTTAGCTGTTATAGTTAGACCTTTGATCTATTTTAAGTTAATATTTGTGTATGCTGTGAGATAAGAGTTCAACTTCATTCTTTCCATGTTAATACCTGATTGTCCTATTGTTTGTTAAAAAAAACTATTCTTTCCCCTGTTGAATAGTCTAAGCACACTTGTTGAAAATTAGTTGACGATTATGGATTTATTTCTGAACTCTTCAGTTTTATTCCAATGATGTATATTGTCTTAACTATTTGCCAGCACCTCACTATCTTGTTCACTGTGCTTTGTAGTAGGTTTTCAAATTGGAATGTGTGAGTCTTCTCACTTTGTTCTCATTCAATATTGTTTTGACTATTAGGGGTCCCTTGCAATTCTATATGAATTTTAGCTTTTCCATTTTTGCTAAAGAAAGACCATTGAGGTTTTGATAAAGAATATGTCAAATCTCTAGATCACTTTGGGAAGTATTACCATCCTGACAATATTGTCTTTCAGTATGTGAACATGAGATGCCTTTGCATTTATGTAGATCTTCAGTTTTTTCAGCAGTATTTTGTAGTTTTCAGTGTATAAATTTTACGCTTCCTTGGTTAAATGAATTTGTAAGTATTTTGTCCTTTTTGATGCTCTTAAAATCGAATTACTTTTATTTTTGGTTTATTGCTAGCATACAGATATACAGCTGATTTTTGTATATTGATCTTGTATCATGTAACTTCGCTGAATTTATTAGCTCTAATAGTTTTTTTGTGGATTCTTTAGGATTTTCTGTATTTAGGATCATATCATCTACAAATCCAAGAGATTTCATTTTACTTCTTTCTTTCCAATTTTGAACCTTTATTTCTTTCTGTTGCCTGATTGCCCTGAGTAGAACTTTCAATACATTGTCAAATATAAGCAGTAATAGTGAGCGTGCTTCTCTCTTGTTCCTGATCTGAGTGGGATGTTAGCTATGGGTTTTTTTTTTTTGTTTTTTGTTTTTTTTTTTTTTTTCATAAAACCCTTTCATCGTGTTAACAAAGTTCCCTTCTATGCCTAGTTTGTTGAGTGTATTTACCATGAAAGAGTATTGCATTTTATGAGATGCTTTTTCTGCATTAATTGAAATGATCATACAGTTTCCTTCCTTCTGCTAATGTGATATATTACATTGGTTGATTTTCTTATGTTGAATGACCTTGCATTCCTGGAATAAAGCCCACTTGATTATGATGTATAATCCTTTCCATATGCTGCTGGATTCGGTTTGCTACTATTCTGTTGATGATAAATATTTCCATCCTTATTTGTAAAGGATACTGGTCTATAGTTTTCTTCTTTATGTATGTGGTATTTTTGGTTTTGGTATCATGGTAGTGCTGATTTCATAGAATAAATTAGGAACAGTTGCCTCCTCTTTCATTTCTTGGAAGAGTTTGAGAAGGGTTGGTGTTAATTCCTATTTAAATGTTTGGTGGAATCTGGCCCCAGTCTTTACTTTTTTGGGAAGGTTTCTGATTAGTAGTCAGTTTCTTGTAATAGGATTTTCTTTCTTTTTTAATTATTTTTTTATTTACTGGTTTTGGAGAGAGGGAAGGGCAGAGAGAGAGAGAAACATTCATTTATTCAGTTCTATTTATTCATTGCTTCTGGTATGTTCCCTGACTGGAGATTGAACCCCCAACCTTGGTTTATCAGACTAATGCTCTAACCAGCTGCAGAGCTACCTGGCCAGGGCTTTGGGGTTTTTTTGTTCCCTTCCTTTCCCTTCCCTTCCCTCCCCTCCCCTCCCCTCCCCTTCCGTTCCCTCCCCTTCCCTCTTCCCCTCCCGCTTCCCCTCCTGCTTCCCTTCCCTCTTCCTTCCCTCTTCCCCTCCCTCCCTCTCCTTCCTTCCTTCCTTCCTTCCTTCCTTCCTTCCTTCCTTCCTTCCTTCCTTCCTTCCTTCCTT
>PVKU01002510.1:66380-223906 GCA_004027475.1 Anoura caudifer | reverse complement strand
AATTAAAAAAATAGTCATGGGGATAAAAAGCACAGCATAGGGAATTTAATCAATAATATTGTAGTAACTACAGATAGTGCTAGGTTGGTACTTGAAATATTGGGGGATCACTTTTTAATGTATATGATTGTCTAACCACCATGCTGTACACTTGAAATAATGTTGAATGTCAACTGTAATTGAAAAATAAAAATAAAAATAAATAATAATCATTATAATAATAATAAAAAAAAAAAAAGAAATCTCCTTCTCATTCTGGATTCTCACCTTATGTGATTTAACCCTTAATTCTGTTTCCCCTGTATAAAGCTGGTTGTAATTTTTTTAATTGTATTTTAATTGTTGTTCTTATACAGTTTTCTGTCTTCTACTCCCATCCCAGTCCACCACCCCAGCCCTCCCCAGCTCCCTCCCATTTCTACCCTGGTTGTAAATTTTTATCTTCAGTCTATACCTTTCTCCTATAGCCAGACTTATATAATTAAATCCAACTTGACTCTTCCACTAAAAAGTTCAAAAGCACTTTGAACTTGAAATTTCCAAAATCTAAGTCAGGATTTTTCCTCCTAAAACATAACTGTTTTCCAACATTTCATATTCCAATGATTATAAACAATCTGCTCAGTTTCAAAAGTCAGACATTAGGTTTCATCCTTGATTAATCAACACTCTCCCTCCTTATCTAACTTATTACCATGTTCTAAGTATCCTTTTCATTTCCATCATTACAACTCTAATCTAAATTAATAATATCTCTTACAAGGACTAATGCTGATCTTCCAAATCCACACTCATTCTCCTCCAATTTGTTTTCCATGTACAGTCAGAATGATCTTTATGAAACTTGAATCAGATAATGTCATTTCCTCTGCTTAAAATCTTTAGTAGCTTTCCTTGCTCCTCTTACAAAACCCAAAAGCTTTAACATGGTTGACAAAGTCTGTCAGGCCTTCCTCTCCTGACCTTTCCAATCCATCATGTCCCATGACTGTGCTCATTCTCCATAGGTTTCAGCTATACCCACCTTCTTTCAGGTCTCTGCATATGCCATGTCCTCACCCTTTGCTCAGGGCCTTTGCACATGCTCTTCCTACAGCCTGGACTACTCCTCCCCCTTCACCTGGGCCATCCCTGCCCTTCATTTATTTAATTATTTGTAAAGTTCTGCTCAGTTGTAACTTCCTCGGGGAAATTTTCTATGATCTCCTTGACCTAGTTGAGTTTCCCTGTTATAAGTTCTCATAGCATCAATGACAACAGAAATTCTCTTAAGCAACCTCCTCTTACCTGACTTCCCAGATTCACCATTTCCACCTCTCTGTGAGTCACACTAATTGGTACCCAAGGTACCCCCAAAACTGGCAGCTGGCAGGTCACTCTTTAACAGGCCTGCATATTTCTACTTTTTTCTTGTTTAATTTTTATCGAGTCATTTGTATTGTTCCCAAATTGATTCATGCTACTTATTATAATTTATGTAATTGAATTAAATCTTATATAAGCTAATAAAATGTGACTGCAAAAGGTATTCATTTATATGAAAACTAAATTGAATAATTTGAAAAGACTTGATTGAGGTGAGGCACCAAAACTGGCTGCTTATTTAGAAGTCAGACAATTATAAAAGATAGGGGAGGGGATTATGAAACTATGGAAGAATTCTGCAGTCAGATTTCTTTTCAAGTGTATCTTTAGCTCTCCCTCCACATTAAAGAAATGAAAACAGGAAATCACAAGAAATCAAAAACAGGAAATCATAGAAATCACCCTCAGATGATCACTGAGGGTGTGGCTTATATAAGAAAGATGATAGAGAAAAAGCTCTGCCTCCAAAGCTTCATACAGATGGGTGTGTGTGTGTGTGCGCACATATATACTTTTTATGTTAAAAATAAATACAGGGTCTGGCAGAAGTAATGTCATTAAGTGTGGTTGGTATGGTACGTGATTGTCTTGCACGAGATGGACAGCAATTTGAACATTTCACCTAAAATGTCATCTGGTGTGCTTGAGTGTGATATTGTTACATTACAGAATTATATGCTTATGATTTTGTAATGAACTATTTTTATGTAATAAAAAACAGGTGTAATTTATGTTGAACCCTATATTATAACATGTATCTTTTTTATGATTTCTCCCTCTAGTAGATCAAAACCTTTATGCAGCTAATGACACTCATGTGTTCCCATCAGGACTGGTCACATATATTGTAGAGGCCAATGTAAAATGGAAACATGGAGCTATCAGGTCAAAACATATTAGAAATTTCAAGAATGTGACAGTGTAACTGGAAAAGCTGGCGTTGGTGCTGCCTGTCACCTACCAGGCCCAATATTCAGAGATAGGCATTGAATCTTCATGGGTGCTTTATTCAGATGGCCAGCGATCTGAGAAGATGGCGGGTTTGTACCCTAACAGACATTTTAAAGTGGCTCTTTTTATAAAGAGATCAAAGTGTAGGTAAGGGGTTTGGAATTCAGGAGAAGTTAATCAGATAAAAAAAAATCTGCAGTATTCTCAAGATGGGCTGTGGTTTTTATCTGCACCCTGGGTGGTAGTCATCTCACCCTGGAGCATGATGGTTCAATTACTGTCTTGATTGCTTGCTGTCCTCCTGAGATACAAAGGTGGAACTGCTTATTGTCTCCTGGAGTCAGGGTGGGTCATATCTTCAGTCCCTGGGACAACAGCTTTCTATATGCATTGATTACTAAGCTAATTAGCTATTACCTGAAACTAAAGTTTTCCAACTTTCAAGTCCCCCATCAACAGCAGAGCTTTAAACCAAGCATGGGGCCTGTTTAAGTGCAGGGCCCCATGAGCCTGCACAGGTCACATACCCATGAAGCTGATGGGGGGCTCAAATTCTGAAAAAAATTTAGTTTCAATAATAGCTATAAGCTTAGTAATCAATGTATGCCAAAAGCTATTGTTCCAGGAACTGAAGGTATGACCCAACCTGAGTCCAGGAGACCATAAGCAGTTCCACCTTTGAGCCTCAGGAGGACTGCAGACAATCCAGATGGAATCTGAGCCATTGTGCTCCAGGGTGAGATGAGCACTGCCTGGGGCACAGTTTAAGACCACTGCCCAGGGAGAGAATGCTGAAGTTGTTTTTTTAATCCAATTAACCTTTCCCTGAATTCCAAACCCCTGACCTACACTTTGTTCACTTTATAAAAAGGGCCACTTTAAAATGGAATTTAAGATGGTCTGTTAGGGTATGAACCTGCCATCTTCTCAGATCACCAGCTATCTGAATAAAGTGCCCATAAAGATTCAATCCCTGTTTCTGCTTATTGGGTCTGGTGCATGACAAGCAGAACAAATGCTGACTTTTCCGGTTTCAAAACCAGCTCTGATTCCCATTTCCTAATGCACAGGTGGGCACAGGTAACCAGGTTCTTGGTGATAGGGACAAAGAATTGAACCAAACACGCAGATGTTATAGCAGAGAACGTGGGGGAGCAGGCCACCTCCAAGCAGAGATTGACCTCATTGGCTGGAGGGATTATATTTTTATAGGGTGGATCCTTCCTGGTTAGTTTTGGTGGGATTTTATTGTGCGTATACAAGTAGTTGTATTACTGTAAAGCTACTACGCATGTGGTCTCTCATGATTTTCCTTGATTGGCCACCAGAGAAGGGGTTGCACAATGTTATCAAAAGGATGTCCCCCTTCTCCTGAGGTCCCCCTGTACCAGGTTTGCCTTTCCCACTGCCAGAGAATTATAGCTCCCCACGTCAGAGATTGGTGAAAAGGGAAGGAATTATTTATTCAAAAGTTATACAGACTTAAGAGTAATAACTTAATGTCTTCATTAAAATCCCAAAGTCCCTAAAACACCCACAAACACACAGTCCTTCCTTCTCCTCTTTGCCCGGTCTAGAGTACTGTATCTCAGGAAAAGAAATAGAGGTCTTGGCTCAGGTAGGCCCCGGTTCTACCCAGTAATCTGTGCTCAGCTGGCAGGCTTCCCTCGGTTCCTGGCACCATCAGCTGTGTCGCCAGGATCTCCAGTTCTTAATCCAAAACCACATGGCACCTCCTCATGGCTCACCAGCAAGAGTCCTTTTCCCCCTTTCCTTCCCACAGTGTCTCTGCTGCATTCTTCCAAATTGCTGAGAGAGAGCTCTGCATTGCTGCTACATCTTGCTTTCCAGCTTCCTAAGCTGGGTGGTTCTTCTTGTCATGGCTGCCCCATCTGGGTTTAAATCCCAGCACCAATCTTCCTATGCAGTCCCATTTCCGACTCCTCCCACAATTGGCTACACCTGCCAGCATTCCAATATTTTTCCAGCTTTTCTGGGCCGTCATAGTAAGTCTGGGCAGGCTTGGCCCTGTGGTGTGGAGCCAATCATCTCCAAGCTCTTATGCAGGCACTGTAACCTGGGGGAGTTGCCTCCCAGTTACATCTTGGGTGAAAGTCACTCCCATCCTCCTGGCTCAAAGCACGGCTACAGCTACTTAACATATCCATGAAACCAGTTAAAAGTTATAGATATGTTAAATGACTGTGCTAGAAGTTATCTGCAAAACTGTTGCTATGCAGAACAACTCTCAATGGCCCTGCTCCACATGTCCCATCACCCAGTTCACACTTGTAGGGGTGAGGACATCCCATATTTTTAATTTTTCCTGGACACCCTGAGTTCTGGGTCCCATTACAAATCCTTCTTCGGGGGGCCCCCTGGCTGCACTAACACAGAACTTGGCATTAAGTCAGTAATTCTTTCCCTCAACAGGTATTCACCAAAGGCCTTCAATATGCTAGGCACTAGTCTAGACTCTGGAAATAGAGTATGGAACAGAAATGATAAAACTCTTGCCCTCATGGAGCTTAATTTCTATTGACCATGTTAAGAAAGCAGGGGATATATATATTATGAACAATAAACATAAAATATGTAGCATGTTAGATGGTGTTAATGCTAGGGGATAAATAAAACAGGGAAAAGGAGAGAAGAGTGTGAGAGATATTAAATATTTGTTGAATTAATATAATGAACTGCTAATCAAAACTCAAAGGAGAATAAAAAGGCAAAATTTGTCACAGAACAGACCTGAGGGTGGTGAATGATACACTATTACCAGATGGACCCACACTTGTGCTCCGGGGGTCCCCCCACCCCTACTGCATTCGCCTTGCCTGCCACCAGGGAAAGACGTCTCTCAATGCCAGAGATTGGTGAAAAGGAAAGGGATTATTTATTTAAAAAGTTATACAGATTTAGAGTAATAACTTCATGTCTTCATTAAAAATACTAAAGTCCTTTAGAATACCCACAACGCACAGTCCTTCCTTCTCCCCTTTGCCCAGTCCAGGGTACCATGTCTCAGGAAAAGAAGTAGAAGTCTGTGGTTCAGGCAGCCCCTGGTTTCCGGCATCATCAGTTGTGCTGTTGCTTTGATCTCCAGTTAATCCAAAACCACCCGGCACCTTCTCATGAACCACCAGCAAGGATCCTTTCATCCCTTTTCTTCTAGGCAAAATATCTCCTGCTTCCTAAGCCACATGGCAAAAAAGGCACGCCCTAAAGCTGCATGGTCCCAATTTTCACCAAAGCCACATGATCCCCAAAAGCCCTGAAAGGCTGCCATGCCTGGGTTTAAATCCCAGTGCCAATCTTCCTCTATAGCCCCATTTCCGATTCCTCCCACATTCATCACACCTGCCAGCACTCCCGTATTCTTCCAGCTTTACTGGGCTGCCATAGTAAATCCAGGCAGGTGTGGCCCCATGGCATGGAGCCAAAAATCTGCAAGCTTTTATGCAGGTGCTGTAACCAGAGGAAGTTGCCTCCCAGTTACATCATGGGTTGAAGTCATTCCCACCCCACCCCCCCAGCTCAAAGCATGGCCACAGCTGTTTAACATATCTATGAGACCAGTTAAAGGTTATAGGTATGTTAAATGACTGTGCTAGAGGTTATCTGCAAAACTGTTGCTATGCAAAAAAACTCTCAATGGCTCTGCTCCATGCATCCCATCCCCCAGCTCAGACTTGTGGGAGTGAGGACATCCTATACATATATATTTTTCTAATACTTCCTGAACACCCTGAGTTCTGGACCCCATTACAAATCCCAATTTTGGCAGCACCCCCCTTGGCTGCACCCTGTTACAAATTCAACACCAACAAAATCAACAACAACAACAACAAAACAGAGCCAGGAAAAGTAAGAATATAAACAAAAGTCAAAATCAGAAAAAATAGAATAAGTTATGTTTAATGGTTCTGACCTTTCTGGTAACCAAAGCAAAAGATAAGAGATGACCAATCACATAATTCTTAATCACAACGGAGGATACATACCAATGTCCTAGAGATAAAAAGAGGAGATGGCAGTCTACCTCTTACTTCCTTACAGGACAAGATGAGATTGCAGCTGGGAAAAGAACTTAAATAAACATAAGGTAAACATATGCAGGGAGGTATTACTATTAGAATTCTTTTACAGGATAAAAGAGAAAACTTTTCATTGTAACATCTTTGTTTTTCCTGGAAGGGTGCTAAGTAAATTCATCCTTGTAGGCAAAGAAACTTTCAAATAGGTTAACATTTTGAAGTTGAAATCCAACAATCAACTCAGCCCCCCAAAATTTCAACCAGTCTGTATAAATTTTACCAAGCTCCCTTCCTGATCCTTCCTATAGGAAAGTGACTGGCCAGTGCCAGGCATGCAGTGACATTTGACAAGATGTCCTGGGTCTCCCTCCTCCCTCCTTTTCCCCCGCCCTAATGCCTCTTGGATAGAACTTGAAGCTGCCAACACCTTTTCCTTCTGCTCTTCCCTCAGAACCCCATCAACCCAAATCAGTAGCCCCAGGACACAGGGTAGGTCCATCCTCATGCACATGTCTTGTGAACACATGGACTGGAGCCAAGAAACTGCTACTTAAGAGCGGAGAAAAATGGCTACCCAGGTTCCTCACCTTCCTGCCACTCTCCCTCTCATCCTTTCCTGCTCCACATCTTAGTCTTTCCCTCTGTGCTGCCCTCTCACTGCCATCACCATTTTCTTAGAGGAAGTTCTATTGACTCAAAGTTGCAGAGACAGATGGTTCAATCTGACAGAGAAATGAAAGAGAAGGTGACAGAAACAGACTACTCATTTTTGTCTCTTTTTTCTTTGTGGCCATTACCCTGTGTCTATATCTCTGTCCCACACAGTGACAAACCAAATAAATATGTGTGTACTTGAGAGACAGTTTAATGGGAAACATGGATAAAACGTACCAGCCACATTGACGAGTAGATTGTCTTTTATCTAGATGGGAAAAATAAACCTCATTAATACAAAAACATGGTAGGACCCTGAAAGAGCTCAGAGAAGTTAATCTTGTGGCTGTTTAAGCAATGATTTTCCAGATTCCCTCAGTGGCCCATCTGACCTCTTCTGACACTGAACAGCAACCCATGGAAAATAGCTCCAGCCAGAGAGAAAAAATATATGAATATTTCCACCAAAGGTGTTTCCACACTATGACTCTTATGATGTTGGAATTTCTCCATACAATGGGGAAAATGAAGGAAAGAGAAAGCATTCCCCACCATCCACTGTTTCCGGCATTAACAGATGACACCAGCCCTTTTCTGGGTACCCAGTTAGGTATCAAAGAGACACCATTATTGAAAGAAGAGTTTGCTGCAGGGTTTCTATTTTAGGCCCCATGCCAGTAAATATAACTGTTTCCCCTGACTTGAGTCTGGGGCGTGCTTGAGCTACATGCACAGGGCTGTTTGGAGCACACCTTAAATGTGGTCTTTGAAATGCTGAGTGTGGTACATGTGGTCATTGTTTTTCTTTTTCTCTCCTACAGTAGAATTAGAAACTGTTCTTTTTGAAAAAATTGTTGTTCTTGTACAGTTTTCTGTCTTTTACTCCCATCCCAGTCCACTGCCCCAGCCTTCCCCACCTCCCTCCCATTTCTACCTCCCTAATTTTTGTCCATATGTCCTTTATCCTTGTTGCTCTAAACCCTTCCCCTTCCCCCCTGAAATTCCCTCCCCTCTCCCCTCTGGTCACTGTCAGCCTGTTCTCTATTTCAGTGTCTTTGGTTATATTTTGCTTGTTTGTTTGTTTTGTTGTTTAGGTTCCTGTTAAAGGTGAGACCATATAGTATTTGTCTTTCACTGCCTGGCTTACTTCGCTTAGCACAATGCTTTCCAGTTCCATCCATGCTGTTGCAAAGGGAGGAGCTCCTTTCTTTCAGCTGCATAGAATTCCACTGTGTTAATGTACCATAGTTTTTTGATCCGTTCATTTACCGATGGGCACCTAGGTTGCTTCCAGCATTTGGCTATTGTAAATTGTGCTGCTATGAACATTAGGCTGCATAGGTTCTTTTGGACTGGTGTTTCAGGGTTCTTAGGATATAATCCTAGCAGTGGAATTGCTGGGTCAAAAGGCAGATCCATTTTTAGTTTTCTTACACAATTCCATACTGCTTTCCATAGTGGTTGTACTAGTCTGCAATCCCATCAACAGTGCTCTAGGGTTCCCTTTTTTCCACAGCCTCTCCAACACTTGTTGTTTGTTGCTTTGTTTATGATGGCCATTCTGACTGGAGTGAAGTGGTAGCTCATTGTGGTTTTAATTTGCATCTCTCTGATAGCTAGCGATACTGAGCATCTTTTCATGTGTCTCTGGATCTTCTGTATGCCCTCCTTGGAGAAGTGTCTGTTAAGTCCTTTGCCCCTTTTTTAATTGGGTTGCTTGTCTTCTTAGAGTGGAGTCATGTAAGTTCTTTATATATTTTGGAGATTAAACCCTTGTCTGAGGTATCATTGGCAAATATGTTTTCCCATATTGTTGGTTCTCTTTTATTTTAATACTGTTTTCTTTAGCTGTGCAGAAGCTTTTTTATTTTGATGAGATCCCATTTGTTTATTCTTTCCTTTATGTTCCTTGCTCTAGGGGTCATATCAGTAAAAATGTTGCTGTGTGAAATATCTGAGATTTTCCTGCCTATGTTCTCCTGTAGGACTTCAATGGTGTCATGGCTTATATTTAAATCTTTTATCCACATTGAATCTATCTTTGTGTATGGTGTAAGTTGGTGCTCAAGTTTCATTTTTTTGCATGTAGTTGTCCAATTCTCCCAAGACCACTTATTGAAGAGGCTATTTTCACTCCATTTTATGTTGCTGCCCCCTTTGTCAAATATTAATTGACCATAGAGACTTGGGTTTATTTCTGGGCTCTCTGCTCTATTCCACTGGTCCATGTGTCTGTTTTTATGCCAGTACCAGGCTGTTTTGATTACAGTGGCCTTGTGATACAGTTTAGTATCAGGTATTGTGATCCCTCCTACTTTGCTCTTCTTTCTCAAAATTGCTGCAGCTATTTGGGGTCATTTGTGGTTCCATATAAATTTCTGAAGTGTTTGTTCTATGTCTGTGAAATATGCCATTGGTAATTTAATAGGTATTGCATTGAATCTATAAATTGCTTTGGGTAGTATAGACATTTTGATGATGTTAATTCTTCCAATCCATGAACACAGTATATGTTTCCATTTGTGTCTTCCTTGATTTCTTTCTTCAATGTTGTGTAGTTTTCTGCATACAGGTCTTTTACCTCCTTGGTTAGGTTTATTCCTGGTATTTTATTTTTCTTTTTGTTTTATCTAATGGGATTTTTTTCTTGATTTCTGCTTCTGCTGTTTCATTGTTGGTATACAAAAATGCCTTTGATTTCTGGATATTGACTTTGTATCCCACTGTTTGGCCAAATTCATTTATTAGGTCAAGCAGCTATTTTGCCGAGTCTATAGGATTTTCTATGTACACTATCATGTCATCTGCAAACAATGATAGTTTTGCTTCCTTCTTTCTGATTTGAATGCCTTTAATTTCCTTTTCTTGTCTAATTGCTGTGGCTAAAACTTCCAATACTATATTGAATAGAAGTGGTGAAAGTGGACAACCTTGTCTTGTTCCTGATCTTAGTGGAAAAGATTTTAGTTTTTGCCCGTTGAGTATTATATTGGCTGTAGGTCTCTCATATATGGCCTTGATTATGTTGAGGAATGCTCCCTCTATTCCCACTTTGCTGAGTCTTTTAACATAAATGGGTGCTGTACCTGATTAAATGCTTTTTCCGCATCTATTGATATGACCATGTGATTTTTGTCTTTGCTTTTGTTTATGTGATGTATTACTAGAAATTGTTCTTTAGTGGCTTGGGGACTAGTGAATTCCAGCCCACTTTTACCCCCACCTCAATTGATCTCATAACTGATAATTTCAGAAGAATGTCTTCTCCCTACTGTCTCCTCTCTCTGGAAGCTTGGGTCCTCCAGTGTTCTCACTTCCCCAGAGATGGCCTTGGCCTCACTTTCTTTTTGGTGACTCCTGGCAGTCCAGTCATGATTCTCTGTCCAGTTCCCTGAGGCTGAATACTTGTGAGGACTCATTCAAGATCAGCTCCTGTAGTCCACCATGATTGACTAATACATTTGCCAGGTTTGCAGTTTGGTTCTACCCTGGAGTGTCCCTACTGAGTCATCTCATTTTTCTACTCCTCTCTTTCCCTCACCTGTCTCCAAATCCTGTCAGTTTTATACTAAAACCCTTTCCCCTCTTCATTCCTGTTGCCACTGCCTTAAGCTAAGTCCCCAATTATTGTCTACTTTAATTATTTCAATAGTCTACTACCTTTATCTGTCCTCTGCTCTGTTTTCTAATGTATCCTCAACCTTACCAACATAGTTATCATTCTTCTTTTCTTATATAAGTCGGGATTTCTCAACATCAAAGCTATTGACATTTGGGGTCAGATCATTCTCTGTAGGTGGCTGTCCTTTGCAGTGTAGGACAGCAGCATCTCTGGCCTCTACCCATATGATGTTAGTATCTGCTCCTAGTTGTGACAAATGAAAACTTCTCCAGGTATTGCCAAATGTCCCCAGTTGAGAACCACTGCTCTCAGAACATCCTAACTATATTGCTCAAGTATTATCAAGTAGGATTTTAAATTTTGTACTGAGTATTTGTTCATTTCTGTTATGATTTCTTTTTTTAAAATCCTCACCAAAGGATATGCTTACTGATTTTAGAGAGAGGCACTGAGAGAGGTAGAGAGAGAGAAAGAAGGCCTTTCTGCCTCTTTACCTGTCTTCTTTTAGATCAGTCAAGATTTCTGTATTTCTCCCCATCCCTCTATTAATTTAGAAATTACATGTTCTATTTCTACTGTTTTAGTAGTTAATCTGAAACTTTTGTCAAGCATATTGGACCTACAGTCTAAAGTAAATGTTGATACTCTCTTCCCAAATAATACAGATACTTTAGAACATTTTAACTTGTCTTAACATGTTATTACTATTCAGCATTTTACACAGTTTCACCTTACTTTTATACCCCTAAAACTTATTATTACCATTATTATTGTTCTTGAGTGATTAATGCATTTTTCAGCTTTGCCTAGATGCTTACCAACTTCTTTAATTACCATTTCTTCTTGACTTTGAATTTTTCCCTTTGAGTTCTGTTTCTTTTTTTTTTTCTAAAGTACACACTCTAGAAATCTTCTTCACAAGGTCTTTGAATGGCACATACTCTTGTTCAATGCTTTAAAATATTTTTATTTCCTTTTTGTTTTTACATGATAGTTGAAGGAGTTAAATGTGAAGGCTGACAGTTATCTTCTCTCAGCACTTTAAAGATGTTATTTCACCAACTTCTGGTTTCCATTGTTCGTTTGGGGAAGTCAGGCAGTCTAATCATTATTTCTGTGTGAGCAATCCATATTTCTCTCTTGTTGCTTTTATGATCTTTTTATTTTTGGCTTTCAAAAGTTTTTCTATGATGTTACTTGATACAGATTTCATTTTATCTTTCTTAGGACTCATTTCCTGCCTCCAAAGATTAATTTCTTTCAGAGATTCTGGAAAATGCTCAGCCTTTTTCTATGGTTATTTCCTTTACTCATTCTCTTGATATTTTTTTCTGAAATTCCTATTAGTCATATGTTTACTTTCATTCTATCCTCCTTGTATCTTAACCTTGTTTTTATATTTTTTTATCTCATGTCTCTATTGCATTGAGGCAGTTTTCTGAAATCTGCCAGTTCTTAAACTTTCATGTCAGCTATGTCTGATCTATGTCCATTAGTACACTTTTGTTTTTCTAGGTTCTATTTATTTTTCAAATCTGTCAGTGTGTTTTTATAGTGTCTCATTATTTCCTATTTTTTCTTTTATATATCTTTAATTATTTTTAAAAAATACTAATTTATACTCCCTCTCCAATTGCTCTACTTTCTGAATGAAGATTCTTGGAGGCCTACATCTATTGTTTTTCGTATCTGCTAATAGTCTCCCATGGTGGATTGTGAGACTAGAACTCCAGAAGTGAGAATTCATTGCCCTGGTCGTGAGAATTCTGAAGGCTCTCCACTGAACTTGTCCTGCAAGGGCCATTTTGTCTACACTTCTTCATGTGGTCCTGGCAGTATCATTCACCAGAGATGACTTCTCATTATTTTATTGACTTAGGGATTCCAGGACCACTCAAGTAATGTAAATGAGAACCCCAGATTAACATTAAGGTGAGCATGTGGTTATGAAATGGCAGTGGACACTTGTTTTCCTTCCACTCATAGCCCAGGCTCAACAAACAAGCTTATGTGGCATCTCCTTTTGTAGGTGAATGGAAGATATTTCCTTATAGATCTTTTCCTAGCTTTATGTGGAGGCCTTATTTAATTCCAACTTTCCACCTGGCCATAGTCCCAATATCTCACAGTCAATATTTCTGTGAACCTAAAACACCCAATCTAAATTAAAAAACATAAGATCCTAAAAGTCCCAAAATCAACCCTCCCTATACCTGTACCAGACCCAGGTCACCTCATGTTGATCCCCTTGCTTGCTGCACTCATTTGCAGTTCTGCTTGCTTTCCCCTGGGAGATCTTTCTTATTTTCGCATGAGCTCAGCTCTATGTGTCAAAAATGTTTTTCGTGTGTCATCCAGCATTTCTTAGGAGTTTAAGATAGGGGAGTTTTCAGGTCATCTAATCTGGAAATGGGGATCTTCCAGACATAACAGTCAAAAACACTAATTTGATTACTCCCTATTATGTAGACACTAAAAAAAAAAAAAGCTCTTTAGCATGACCTTTAAAGAAACAGTTTGTCTACTATATGCTTTTCCAGTTCTATTTGCTATCTCTCTCTTCTGAGTTCCCTACAGTCCAGCCACACAGACAACTTGTGATTCTACAAACTTTCACACATCTAGAACTGTCAGATTTAGGTTATGCCATACCCCAGTCTCTAAGGGTCCTTCTTTCATTTCACAAACTTCTATTCTTTGGCCAAAGCAAATCTCAAGTACTGGCTTCTCTGTAAATCCCACCCCAACTTCCCAAAAACAATTAAGCAAGTTCTCTCCAGTGTTCTCACTGCACTTGCACATACTTTGTTTATAATCCTTATCACATTGAACAAAACATTTTTATGTCTTAAACTTGATTATGATCTTTTAGAGGACCAGAGCAAGATTTCACCCATCATACCCAATACTTAGTGCAGTATCTGATGTATAGTAGACACTCATAGATATTATGGTAATCTTCTTGAAATATGAGGCTACTCAATTCTTGCCCAGAGAAATGGAGCTTGAAATTTTGATGCCTTTGTATAAGCAGTCTTATCATTGAAAATCTCCACATAGCTGCCAATTGACAGTGGTGCTAGGTTAGTCACAACAGAAAGCAAACAGTCTTAATCTAGCTCCTGCCTATAGTTTTTATTAGATATTAGTCCTGATCCATGACTAAATTCCACTTCTATATCTGAATGAGGAGTTACTTACAATCTAGGACAGACAGTATAGCTGCAGGACAAAGACAACAACATAAAAACACAACCAGGCTATCTTACTCATAGTTAGAACCCTGCAGCTTAGTGACCAGCATGGAAGAAGTGCTCATTGAACACATGAATAAACATGAATGAGTAGAAAAGAGGTTACATGATTTAAAAAATAAGAAAAAAGAGAGACTTCAGCCAAGTGGCATGCAAAGGATGTGAGAAGTCTTGTCTGATTCCACCTTTTGACTTATAGCTTAGATAGTGTCTTATTCATCTTTGTATGCACCTGGCGTATAGAGCAAACCAAGTGAGTATTGATTAAACAAATGAATAAATTAATGATTGAAAAAACTTGATTAGGTAGAGACTAAATGAATGAGAAAATTTGAGATCTAGAATTATAAAGAAAGGGACACCAAAAGGCCAATATTTTGGATAAAAAGGAAACATTAATTTTCATAAGTCTTTTCAGTTTTGCCTCATTCATGCATGGGAGCCTTACTTGCTTGATTCTTCTGTCCATCCAACCACCCATCTATTCATCCACTTAATCATTCACTCAAGAAATATTTCCAAGCATCTACTGTGAGCCAAGCACTGTGTTTTGGGTTTAAAGATTTCAGGTTGGTGTTGAGGAAAATTTGCTGATTCTCTAGCAACAAAATGGTAGCATTGGTGTTCTGGAAACTGACGTTTCTCAAAACTTTCATTCTGTGATCCATCCATTCACTGATTCAGCAAATATCTTTGAGCACATCAGACACTGTGTGAGGCACCAGGGATTTGTTCCTTATTTTATGTATTCCTTCATGCCATAAACAAGTCTTAACTGCCAGACATAGATGGGGTCTGTGTTTTCAAAGAGCTTAATGAAAATAGTGGTAAGGTTCAGACAATAGACAAGTAAACTAGTTTAGATAATAATATGGCAAAGTAAAAAAAAAAAATTGAGATGTTATATAATCAATGTGGTCTCTGCCTTCAGAAAGCCAAGATTTCTAAGAAAACAGAGCTATCACCAAATGATCTCAATGCTGGCTACCTAGATGCTTTTGAACTGCAAATCCTTGTGTGAGTACACATGAGTGTGTGACCTGCCCTGGGGACAGAGAAGCAGGGTTTTGGAGAGAATGGAGCCAGAAAGACAAGCCCCAAATGTAGGCCCCTCTGGCCTGCGCAGTGTGTCACCAGAGACAGAGCTCCTTACCCGATGCTCCAGGCTGACCGGCCTGAGTTGTGCTGTGAGAGAGCAAATGTCTGCTTTCAAGCCACTCAAATGAAACCCTACCATATTCCCCTTAGTCAGGAACTTTGACTCACTGTTGACCTGGATTTGAACTAGTGACCTGGAGGTGAGTGACTCCATATCTCATTACTAATTCCCCATAGCCACCCATTTCCTCCTGCCAGCCACAAGCAGGGGGGTTTGGTGAGGATGGGACAGAAGTCCAGCCAGGGGCACTGAACCCATCAGCTGCAGTGTCTATCCAGCTTTAGCTCCTGCCATCTGCCTCCTGCCATTCACCCCATCCTTTAGCCTGGTCTGACTGAACAGGTTTTGGAAGAGGCCAAGGTCACCCTGGGGCCGAACTCCACAGATGGATTCAGTCTGAGACTGCAGCTGTGGTCCAGCTCAACCACGAATGCTCAGAGCCAATGCACACTCCTGCCTTGTGGTAGACTTAAGCCAGATGAGTTCTGGGCCTCACCTAGATAGTATCTGACTAAATCCAGAAATTGTAAAATCACTTTCTTCAGCTTGATTCCACTCTTCCTCTACTCCATTTCTTTATGGCACTCTTGACCTTCAAGACACCATCATCACTTCTCTGAGGTTAATGTTCAAGGGAGATGAACTTGAGCCAGGAACCTGGGCCAATACTGATGAGAACAAGTTATTGGGCAACACTCTGGGATTCAGTGAGGAAAATTCAGCAAGTGTCAGTCCCCACAGTGTACTGAGTCAAGCCCATCACGCTCATGGAAACCCAAGTTGTAGAGGAGCCCTGGTCTTCTGGGCCACAGGTGAGGCAAATCTCCCTGAGCAGCCAGGCTGGAGCTGTTTGGGAGTGAGT
Source organism: Anoura caudifer (assembly GCA_004027475.1). Taxonomy (NCBI): domain Eukaryota; kingdom Metazoa; phylum Chordata; class Mammalia; order Chiroptera; family Phyllostomidae; genus Anoura; species Anoura caudifer. Next base: position 208,002 of record PVKU01002510.1, on the reverse strand, counting down.
AAGGTTGTAGTCAGGGCATCAGAAGCACTAAATTCTTGCTGCAGTGGACATAATTGTTCTGTGCTTCACATTGCCAACATACAAGTTGTCATAAAATGCATTCTTTTCATAGAGGCTTATGATATGGGGAAGTGGAAGTGCTTCATCTTTTCCAAAAATTATGGAATTTTTTCCATAAAATTTCAAAATTATGAATTACCCTTCACATTTTTAGTGTACTTCTCTAATAGCATCTATTGCATTGTCAGGAAATATTCTCTTTATATACCTATTTCCTCCACTAGACTGTGAGCTCCTTAAACATGAGGGCCCTCTCCTATTCCTTTTTGTTCTCTCATTGGTGACTGAGTAAGTAAATAGTGAAGATGATAGGTATGTAGATAGCCCAGCTAGAGTGGGATCAACTTTTATTCCATGTCTCTTTGGGTTTATCTTAGAGCTTATTTCAACTATGGTCAATTCAACAGTTCAGACACAAATGATAACCTGGTATAAAACAATTAAAATCAACATTTACTGAAAAGATAAGTTACTGTGTGATGTTTTGGTGTACGAAAGGCTCAGCTTCAAAACTGTGTGTGATTCCTTGAAGATCAAGTCAATTTGCCCCCAGTCTTGAAGTGGAATGTCAGGTCACACGTGGGGAGAAACAAGGGTCACCAGAAAATAGCCAGCAGCATGTTCCTTGTGATCACAATGCATAAAGTCTTGGCTTTAACGCGCAATTGAATTGTGTGTCTCCTAGAAGCTTACTGTCCACCATCCTCACATTTATGCTGAAATTTGCCAAGTTCGGACAACAGAAAACCATGCAAGGACATTTGTCTCTTTCTTACATGGCCAATATTTGAGCAAGAACTCTATAGGGGAACACTTTCCCTAAACTTTGTCCCAATATTATTTTCCTTGCTTTCATTCACAGCTTTGGTTCATATTAGGAAAATCACACTTTATACTGGCTGCTCCTCTGAATATAGATATTCTTACTATTCCTAGAGAGAGAACAAAGAGCCACAGTGGGGCATGAAAAACCTCCTTGAGTTCATTTGACATTGACCTCTGAGCCTATGACTTGTTGGCCTCAAATAAGGCTCTCTTTCCTCTCTTCTCATCCTTTATTGGCCCCATTGTCCCCTTCGTTCACAGAAGTCAGCTAAATATATTAAATTAAACTGAATGCATGAAGGTTCTTTTATACCACTTCACTTTCTCTGTGACTTTGAGCAAGTCACTATGCTTTTCCCTTTTGGCTTCACTTTCTTCATCTTTACATGGAAAACAAGCAACTTGATGATTTCAGAGTTTCCCTCTAGTTTAGAGTGTGCTTTTCTGTTCATTACAGTATTCCTGGTTCCTCACACAGTCCCGGACACAGAGGGAGTGCTTAATAAACACTGTTCATTAGTGAATGAGTCCAATGATGTAATGAATCCATCAGTCATAGGGTACTTAGCTTTAAAAGAAATAGGGACTTAGATTAAGTCCTGATTATGCCACTAGCTTGCTAGGTGAACATGATCCATTGCTTTCCCTCTCTAAGGCCAGAAAGGGAATGAGATTTACCCAAGTTCATACAGCTAGCCAGAGAAGAGCTAGGACTAGAATGCATGTCTTTTAATTCTCTTCTGCTAAGTTGTATTGATTGTGAATCAGGTCATTTTTTAAACTGGGAGAGAGAATCAAGGACACTTTATATCACTTTTCTCTGCAGGCCCTAGATATAGAGCAACAATTGCAAGCTTGAGAAACTAAACAGCTTTCAGGAAAGGAGATATCTAGGGCCCTCTAACCAACAACTCCTCCTTACCTGCCAAGCAGAGATAAGCAACCACCAAGTGGGCTGAGTGACATGGGTCAATCCCACAGTGCTGCTCAACCCATGTTTGCAGGTGCCTCCTGGAGGCAGCTCATGTCTAAGCTGGTGGCAAAGGTGCCTGCTTCTGCTACCTCTTAGTATGGGAGCCAGAGTCTAAGAGGGGACCCTGAGAGTCAAGGCTTAGATCAGAACAGTTTCATTTGACTTCAACCTTTTGTCAGGGCAGAGATGGTCTCCATTCTTATGGGCATGTTGTGGTCCTGGTGACTAGCTGTCTGCCTGAGGTAACCTGAATGGAGTAGAATGTATGTCCCAGTGCCATTTGGGTTCTTCCTATAAGCTTGTCTCTGCCTTCAGTATCCTCACTGTCCTGCAAGAAGGATCATTTTCCCCTTCTCCTTACTTGGCATGGTGACTCAAGAGTAGGCTTGAACTGACCCCAGTTCACTGATTCCTAGGACAGTCTCACTGTCAAAGGGACCTTGGAGTTTGCTGTGAAAGGCATGGACTTTCGTGACAGCCAGACCTGGATTTCTATTCTAGTTTTGCCACTTACCAGCTGCATGTCTTTGGGCTGGCTATTTAATTTAAATTGCTTTACCACCTATAAAATGGGCATAATAAGAGCTACCCCATGAGCTTGTTGTGAGGATTAAGTGTACAATATTTCTAAAACACTTAATATAGTAAGTGCTAAATAAATACTAACTACATAATTCTTTGGTACCACCTAGTTCCCTGGAGTTCTGAGATCTTTCCCAGGTATTTAAGAGTCTGTTGGGTTGAGAAGGGAACAGCAAGGAGAGGAAAAACAAGTTGGGATTTGGTCCTCTGCTTTAGCTAAAGCACAATGCTCTCTTATCTGCTGTCTCTGTCCATTCCACTTGTGAAAAAAGTCTGAATACCTCTTCTCTATTCCAATACCCTCAGATGGCAGATGAGGAAGCAGGAGGCCCCAGACATTAGAAATATCACATTGCTAGTCCAAGATAATGCTGTAGGTACAGGTTCTGCAGTTATGCTCTCTGGGTCAGGTATCTGTTCTATCACTGTCTAGCTTCGTAATCTTGAACTTATTACTTAACCTCTTTGTGCCTCAATTTGCTCCTCTTTAAAATGAGGAGCAACAACAGTTCCAACTTCTAAAGTGTTTTGTGAAGATTTATATAAAAAGATCAATTTTCACATCTAAAGTACTTAGGATGGCATCTGACATAGATGGTTTATTAGGCATTAGTGATTAGTATTAAAACACTTGAGCTCACTTCACAGTCTAATAACATAACTATGAGTAGATTATTGACTTTCAGTATATGCATATCCTTTTCAGCATCTGGATGCTTCATGAGGTGAAAAGAGCATCAGCAGACTGTGACCAACATGGAGACAAGTGAAGTATCAATGTCCTCCAGCCTTAAAGCTTCCCAGCTGGCCAAGGAGAAGGAGTAGTGGATAGAGTTAGTTGAATGAAGGGGGAAAACTCACAGAGAGCAAGAAAGGAGAGGCTGGAAGAAAAGAAGCTTTATTCTAAGCAATTTCTTCCTCAACAGATATCACTGGGCATAGACATGTGGAACAGGGTTTGAGGGACAGTTTGGGTGCCATATTGACCACTAGAGGTCAGTGGAACGTTTACTATCCTCTGTGTAGGCTCCAGAAGAGAGGTAATGTCCACAGCAAGATTAACCATAGTGCCACTACTCTGCCCTCCTGGTAGACTTGGTTTGGGTTTGTTTGCCAGGAGTCCAAGTTATCTACATTTTTTCCCTGGTCCCTCTGTGACCAGGTAGCATTGGCAAGGCAAGGCTCTGGGTCAGGAATGGAGGGTGCAGTATTTGTCAAGGGATCTGTTTTTCCTCTGAAATCAAGTGGCCCAAATGTTCAAGACTGTCAGTGTCCTCCATTTGCTAACAAATGTAGTCCAACTTCTTTAAGAGGCTCCTGAGGCTGCCTTCCCTGCCTTTAAAAAATTATTTATGGATTTTAGAGAGAGAAGAAGGGAGGGAGAAGGAAACATCAATTTGTTGTTCCACTTATTTATGCATTCACTGATTAATTCTTGTTAGTGCCTGACAGGGGGTTGAACCCGCAATCTTAGAGTATGGGGGCAATGCTCTAACCAACTAACCTACCCAGCCATGGTTGCCTTCCTTGACTTTTGTCCTTCCATTTCCAATAACCTATCATTTTTAAAATTTTGTATTTGTTTCAGGTGCACAGAATAGAAGAGCACATCACATCATTTGATCTTCTTTTCCCACCTCTCCTCACTCTCTGCTCTCTGTTTCCAAACTCCATAACTGGAAGAGTTTTCTCCATACCAGATATCCTATAAAACATACTGCTGTTTATGAGTGGTATATGAGTGGTTTTTCTAGTTGTCTTAGCTCTGTTACACTGTGAAATCCTTGAGGTCTCAGACTCTAAATTATTTGCTTTTTTGTATTTTGGTTTTTGTTTTGTTGCAGATTTCTAAAATATAGATTCATAGTTTCTAATCCAAATGTGGTGTTAATAACTACTTGTTAAATGAACAAATGAATGAATGAAAGGGCATAGTAATTATTCAAATATATCACATATTTTTCATGGAAGCTAATTGAGCCCACTGAACTAAACCAGTATGTGAAAGTCTTCATCCAGAAAGAGATCCAGGACTCCTGGCTAAGATGGAGGCATAGGTGGACACACTGTGCCTCCTCGCACAGCCAAAATTAAGGGCAATAAAGATTTAGAAACAAGAAAACAACCAGAACTAACAGAAAATTGAACTGTATGGAAGTTCAACAACCATTCATCCAGACCGCTAAGATGGGCAGAGTAGCAGCAGGAAAAAGCAGAGGCTGGCAGACCCGGGCATGCAGGAGCTCCAGACGTGCAGGTGGCGACTAGAGGACCCCCGGGTGCAGGGTGGCAATGGGAAGCAGACCCATTGAGGCCACGCAAGGCGGCTGGCTGACCAGGTGGCCCCACATTCGTGCACAGATAATCCGGGTGAAAATGGGGAGCAAGACAGACCTTGCACCCAGGGCCCCAGCACCAGGAAATAAAACCTAAAAACACTGATTGAAAACACTTATGGGGTTGAGCTGCCAGGAGAGACTCCCAGCCTCACAGGAGAGTTTGTTGGAGAGACCCACAGGGTCCTAGAATGTACACAAGCCCACCCACCCGGGAACCAGCACCAGAAGGGCCCAATTTGCCTGTGGAAAGTGGCGGAAGGGACTGAAATAAGAGAGAGAGCAGAGCAAGTGCCATTGTTGCTTCTCAGACCCTGCCCCCACATACAGCATCACAACCCAGAGACTGGACTGCCCCACCCTGGTGAACACCTAAGGCTCCACCCCTCACTACATAACAGCCGCAACCAGACCAAAAAAATAAAAATAAAAATAAAAAAATGGCTCAAACAGGAGAACAAATCAAAGCCCCAGAGCCAATTCATCTAAGCGACCAAGAGGTAGCCAACCTATCAGATGCACAGTTCAAAGCCCTGGTGATCAGGATGCTCACAGAATTGGATGATTTTGGTTGCAAATTAGATGAACAAATGAAGGTTACAATAAGTGAAATGAAGGAAAACACACAGGGAACCAAGAGTGATGGAAGGAAAACTGGGACTCAAATCAATGGAGTGGACCAGAAGGAAGAAAGAAACAAACAGAAAAGAACGAAGAAACAAGAACTCAAAAAAAAAAAAAAAAAATGAGGAGAGGCTTAGGAACCTCCAGGACATCTTTAAACATCCCAACATCCAAATTATAGGGGTACCAGAAGGAGAAGAAGAAGAGCAACAAGTGGAAAACTTATTTGAACAAATAATAAAGGAGAACTTCCCCAATCTGGTAAAGGAAATAGACTTCCAGGAAGTCCAGGAAGCTCAGAGAGTCCCAAAGAAGTTGGATCCAAGGAGGAACACACCAAGGCACATCATAATTACACCACCCAGGATTAAAATGAAGGAGAGAATTCTAGAAGCAGCAAGGGATAAGGGCACAGTCACCTACAAAGGAGTTCCCATCAGACTGTCAGCTGATTTCTCAAAAGAGACCTTACAGGCAAGGAGGGGCTGGAAAGAAGTATTCCAAGTCATGAAAGGCAAGGACCTACATCCAAGATTGCTCTATCCAGCAAAGCTGGAAAGGAAGAATGGAAAGGAAGATAAAGTGCTTCTCAGATAAGGTCAAGTTAAAGGAATTCATCATCACCAAGCCCTTATTATACGAAATGTTAAAGGGACTTACCTAAGAAAAAGAAGACAAAAAATACGACAGTAAAAAGACAGCAAACTCACAGATATTAACAACCACACCTAAAACAAAAGCAAACTAAGCAAACAACTAGAACAAGAACAGAAGCAGAAACACAGGAATGGAGATCATATGGAGGGTCAGCAACAGGGGAGTGAGAGGAGGAAAGAGGGGGAAAAGGTGCAGAGAATAAGTAGCATTGATGGTGGGTAGAAAATAGACAGGGGGAGGGCAAGAATAGTGTGGGAAATGTAGAAGCTAAAGAACTTATAACACCTGGACATGAACTAAAGGGGGGAATGTGGGCGGGAGGGGGTGTGCAGGCTGGAGGGGTATGAAGGGGGGAATGGTACAACTGTAACAGCATAATAAATAAAACATATTTTAAAAATGTAAAAAAAAAAAAAAAAGAATGAGATCTACATACTTTGCAGAGGCTCTCTATTCCAGCCTATGTCCCAAGGCAGCTGGTACCTCTTTACCCCACTGTGGGGTGCTCACCCACAGTCATGTTCTCTTCCTCCTCTTGAACACATAATTAGATGCATGTTCTAGCGTCCCTTAAAATGAGATGTCATCATGTGATGAAATTATGGCCAATAGAATGTGAGCAAATTTGTGTGTATTTCTTCCCAGCCTAGCCCATGGAAACCTGCCATGTATCATCCTCAATCTCCTTCCCCTAGAGGACCTAGAAGGTGGAACCATGAGTAGACAGGTGTCTGCATTGCTGTGTGACCCCAAGTGAGCCCCTGTGCTGACCATGACCAAGAAATTAACTGTTAAATAGAACCATGGCTCTCTGGGCTTTAGGAAAGGTGATGCCTTATAGGAATTCAAAGGCTAGGGCTTCATTTTTTTCCTTCATATGTTGCAAAACGTATGAATCATAGGACTTTAGAGCAAGAATGAATGTACATAGTCCCAAGTTTTTATTTAACAGATAAACAAATTGAGGATTAGTGAGATGAGTCAAGTTACCCAAGGTCACCTAGCTACTTGCTAACAAAAACAAGATGGGAATATAGGTCTTCTTCCCTTTCCATACATCAGGCTCTGAAGAATATCTCAGGTGAGCTTGACCAATCCTAAGAGGTCATACCACTTGGTATGAATCCCTCTGTCTATTGTCTATTTCTGTCTTACAGCATAAAATAATCCAGGTGACTGTACAACTACTGAGAAAATGCCAAATACAGACATTAAGTCTTCATTATGATAAGAAAAAATAATGGTTTTCAGTACTGGGGCACTAGGATTGAAAACTAGACTTCCAAAATCAAAACATTAAGTCAAGTTTAGCAAGAATTACGGCTAGAATACGAAAGAAGTTTGGGAGAACAGAGGTAAGTTAGTTGAAAGAAAAGGAGTCCTAAAAATGTCCTTGGGCTCAGTTTTGACCAAGCTCCCTGGGTCTCATCATCATCAGGATTGTATTAGTCAGAGAGCTGTAGAGTAAGCTTCTATCTTTTTAGAGAATATATAAATAATTATGAGCACAATGTTGGTAGAAATATGATGGTGAAGGCATTCTGGTGAGGTGTCAGGTGGAAGTGAGGAATGTGTTATTGGAGACTGGAGGAAAAGAAATCCTCATTATAAAGTAACAACTTGACCAAATTATGTTCATTTTCTAGTGTTTTGTATTCTAGTGCTCTTGTGTTTTGTAGAACTTGCAAACAATGAAACTGGCTATTTAGCTGAGGAGATTTTTAAGCAAAATGTTGAAAGAATAGCTTGGTTCCTCTTGACTGTGTATAATAAGATGTGACAGAAGAGAGCTAAATTGAGGGTGAAACCATTAAGCAAAATGGACCAGAGCTTAGAGGTTTGAAAAATTCTCAGCCTACCCATATGGCAAAAAGTAAGTTTGTTCTAAAGAGAACACTATCAGTGTGACTGAGCAACCACATGGTAGAGAAATCGTGGGTGCTACTCATAAACTTCACCAGCCATTTCAGCAAGATCAGGAAATAGGGGTGGGATTATACCATCATTAGTTTGAACTAAAGGGGATGGTGAAAGTGGGAGGTAATGAATGAAGGCTGTTGACTTCTTAGGTTCTACAAGATGGGACCATAGAGCTATTTGGCTGCAAATGTGTGCTATCTTCCCAGAAAAGAGAAGTAGGATCCCAAAGGCAATTCAGAGATCATCAGGGCTGCCACTGCCACAGCAGACCCAGAGTGCGCAGTCAAGGAGAAGGGTGGAAGGGGCAGGACAAGGCTGTTTCAGAGGATGGGACCACTTCCCCCAAAGAAAGCCACAGCATAGGCTTTCTCCCCAAACCCCAGAGTGCTGCCACATAGGGCCCTGAAGAGAGCCAGAGAGCCACTGTTCCTCACACAGCCTTGGGGGTGATGTTGCCACTCCAGTGGGCCTGGAGGGCAAAGCATTGAGCCACAGAGGATTCTTCTCAGGCCCCAACATCCCATGGTATTTGTCTTGTTAGATCTTGGATTTGCTTGGGACCTGTCACCCCTTCCTTCTTTCTTATTTCTCTCTTTTGGAATGAGAATGTCTGTCCTTGTCCCACCATTATATTTGAAAGCACATATCTTGTTTGGTTTTGCAGGTTCACAGTTAGAGAGGAATTTTGCTTCAGGATAAATAGTAGCTCAAATCATTTCCTTTTTATCTGACTTAGATGAGACTGGACATTGACATTAGAGTTGATGCTGGAATAAGTTAAGACTTTGGGGGCTATAAGGATAGAATGTACATATATTTTGCATGCAAGAAGAAAATGATTTGGGGAGCAGGGAGCAGAATACTATAGACTAAATTGTGTTCCCCTAAAATTCTTATGTTGAAGTCCTAACCCCTAACATGATTGCATTTAGAGATGGGGCCTTTGGAAAGTAATTAGATTTAGATGAGGTCATGAGAGTGGAGTCCCCATGATGTGATTAGTGTCATTAGAAGAGATGAGGCCATGTGCTCTCCCCATGCTTTCCCACAGTCTTATGAAGACCCCTGTGGGTAAGCCAGGAAGAAGGCTCTCACCAGGAACTGAATCTTTCAGTGCCTAGATCTTGGACTGCCAGCTTCCATAACTGTTAGAAATACATGGGTATTGTTTAAGGCACCCAGTTGATGGCATTTGTTATATATAGCAGCTCAGGCTGACAAACACAATAACCACAAGTGTTTTTGTTGAATCGTCACAAAGAGAACCACTGGCTACACAGCTTACAGTAGGCAAATTACCAAATAACATCCATGAAAACACATGGATCTTGGAGTAAAAACCAGAAACACAAGTCATGATTTAGACTAGCATCTTTATCAAGGTCAGAGATAACTGTGGTATTTGGGTTTTAAAAGATGGGGTTAAGTGCAGAGAGATCAGGCATCCAGGTGGTTTTCAAAATCACTTCTTTCTGGAAGTCTTCCTTGGTCTCCTACTGGTTTCTCCCTGAAAGTTTAGCAACTTAATCTATAGAAATATTTCCAGTGACAGTATCACCTACCAAGCCCTGTCTGTGCAGGGTAGGAATGAATGCATATTCTTTTCCTGTTTCCAACTGAATGCCAGGGAGAGCAAAAGCAAAATATTCATCTCATTTCATGCTGCTCTGTAGGTAGCAATAAGCCTTCACATTTTTATGGCACTTTATAGAATGCTAATAATATGATCTTCATAACATATCCTGTGAAGTGGTTGCTATCATCATCCCATCTTACAGATAAGAAAATTGAGGATTGGAAAGGTTAAATAACTTGCCCAAGATCATTGAGTTAATAAAGGGTACAACTGGGACCCTAGTCCAAAGCATCTGACTCCAGAGGTCATCACTTATCAGTATGCAATACTGTCTCTCCAGGCTTGTGTGCCTGTGTGCACACATGTGTGCACATGTGACGGGCATGTGGTGGGAGTACAGGGGATTCTCTGAGTGAATATTCTATACTTAATGTATATATTGTTATTGTTTGTTAATATAACAATTTTATTTATACTTGTTTATAAAATTCTTATTATTTTGAAAAATTCTTTTTCTCAAAAATGAGGACTGGGGAAGGAATATGACACAGAGGCAATGGGGCTGGTCATTGCCATTCCCACTCATTCATTTGTTCAGCAAGTGTTCACTGAGTCCTCTTGTGCTAAGCACCATGCAGGTGCTACAGGCCTCCCCGGACATAGGCACTGTCTCTGCACTTCCTACTCAAGACCCTGCACTGGAGCCTATCTTTCCATGATGTGACTGGCAGTCTGTCAGGGCAGCCTTGGGCCAGGACCCCCCAGTACCTGTGTAGACAATGTCCATGTCGGATGTAGCCTTTCCCTGGCATTCAGCAGCAGACAGGAAAAGAATGTGCTCTCATTCTTCCCAGGCTCTACCTGGGCGTGGTGGGTGCTGCTGTCACTAGAAGTCATCTGTAAATAAAGCCAGGCTAATCTCCTTAGTCCGATGGTGGTGTCAGCCAGCTTGGAGCCAGCAGGAAAGCAGCACCATGCTTTAGATTCCCCAAATTGTTAGAGGTGGTGGGAGAGCCACAGCAGATCCCACATAAACAGAAGGGCCTGATCTGGCTTGCCCAAGGGAGGGGGATCAAGTTCAGATTTTTCTCTCAGTCTGCTCATCCAGGCATGCTCTGTGAGGTTTCTTTACCAAAACAGAGGGGCCAAGCAGAGTCCTTGGATGCTGGGCCACTGGGCAATCAGGAGCGTAAACATGGCCACTTCCACCCCAGGGGACAGCTCTCCAGGACTTACAGGGGGAATCTGAACTTTCTGCCTGGTGCAGGAGGTTCTCCACAGTATGGCATACCTGAAACTATGTTTTGGCAGGTCTCTAAAACTTATATAAATGTTGAGGCTTTCTTTAAGAAAAGAATACAAAATAGTTGGGGGTTTCCCAGGGTCTTGGAAGAGGCCCATGGCAGTGAGGGGCATGAGGTTTAAGCATCATTGGCATCATGAAAAGATCCACTCTTGCCCACACTTACCTCTCCTGTCCTCTTTCTCCTTACAGAGGATCCAGAGGATGATGGATCCCTCTATCATAGCCAGCATTCTTCTTCAGGGGGTACCTTTCACACCTTGCCTTAATGCTCCGTGAGAAAAGTCTGTAAGATGGCCGTAAGCTCCTTGAGACACAGTACTAACAATAATTATTGGTAGGGTGACTATTTTACTGGGTACCTCCTGTGTATTAGCATTGTGCTAGACACTTACATCCTTACATATCTTACAAGGTAGGGAAATATTAAGTACTATTATTCCTGTGTTATGTACTACATTTCAGAGATATTACCTAACTTGTCACTGGTCCCATAGTAGGTAGCATAAAAAGATGTAACTTTAAGATGACATATTTCTAACTCCAAAGTCTATGCCTCTTTATCTTTGCCAGAATGTCTTCATTCTTTTGTGTGTTCCCTCTAAAGCACAGGGTCAGACATTATGGCATAATGGTATCCATATTCCCCGAACCACTGATACCTGGATGAGAATGTCCCTTAAAGGAAAATGAAGTCAAATACTTGCAGCCAGGTCCCAGAAACACTCTACACAACATTACCACCATACTAGACCTTCTGAGCATTTACTATTTAATGCTAAAACAGCTGACTGTTTTAGCAGGCCTTCCATTTCTTTTAACAGGCTTTCCACAGGCACTGACCTATCCTGTCTGTATCAGTGAGCTACACCACATGCTGTGGAAAGATCATCCTGAAATGCAATGACATTCAGCTAAGCATTGCTTCTTGTGCAGATGTCTATGGATCAGCCAGGGCTCTGCTGACCTAAATTGGGCTCAGCTGGGCTTGCTCTGATTTCTGGGCAACTCCATGTGTCTTCCTTGGGTTAGCAGTTTCCTAGGGTAAATTCATCTCTGGGTAGGCACGTGCCCAAGAGAACCAGACTCACCATCTAAGCATATTCAAGCCTTTGCTCACGTAATGTCTTCTAAAATGTTGGCCAAAGACATGTGGCCAAGCTCCAAGTTCAAGGCAGAGGAGTGTACCCTGCCCACCATGAGGCCTCAGCAAGAGCGGAGGTGCGTGGCATCACTGCACCCTGGGACCAGAGATCAACCCACCACAGTGTAAAATGGTGAGAGAAAGGTGCCCCCAAGTCATTACCCCCCTCTCAAAATAGGCTGCCAGTCATTTTCAGAGGCTATTGTGATATTCTTTTCAGAATTTTCCAAATCATTTTCATTTCAATTGCAACTTGATATATGCTATGTAATATTTTCAGAGGAGAGTAGGAAAGACATGACAAGCATTGAAAAGAAATTAAAATGCTGGGTACTGCTTCCAAGGAAAAGCAAGCCATGAAAGTTGAAAACCACCATCCAATTGTATTAGAAAGACAAATCACTGAGAAGTGCCAGTTTATTTCCAAGTCTCCTGGTCTCATCTTGAGCAAGTCTAACCATAGGTAAAGGAGAGATGCCCCATCCACCTTTAAAAGATTAAGGAACTTTTCAAATCATTTGATATCAACAAGTGATGCAATTTGCATTCTTTCCCTGAAATGGACTGTGATTAAAAGTTTGGTGTCTCACCTATTTTGAACCAACAATCTGTCTGTTAAACTGGACTAACTATAGCCTGGGGGGATGTTGGATAAACAGGAAAGCAACTGGAATGCATTCACAATAAAACAAAGGAATGAAAGGCAAAAAGACACACTGGAATTCTTGAGGAAGAACCCCATACTTAAGTTGTCAGGAAATGCATTCTCCTTTTAAGACTGTTTTGTCATTGTCACTGGGAATTAATGTCAATGGTTATTGAAAAAATCTTTTGAGAAATATGCATGGTAATTATGCATTTTTTAAGTCTACAAATTGATGCATCAAAATAGTGAAAAGATTATTTCCATTTATTGGAATCATAAGCAGCTTTTATTTCTCCTTTATTTATTTTTATTTTGTTTCTTCTTTACTGGCCATGTGTTAATTAATATATAATTTTTTAAAAGCTTAAAAGAAGAAAAAGAACAAACAAAATGTTTTTTTGTTGTTGTTGTTCCTGGAAATGTCAGTCATGTCTTCTGCAGACACTGGTTCTCCATGCTGTTCATAGTTGTGTGGTAGTGGTGATGGGCTCCACAATACATTTGGGAAGAGCTGTCTTAAAAAAAATAAGACTTAAAAACAAAAACAAAAACAGAAAAACATGCGGTAGTTAATACCCGAGAAGAGGGTAGAGTAAGCAGTATTCCCAACCACACTAGACCAATGGTCCCTTCTTCAAGAAGCAGCTCTCTAGAGTACCATTCCTTGGAAACTGCTATTCCTGACCATTAGGACCCAAGCATCAATTCCGGTGCAGAGAACAATAAACCACTTAGGCAAGACAGGTGGACCCGACTGCTGCCATCCAGGATGCCTGAGTAGATCTGTGCTGCCCTCTCCTGGGTTTTGTGGAACCTCTGCCTCCTCTATCCCCTCCCCTGCTTTCTCCACCCTGTACACCCTCCCCTCTGCCATCGCAAAGCTTCAGGGTCAGTAGCAAGCTGGCAGATTGAACCTGTGAGAACGCCTCAGTCAAGGCTAGATGCTGCTCCTCTGCATTCTCATAGCAACCTGGGCTGTCCTTTCACATCGTAAATCATTCACCCATTCAGTCCATTTCTCATTCACAAAATGTATGCCTCACATGAGCCAGGTGCTATGCTAGGCACTAAGAATACAGTGGTAAGAAAAACAAGTATTCCCTTTGCCTTCTTGGAGCTTAAATTCTATTCAGGAGAGTTAATGGCAATAAAAGAATCAGTAAGATTGGTCATGAGTTGATCATTATTAAACCTGGCTGGTGGATACATGGAGTTGTTTTTACTATCCTCTCTACTGTTGCAAATGCTCACAATTTTCCATAAAAAGGGTTTCTTTTAGTAAATAAAAGGATCGCACAAATAAGGTAAAAAAAAATACACCTAAGGCAAGTATTTGGAAAGAGATGGATGGTGCAATAAGCACCTGATGGGGATGAAGCAATGGATGAGCTGATTTTTAAAGAATGAACAGTTACTGCATAGCTTAAGGACAGTGGGAAGAGATTCCAGCAGAGGGGATAGCAGCAGCACAAGGCTGGTAGTGGAGGAAGTGCCACACCAGGGCTATCCCAAACTAAAGTGACTGGAGCCCTGAGGTGGCAAGAGAGCATGCTGGGAGAGGAACCAGAGAAGTAAGAGGGGCCAGACCAGGTCAGTCTCCCCCACCGGACTCGGACCACCAAAGGCAGCAGTTCATCCTGTCCACTTATATCTAGCCTTTTATGATCTCTACATAGTCTGTGGACCAAATTTGCAAATAACAAATAAAGAATGAGTGAAAGGAAGAAGGTAAGTCAGAGGAACAGCCAGTGCCAGGTATAATCAGGTAGTCAATATCCTAGATGTTCTCCTGTCCTCCCCAGGAGTGCCCATCCCCACCTGTGAGACAGAGAGCCAGACCTCCCCACTTCTAATGGTCCTTCCAGGTGAAAGCACCTCTACCGGGGGCTGTCATGGGGCATCCCTGACTCCAGGCCTCTCTGCTTCCTCTCACGCACTCTATCCTAGGGGAGATGGAGTGGTATATTTGATTGGCAAGTTTGGAAGAGAAAACTGGACAGCTTTTTCCTTTTGTTTTCTCTTGAGAGCCAGCTGCCCACACAAGACTGTTTTCCAATCTGCTCCTCTGTGTCCTCAGTTTTATGTGAGGCTCGTCCCCAGAGAAGGCAGCATGACCCAGCACTACTGTGACTAGTAAGTGGTCTGCCCAGGACTGCTGTTTCATATCAGTTAGCCCTCTTGCCCATAGATATAAACCACACCTTCCAACCTATCAATAACAAAAGTGATAATTTAGCCCATATCACTCCTCCTCTGTCTTACTTCTCTGAGGGTTCTGATTTGGGATGGGAAAGAGGAATGTTACTTGTTGATCCCTCTCTAAGACCTCTACACTGACGATCCCACTATCCCTCCTAAAGACCACCACTGTCCACTGCGCCTAGCATTGACCTAGTCACCTGTTCATGACCTCCAGCTCACAGCCCTTGTTTCCCCTTAAGCTTCCACTTAAACTTCCCATCTTTTTGCTTTTAGTCCTTATTGGACAATCCTATTTTATTCTTTTATTCATTTATTTAAATGAGTAAGGTAAAGAAGGTTTTTTCTCCTATGAGGCTTACAGTCTCATGAGAGTCAACCACAAGAAAGAAACACACTAAAAAACCAAGGTAATTTCAGAGAGTAATAACTACTATAAAAATGATACAAGACAATGCGATGGAGAGTGGGCAACTTTAAGGCTGAATATCAGGAAGTGGTATTTAAACAGAAACCTGAAAGACAAGAGGGAAGTAGTCATGCAAACACCTGGAGGAAAAACATTCTGGAGAGAGGGAACAACATTTGCAAAGGCCCTGAGGTAGGAATGAGGTTGATGTGTTTGAGGAAAAGAAATAAAGATGTTATGGCTAAAGAACAGTGAAGAAGAAGAGTGTGATGCAGGTTGAAATTAGTTTGGCAGGTGCCAAATTACACAGGGGGGCCTTTGTGGTCTATGGTGAGGACTTTGGAGTTTTGATCAAAGTGTGGAAGGAAGCCATCTGTTGTTTTTTTTTTTGACTGAAAGCTCCTGGAACTTTGGTGTTGTTAATCTTAGATTAAGCTCCATCAACTTTGAACCCTCTTTGGTAACATATCAGGAAGAATCCTGGGCCTTCCCCATGATATTCACTGTTCTGTGACAGGTTGCCACTCTTGTCAAGTAGAAAAGTAAGACTATAAATCACTAAGAGGTCGAGTTTAAGTTCCACCTTTTCAGGCATATCCATGGTTGCTTGTTGGATTTTTATTTGTTCATTTTTATTCTGATTTTTAAGAATTACAGTAAAGAGTCAATGCTTAACCCTGAAAAAGTGAGTCACTGGTAGCAGAATATCAGGCAGTTCTTGGGAAAAATCTTTGGGATCCCTACAGGTCTCTAAAGTAGACAACCCCCTATATTGTGAATGCATAATTCTAGAGTCAGGGACAAGCTCTTTAAAAAAATACAGCAAGAGTGGGAGGGGAAAGCAAAAAGGCAGGCATGCCAATTGTTCAGGGGAAAAAAAAAGCAAAGAAACTGGAAGTGCATCCCCCAAAGAGAAACACATTGCAACCCTGATGGGGAAATCCCCTCCTTAACCAACTGAACACATTGAAAACCAGATCTGAACAGAGAAAAGGGGAAAAACATACTATCTAACCTGCCTTGTGGAGTTCATTATTCAGAGCACATGTTGGGGAATATGGGTGGGAGGAAGATTCTCATACTCAACTGGAAAATATCCTACCCAAATTTTTTCTCACTCTGCTCTGCCAAGAACCAATCTCCAGGGACAGCACACACATAGGAAAGAGTGACCCGATGGGAAATCTCAAACCCTTTATATAGCCAGAAATCAGCTTTGCAGCTCACTAACCTATTGGCTATAGAGACTTCAGGCTCACCTGTCAGTTCCTGGAAATGAGGATGAGGCTTTTGTTTCTAGTAACTGAGTTCCCCAACTGGGAGAAAGCTTCAGAAGTCATGGTCTGTCTCTATTACAAGACAATTGGAATTTCCCTGATTTTCAAAAGCCCCAGGATCATAGGGGTCTCTAATTCACACATCTTCAGAGAACCTCACTGAGGTTCCCTTTCCTCTTCTCTAAGCCACAAACCTCCCAGATTCACACATTTTAAAAATAGTTATTGTGCCACTGGAGGCAGAAGGTTTCGGTACTATTTGGAGCACTTCTTCCTTTGATCTGAGTGCCATGCTATCAGAGCAGAAATCAGAAAGAAGCATTCTGCTTTGCTACACAGCCAAATGAGGAGCCACTAAATCCCCTGGAAGGTCCCCCTCACTTGCAGTGCTAGTGGGAGCAGCTTGGCAGGGAGCCCTGCAGAGGAGGCTGTTAGCTTCTTCTCCCCTTCAAGATCTCTATCTCTACATTGCAGTCCCAAACCTGCCATATAGAGATAATGAGAGAGATAGAGCTCCTAGGGAGACCTGGGTAAGCCAGGTACTAGTGCAATCAAAAGTGAACAAAACTATTACGAAAAGCATACCTGCGGGAAAGCAAGAATGTCCCTTACTTGTTTGAGTTTAGTGCCTGTCTGAGCTTGAGACAGGATGGCATTTCTGAAAATGTTCCCCTCTTCTCCTTTCCAAGTTCAATTCATTTCAATCCAGCAAACTTCTATTGAGTCTCTGCAATGTGCCAAGCCAACTCTGATATGGTCTCTGCTCTCATCATGAGGTGGAAGAATCAGCTAACTAGAACAGGCGTTGGCAGGGCCAACCGGGGCAAATGTGGCCCACTGACTGGTTTTGTAAATGCGCAAGCAAAGAATGATTTTCACCTTTTTACTTGGCTTTTTAAAAATCAAAAGAGGAATTATATGTTGTGGAACAGGAAAATTTTCTGAAATTCAAATTTCAGTGCCCACAGACATAGTGTTGTGGGAACACAGCCTTGCCCATTCATTTAGTCCACACTGCTTTTGCCCTGAAGTGGCTGGGTTGAGTAAGTTGCAACAGAGACCACATGGCCAGCAAAGCCTAAAATATTTATTGTACTATCTGGCCCTTGACAAAAAAAAGTTTGCCAAGTCCTGGGCTAAAGTTACACTCCCAGCAGCTTTTGCACAAAGGGCAATAATATAAGGTCATTTCCAACATTAAGAAAAATCTTATACTTTCTAAGCATTCTTGTGTATCCTATTATTTATTACAATGAGTTAATAACTTGGTTTGTTTGCCACTCTTCTATGTTTATGTGGGCTTTTTAATATACTTGGATGTATGGAATTCTCAGGCTTCCCTAAGAAGTTTCTGAAGAGTAAGTGCAGGGTGAAGCAGCAGGTACTAGAGGTGACAGAGCATCATAGGCAACATTTGAAGTCAGGTGAGATGACCTGGGTTCAAATCTGAGTCCCGCTACTAACAGAGTATGACCCTGGACAAGTTGTTTATCTCTCTTGTACCTCAATTTCATGGTCTATAAATTAGGCATAATAACAATATTTACCTAACAGGCTTTTTCCTAAAGATTAATGAAAAGATATAAAAGAGTACCCATTCTTATTAGTTAGCCATGATTACAAGTGAGAAATGTCATAACTCTTACATTCTTTGAAGTTTATGTACTTGTACACTGTCATTTAGTGATTAGTGATGGGTGATGCTGGCTAATGTTTACAATGCTCTTCTAATGAAGTTGTTTTGCTTATGTGTTCTAAAACAATCTTTGGCAATAAGATAAAGGGAACTTAACTGGTTATAAAATAAACCTGCAATCTCTCCAGAAAAAAACCATCACAAAGATATGATGTAACTTCATTTTCTAGAATACAGACACAGATGGGGCCAGGTGACAGCTAAGGCCAGCAAGGTAAGAATGATGTGCTGTTCTGTTGAACATTAAACAATGATTCTTATGGTAGCAACATGCAGAGCAGAGGGTGAAAGGAGTTAAAGACACATTAACTCTGACAAACAACCACAACAGAATAGAAGACCTAGTGAGTGGCTGTAAAAAATAAATCTGGACACCATCAGTCAGTGAAAATTTTGTTCAGAGCTGTTTGACGAACATGAATTAAATACCAAGTACTTAATGTTTTCCCATACATTATATTATTTTGAACTTTGATCTGATTTGCACAAGTAGAAATTAGAGAGTGATTTAAATGGGTGTTAAGAATTTAATAAAGAATTACATTTTTATAGAAAATTCACTGAAGAGCCAATCCCATGTTTTAAAGTTATCTTCACTTGTAGAAAAAATTGGAAGCCTATACAGCCCTGGACAGACATCAGCATCCTCCGAGGTGGTGAATTCCCTGAACTCACAGAAACTGCTAGGAAGAATTCCTCAGCTTCTACAAGGCTTGCTTTGTAACCCCAACCTTTTGAGTGATGGTCAATGTCACAACATGACAAAGAGGGCAATGACTCCTGTTGAGGAGTCACGAACACCAACTCTTGCCAGCTCGCTTTGTGACCTTCAATAAGCCACGTACCTCTCTGACCTCGGTTTTCTCATCTGACAAGAGTGGAACTGACTGGTTGAACTTTAGGTTTCCTCTGAATTATTAGATACCATGACCTTTAAGTTGCAAACTAGCAGCACGACTTTTGTCATCTCTACTACTATATTTGGTCAACTCTTGAGGGTCTATAGCAGGGGCAGGTGCATGGAAAAGAAATGAGTAAAGTGACAAAGGCAATTTACAGATATTCTAAAACTTTATTTTCTCCTTCCATGAAAGGAGCTCATAAGAAACCAAGAGAACTGGTTTCATTTTGACCTTTCTACCTTCTGTTAAATGTCTGTTATGGGCCAAGCTGAACAAGACATGGTCGCTGATGGGGGAACTGCTTTCTATATCAATTGACTGTACATTGGCCAGGAAGGAACCTGAAAGAACTCAATAACAGATCCCTTTAATTATATAATCTATAGCACTTATGACTTTTTTCAATCCCAATTTGGCATGTTCCATTTCTTTTCTTACCCTTATCTCTTCCTATTTGTCCACCTACCTCTTAATTTCAGCCCAGCAAATATGCTACTCCCTTTGCATTTATGAAGGTCAGACTATTTTTTATACATTAGGACATGACACTAGCCCTGAGGGGAAGGGGGTGACTGCAGCTGCCAGTTGCAATCACAATGCTTCAAAAAGACAATGATAAAGAAGTGCCTTCAGAGGCACTTACTGAGATGGGTCAGAGCTGCATGTCTCAGGTTTGGGGTGCCCATCACACCTTTATTTTGAAACAAAAGAAAGAAAAATAACAAATATCTTCAGAGAGAGATGTATTCCTGGGATGAGGACTATTACCTCTCAGATTGTGTACTGGGGGCAACAACTGGACAGGTGAGAGTAATGAAAAGGCAAATCAGACTTTAAAAGGTGAACCATTATTTCATAAAAGCAATAAAACCAGAAAGTAGTACCTGCATCCCTGACGGGAGGCATTACATCCAGAAGAGTGAGGATGGGCAGCTTAGGGCAGGACCATCCCCTGTGAAGAAGTATTGCACTTCCCACCCTCGAAAGCACCTTTAAACCTCATCCTATTCTATACAATCCATAAAGGCATGATTTTTTTTCTTTGTTAGCTTTGTGTTCGTTGGTATCACCCAAGTACTCAGGACAAGGCCTGGTACATAGTGTAGGTGCTCGATACATTTGACGACTACATGACTGATGCTAATATCCAGAAAACCATCTCTCTGAGTTCATTTGAGGCTTGCCAAAACCCCAGATTACATGAAAGAGGCTCAGGTGCCCACAGAGACTGCTTCTTCTTGTGGATCAGTGCCCTGGGTGTTGTCTTAGGACAGTTCTTCAGGAGACCCTCTGGGATGGAGGTTTACAGGAAGTTTATTGGGGAATGATTGTGGAAAAAGTACTTATGGTGAAGTAAGGACTGTCCCCACAGTCTCAGATGATTCCATGGGGAATTCTGGGACTGAGATGGCTTCAAAGAGTTGTTTGCACTGAAGAAAGGGAACCAGGCCTGTACATACATCCATTCACCTGTCATCAGATATAGACTGCACCCTGTGAAATACATGACCTTAGGTAAGGTGGCTCTCTTCAACAGAGGGCAATTCCAGAGATGGACTGGCCACCTACAATTGCAGCAGCTGGAGAACGTGTGTTTCATACTGAAGGTGGGCTCCAGGCAGTTATCACAGCATCTGCACAGTGGGCTTTCCCTGTGAGTTTGAAGGAGGAGAGAATTTCATCATTTGAGGACACAGGAGGTGTGTATTTCACCTTGGGTTTCTTGGTAGCAGGACACAGAAACCAATTCTGGCTCCCTTAACTTACTAATGGGGTGGAGGGGGCGGTGGTTGCAAGTGGATAGGAAGCTACAAAACAGGCATAGATACACAAGAAGGCAAGACTTGGCATCAGAACAGCTTCTGGACACCAATTCTGGCCACTGTCCTGGGAATTACTGTACTCCACTATTTGTTGTTGTTGTTGTTGTTTTAAATCCTTCCAATACTCTGCTCAAGATCTTAAGAATTTTGAGAAAGAATCTGATTGGCTTATTTTAGTACATGTGTCTATCACTTAGCCAGGGGCAGATAAAGAACAGCCCCACCAAAATTGCACACAAGGTGGGCGGGGCACCATGAGGAGTGGGAAATGTATGTACACACACTCACACACACTCACAAATGTCCAGAAGAGTGGCCAATCATTAGCCAAGAGGGGGTGGGCCTTGTCCCCACCTAATCCAAAAGATATGAACAGTGGACTCGGAAGCCACCCTGGGGCACAGAGTGTGGGAAACACCTGGGCAAGAGTCCCAACACACCTCCGAGTCAGCAAAGGATGTGGCATTTTAAAATTAGTGGGATGAAGTTCTAGTGATCTAAAAGCTAAAAACCTTTCCTAAAGAAGAGAAAAAAGGGCAATGTCTTCTAAGTAGGAAGTTTCACATCATAGTTTTCTGGAGAACAAAACAACAAAATGCTTTTCCAGGAGAGTTGGCAAATTAATATTAGACTTTCCAGGAAATTTTTTTTTTTTTACTGCCCTTTTCCTTTTGCCTTGTTAGTTGGAATATCCCATGGAAGCTAAGGCTAAGTAAGGTGATAGAAAGGAATGGAGTTTCTATTCATTGTCCATGGGTGGTAGGTGGACCAAGGCTCATATAGGGATGGCTTTCTGTTTTCTCAGGGAACAGGGAGATGTCATCACTAAATCTAGCACAGTGACAGGCACAGAGAAGGCCCTCAATGTGTATTGGAAGTACAGAGTGAGGGAAAGAGGAAAAGAGGGAAAAAGAACGGGACAAGAAAGGTTACTCTTGATTCACCAGTGTTTAGATTACAGATGGATCGCACTTCTTATTCAGACATGACCTTTTCTGACCAGTGACCATGTAGAGCAATGTAGACAGAGACATGAGGGAAGGTAGGCAGGAATCATTGAGGAATCTTCTTTTGGTTAGCAGAAGAGTATAGGTATAGGGCAGAGCATGTTTTGAGAGTCTCTACTGATTGATAACTTACTCAAAGAACTAATTATTGAATGGCTAACAGTTTGGAGGGGAAGATATAGAATAATAGAAATTTATAAAACACTTCAAATCCAACAATCTTATTTTACAGATGAACACATCAAAGACTAGAAAAATAATGTATGACTTCCACTTCTGGTCAAAATGGAGTAGCAGGGAACATACTCACCATCCCACTTAAAACAGACAAGATCCCTCTGTCTCAACATTTGCCACTCTTCTTTCTGAAAACCAACTCAGGACTTGAGGGCAGGGCTGGGACTAGTCACCTACATGACTCTGAGGGCAAATGTCTCCTTTAATCTGGTACCCTAGGCACTTTGCTTGCCTCAAGGGGAGGATTTTGTACACTTGAGGTGAAGTTCCAGGTGCAGAGGTAAAAGCTCTTAGCTGACTGTGTGGAGCTCTACTTCTCATCTGTCTCCTTTTTCATGTGGTTTTGGTTTGGACTTTACCTTTGATAAAAACATATGCTCACAACAGCCTCCCTGCTTCTTCCTAAGCCTCCCCCACATTCATCCACCTGCCATTTAGCTGCCATCATTGGGATGCCCCAGTGTGGCTGCTGCCTTGAGTCAAGCTATGGTTGAGGTCACCTCCCCCACACACTGTCCCACTGAAGCTCACTTTCCTGTCTTCCTGGAGCATCAGCCACTTGGCCTTTCCTAGAATCTGTCCTGCTTTTTTTTCTAGCATTGCATATTGTACTATAGTCTCAGCCATTCATGTCAAAACCCTGCTATTCACCTCCTGTGGCAAGTACACTGAGTATAGAGAAATTACAAGCAGATTTGACTGGACCAGCCTTGTCCCTTTTTCAGAGATGGGTGACAGGGTGGAATTTGGGAAAGGTGTGAGTGGAAGGAGTATGCTAAAAGGTAAGCAAGATGCCACTGAGGTTAGAAGCCTCTGTTTTTTACCAATCATGGGAAAGTAGGACTGCCCCTTCTCTAGAAGTTGAAACAAAACTTAGGAAACTAAGAGCCAATAGCCTTTCTCTCCTATATTTTGCAAGGCCCTTCACTGCTTTGCTTGTAGCCCAAGTCTTTCAGAGATACTGTTTTCTAGCTGGCACTTTGGGTCACTACTCCACCCAGATGGAGGGAGCATAGATGCTGTTCCTTTATCATGACTTATAATGACAGAATCTTGGGTTGGGAAGGCCCCTTAAGGTTCACTTCATGCTCTCCCCTGCCTGCAGCTCTGTACTCCTCTATGAACAGAGCATTGGCTGTGCCTTGTCCTGAAGCAGCTCCTGCTCATTCATACTCATTCCAGTGGTGGGCAACTCTATGAACATGGGACAGAAAGGGAACACCTTATTGAGATCTGGATTAGATGTCATATGCTCTTATGCAAGACAAATTTCTCTTGCTTTATCCATTCCCAGAAGGCAATAGAGAAGACAGTATGCTGCAGGAGAACCATAGGGAGAAATAGAAGTTGAAACCAAGACAACTGAGTCCAAGGTTGAGGGTACTTGGCTCTGTTTAAACCCTTGCTACTCAAAGTGTGGCCCAAGGACCAGCAGCATAAACTTTATGTGGGAGCTCAGTAAAAATGCAAAATCTCAGGTCGTACCTTAGACCTACCGAATCAATCAGCTTCTGTATTTTTATCAAGATTTCCAAGTGACTCATTTATACAGTAGTTTCCCCTTCTCTTTCGCTTTCTGTGGTTTCAGTTACCCGTGGTGAAGATCGGTCTGACAATATTAAATTGAAAACTCCAGAAATAAACAATGTATAAGTTTTAAATCACATGCTGTTCTGAGTAGTGTGAAGAAATCTCACGCCATCCTGGTCTGTCCAGCCCAGGATATGAATCATCCCTTTGTCCAGCATCTTCACATCATATAGGTTCCCCATATGTTATGACTTAGTAGCTGACTTGGTTATCAGAATGTATTACAGTGCTTGTTTCAAGTAACACCTATGGGAGCCTAACGCTATGTCACAGTGCCTCCCTCACTCACCATGTAGGCATTGTGTGATCACACATCACCACAAGAAGAAGGGTGAGTACAGGACAATAAGATATTCTAAGAAAGAGACCACATTCACATAACTTTTATTACAGTATATTTTTAATCACTTTTTAACTTTTAAACCCTCCCCAAGGATATGTTTATAATTTTTAGAAAGAAAGGTGGGGAGAGAGAGAGAAACATCAATGTGAGGGAGAAACATTGATCAGCTGCCTTCTGTATGATCCCTCTCTGGGAATTGAACCTGTGTCCTAGGTGTGTGCCCTGACTGGGAATTGAACCCACAAACTTGTTGTACTAGACCATGCTCCAACCAGCTAAGCCATACCAGTCAGGGCTTCATTGCAGTATATTTTCATAATTGTTCTATTTTATTATTAATTATTATTGTTTGTTTTTTACCATGCCTAATTTATAAATTAAACTTTATCATAGATATGTATGTATAAGAAAAAACAGTATACATAAGGCTCAGTCCTATCCATGGTTTCAGGAATCCACTGAGGGTTTTGGCACACATCCCAAAGGATAAGAGGGGATTACTATATATTCAAATTGAGAAACACTGATCTGCAGTTTATTCACCATTATTCACTGTGAGCTTTGGGATGAAAACATCAACTCAGAGCAAAACTGTATGTAAAAATGTCTAAATCTGTCCCTATACCACACACACTCAGCTACAGAATTATCCCAGTGATCCAACCAACCTTTTGACTTTGAAGGAGGCAGGGAGTGTTCCTGCAGGTAGTTGATCCATCTGTTTTGCTCACACTAAAGGAGCCCTTCCTATATGTACCTATGGTTGTGTCAGCTGCACCCCCAGCATCACCCCACTTTGGAACTCTTTGTACTTAGTACATACAGAGAACTTCATTTTGTTGAATGGCAATGTCTTTTTCTTTATGTATGTGACTCATTTGGATTGTTTTTTTTTTTTTTTTTTTTTTTTTTTTTTTTTTTTTTTTTTTTTTTTTTTTTTTAACGGGGTTGTTTTTATGTCTCTGAATGACCCCCTTGTGGCCTCTGTTGCCCCAGCCACCTTTGATGCAAGGCCTGTTTTTAAGCATCAGGGTTCTGCCACCCAGACCTGGTGAGGCATATTTAAAGCTGTTTAAATTGACAGACCAAGCAAACAGGATTAACTCTGTGGGCGCAGAAGGGGAGGTGGGGGCAGGGGGAGAGCTACAGAATGGTTTACATGGATGAGCAGGAGGACAGCCGGCTGGGCCAGGAAGGGGCCTATCCCTTGAGCCGGCCAAGAATTCTCGATCTGGGAGGTAGGCAGAGAGCTTGCAATCTGCTGGTGATTGGATTAGACATGGTGTGAAATTCGGAGCAGGGCTGCACGCTGCCGAGGCCCCACTGAGGAGACCGTGCGGGGATGCCTGTCCCTGCCCCAGCAGGCCTTGGAGACAGCCTCAATGTCACAGCCCTCAGCAGCTCCCCCACCGCTAGGCCCCTGTGTCTCCCTGCATTCTCAGGGAAAGCAGAGGCTGCCCCGGCCCCTGTTCATGAGGCCCCTGTACCCTTGGCCTCTCAGCAGCCGCTGAGCAGCCTTGGAGTGAGAGGCATCATCTTCAAGTCTCTGGATCCTGCACAGCTCTCCCTTAATATCTTTCCTCATCTTTTCTTTGTCTCTCTTTCTTAGCTTTCTCTTTTTCTCTCTTCCTCTTGAAGTCTGGTTCATTCAGCAGGATTCCTCTCCATCTGGATTTGTTCAAGAGCCCAATACAACTTGTGTTTTCCTCTTTTTCAGAGATTTGGGAGTTCCGACTCCCAACTTAGAGGGTTTTGAAACTTCTTCGTGACACCTAATCAGGCAACTGGGGCTGGGGAAACGAGTGGGTGAGATTTATCATTGCTGAGAAGTTGACAAGGTTTAAGGCCTCTCTGACAAAGGCAACAACACCAGGTGCAAGACTTAAAAAGAGGGAAAAAATAACGAAGGGACAGAAATGGATTTTAAGAGGTATTCCTAAATGCCATATAATAAAGGGGACTCTGTAGGAACTCAGCCTTCGGCTGGTGTTGTTGATACAAGCCAATGGCCACAGCGTGGACACCTGGGTCCTGGGCAGAGTGGGAAAGCCAGTCATGTCTTGACCTCCCTCGGACTCTTATCATAAAAGGCAAACAATTTTTTAAGAAGTCTCTGCACCTTCATGCCCACCTGGAGAAATCTTGAATTTTAAAGCTACTGCCCAAGTACAACAGGTCAAGCAGTCTTTCTTCTTGGTCTCTGTTTCACCATGTATGAAGCAGGGATGTTAGGGGTCACATTCCCTTCACCTGCCTTCAAAAGTTACCAAGCTCTTGATATAGGAAAAACCTCCAAAGTTCACCTGGTTCTATGGCCATAACATTTTAGAGCTGACTAAAATCATAGAAACAAGTTCCACGACATTACTTTACAGAAAATGAAACCGAGAACCCTTGGGCCCAGTATCACTTTTCAGTGTCCCATCATCGCACCACCTTCCTCTATTAAATCACCAGTCCTCTTGTTAGTTAATGGAAAGCTTGAAGTCGAACCAGGTCTTATGCTCCCTGTGCAGAGTTTCTTCCTCTTCCACTTGCTGCATCCATGACGCTGCTTCCAAAGATGCCTGAGCATGGTTCCCAGCAAACCATAAAAGGGCCATCTCCTTGTGACACTCAGGAAAGCACCTGTCACAAGGGTACATTTCTGCCTCTCACTCTCCTTAATCTCTCTTGCTGTAAGTATAGGTTCATGGCCTGACTTTGCCCAGTCCCAGGTGCAGCTGGACTTTATCTCTTACTAGGGGGCTCTGAGGCTTCCTTGATGCCTTTTAAAGTGGATAGCCTGTACTCACCAACATAGTTCATTGTGTATGCCAGTTCAGATCCATCTGCATTGTCTACCCAGGCTCTGTGTTAACAAGAACTCCAAGTTCAAATCTGGGTTCACTAGAGAAGAATACTGGCACTGGGTGAGATATCTGCCATGGATGATGCAGAATGGAGACATTCAAGCTGCAACCTCTGACAGAGAAAGAGGCAAACTGGTATGCTCCTAGAAGAATGTATACCTTGCTCAAGCCCCTCCCACCCCCATATTTCCAGAGCCAGTCCCTCCTCTTTCTAAGGGGTCTCCCTCCATCTCTTGCTGTGGCTAGAGCAAGCATAGTCAGGGCTTTCCCAGCCTTTCTATGGCCACTGAGATGAGTGATTTTCTGGTGAAGAGAAAAAGATTTTTGAACCCCTCAATTCCCATTATGCAAATATACAAGAAAACTAATAAATAAATAACAAAAAATTATAAGCTCATAGGTCTTACTTAAAATGTCACCAAATTCTGTGGACATCTTCTACCCACAATTCCCAGTTCACTATTTGTGCCACTGAGTCTCCAAAGTCGGCCCCCAATAATTCTTTTCCTCCCCTTACTTATGTAAGTTTCTCCCATCAAGAGGTGGGGACAGAATCTCTATTCTTCCCACTTGATTTGGGCTGTCCTTTGATCTGCTTTGACCCATAGAATTTGGCAAAAAGAATATTCTGGGACTTCTAAGCCCAGGGAAATGGTAGCTTTTGCTTCTTCTCTCTTTGGAAGCCAGTAGGGATGTTAAAAGTGCAGCTAGCATAGGCTCATATGCTATGACCAAGTTAGCTACATGGAGAGGCAGCTGACGTAGACTCAGGTATTGTTGGACATTTAGCCCAGTCCAGGCATCAGCAGAATGCAGCCAAGTGAATGACCCCATGTGACACCTCATGGTCAAAAGAACTGCCCCACCAAATCCTGCCCAAATTCCTGATCCTACAACTGCGAAAATAGTAAATTATTGTTGTTTTAAGACACAAAGTTTTGGGGTGGTTTGTTACACAGCAATAGACAAATTGAAATTTTGCCTTTTGTGATCATAAACATGGTCCAATACCAGTGGAAGCCATCATTTCTTTGGTCATCTTATTTAGCTCTTGTCTGGGGGACAGACTGGGGACTACCTACAGAAAAAAAATGCACAGGGATAAGCTGAGTCCACAAATCATTGCAACTTGTTTAAAAAGTCAGTCTATCTATCACCTGGTTGCTGCATGGGCTGCAAACCACCAATATCCTGGCTCCCATCCTTGGCACTGAGGGGACCACCCAGCTCTACCGACATGGTGGAGAGAGGATGAGGATGGTGCTGGAATGCTATGGTGCAGCTTTGGTAGAAAGACAGGTAGGACTATCCCACTGCTTCTAAGCTCATTGCCTGATGTTGTTTCATTCGATCCTCCTTCCTTCGCTACTCCTGCTGTGTGCCTGTCTAAGCCCCACACAGTGGCAGTTGCCTGCCTGTGATTTCTAGCTCGTCACCAGAGGCCCATCTTTGTCTACCTTCCCAGAAAGTCTTATTATTCTTCTCAAAGGAGTTTTGGGGTAAAAGCTGTCTTCATCTTGTCAGCTGCTGGGATCTGATCAGATCTTCTAAGATGCAGTGTTCTGCCCATGGCCCTAGAGAGCTCAGTCCTATATCTGCAACCCTGGGGACATTCCCAGGGCATTTAGTGTGCAGTTGGCAGTCAGGAGGGGTATGTATCAGGCAGGTAAATTTCTGATGGTTCAGTAACACTATTTTCTTTCATTTTCAAAAAAATGAGGTATAATGGACATATAACACTATGCTACTAAGACTATTTAAACAGTATTCAGTACTTGAGAGAAGGAAGCAAAGATATTCTACTAGTATGAGTTCAAGAGTACTTATTCTAAATAAACCTATATTCTATACTGGCTGGTGTGGCTCAGTAGATTGGATACTGGCCTGCAAACTGAGAGATTGCTGGTTCAATTCCTAGTGAGGGTACATACCTGGATTGTAGGCCAGGGCCCCAGTTCGGGGTGTGTAAGAGGCAACTGATCAATGTATCTCTCACACATCACATCAATGTTTC
The DNA here is from genome assembly GCA_004027475.1 of Anoura caudifer. NCBI lineage: Eukaryota > Metazoa > Chordata > Mammalia > Chiroptera > Phyllostomidae > Anoura > Anoura caudifer. The sequence goes on along the minus strand of PVKU01002510.1, from coordinate 179,007 downwards.
TCTCCCTCTCTTTCTCCCTCCCTTCTCCTCTAAAAATAAATAAGCAAAATCTTTAAAAATATATTTTAAAAATAAGCTTATATTCCTTCAATAGGAGACTTGTTATATAAACCACAATCTTATCATATAATGGAAGAATAATAGCTATAAAAAAGAATGAAGAAGTTTTTGAAAAATATTGATATGGAAAGTTATCCAATAAATATTGTCATGCATTTTTTAAAAGGTTAAAAATATGTACATAGTGTGCTTTCTTTTTATCTAAAGGTCAAGCATAATAATAATGTATAGTTATACATAGTTATATTTGCATAAATAATTACTGAGAGAACACACATGAAATGAATAACAACAGTTACCCCACGACAGAAGAGAGAGGAACAAGGGCAGAAGGGTAGATTGCTGGCATGGTGAATTAAAATTTACCATGAGCTTTTTTTATTGTTTTGATTTTTGGACCATGTGAATTGCATTACCTAATCCAAAAAAATGTTTGGAGAAAAAGAATATGTACTTTGCCTAACATGATTAAAGAATAACACAGGAAGGAAAAATAGGATCAGAAGCTTTGAATAGAACTATGCCTGTTTAAGTTGCCTGGAAGAACCCTAGTCAGAACAAAGAGATTGAAAATCATAGGAAGGAGACTAGGCAGACGGGACACTTGACCAAGAATCCAAAGAAGTGGAATGGTGCCTGAGTTGAAAGGCTCCCATAACCTGAATGTTATGGTAGACTTAAGAATAATTAGAATGGATTTCCATGTGGACTTGGGAATCTCACACTGATTTATGTGAGTTTTTGACTGAACTTTCAGAGCCACAATTCCACTAGAAGTGTTCCAGTCCAGATGTTTCTTGACAATGAGAAAAAGCTCCCTTCTCTGGCTGTGATTCCTAGTGTCCTCACTGAGGGTACACAGTGGTAGTTCTGAAGCCAGGCTCTATGGTTTGGGGCTTTGTGACTTGCATATTCACACTGGAAAAGGTAAAATAAATTGTTCTCATTAAATTAGCATTTCTTTCCAACCTTTAAAAATATAATATTATAACTTCCTCTAGAGCAGAGACATACACATCCTACCCATTTCGGTTACTACTTGTTGAACAAAAGAATTATTTAAAACCTATTAAATAAATTTTATTTGAAGTTGTTTGAGAAATTATTTGCATGATGTATTCAAATTATTTTCTAAAGCAACAAAGTTGCCAGTAGAGGGCAGTGGTGCCTTTATCAATTAAGAAGAGTGTTAGTGTGCATTTGCCTGTGCCAAGGTCCAAAGTTAGCTTCTTCCTGCTGTTTCTGTCAGGACAGAATGACCTGCCTTCGGTCAATATATATACCTCAGTGATGGACAGTTGAGGTCATAGTCCTTGACCCACAAAGCCCCCATGACTCCACTTGGCAAACCCACTGTGTGCTGGAATGAACTTGAATTCTATATTAATACCTTCTTAATAACATTCAGAAACTGTGGGGATTGTTTCCTGGGAAAAGAAGATACCGCCTCCTTGCCTCTTCCCTTCAGGGCCTCTGACCCCTCTTTATCTCCTGACAGGCACCATATCTAATCACGGAATGAGGGGTAGCCTCAGCAAGACCTGAGCTCTTTCAGGGTGGAGGGAGCAGGCAGAGACAAGCACTGGCCATGATTGTAGGCTGCTCAAATATTTCAGGGTACAAAGAAGCAGCTGTCAAGCACTTGTGTGGGGTGGGAGAAGGAAGTCAGACTAATGATTAGTCGGCACAGTTCTTGCCATGAGGACTTCTCATTCCCCTGGGGCCCCTCATTCCCAACCTATTGCATTCAAATTAGTACTAGATGAGGTTGTTTCCCCTGCATTCTTTTCCTCAAAACTGTGCAGTGAGGCTTTCTGCTCTAATAAATGTGTGCTCTACACACAAATCTTGAAACAGTCCTTCGACCCTGAGCTTTTCTGGACTTCAGTTACTTTATCTGATAAATAGAATTGGGTTCACCCATTTGCCACTTCCAAATCTGATCGTATGTGAAGGCCCCATGTACACACACAAGTGCCTGTGTGGAGCGCCTCCACGTGCCTTAAGGGCACAGATCAACAAACTGTTAAGTCATGTGGTACCTAGCAGAATGCAACCGGTGACCCACTAAGACAATGAATTCCAGAAAGTCAGGTGTTTAAAAAATCCAGTTAGGCCTAATGGTTCGAGTGTAGCGTGGATCATAACGCCAGCATGATAGAGGTGTCAAAAAGGAAAGGGAGAATTGTTGCACTATGTAAATAATATCCTTTATATTTGTGCAACTATTTACAAAGTGCTTCCATGTCTAGCACCTCACTACAACCTCAAACAGGATTGTGATGTAGACTAGAGTGGGGACAGCCCCATTTTAAAGATGAAATTGGTGCAAACACATGGTTAGCGACCTCCCCATGATTATATAATTTGGTTATTTCAGAGCCAGTTCTCCTGGAATAAATGGGGAGAAGGTTCTTGTGGAAATAAACAGGGTTCCCAGACTTCACAAGAGATGAGAGAAAACTCAGTTTGGAGAATTTGGACAAGGACTTCAGGGGTGGCAGGCCCCCAGAGGCACCCCACCACCCCCAAACACTGGGTGGGAGGGTGCTTGCTAGCTGAATGCCTGTGCTGCTGCTGCAGAGCTGAGCAGAAGAGCCGAATGGGGAAGAAACCATCGGTCTGGCTTTTCAGGAGTACAGACAAAAGGCCCTTTGGTGTAGGGCTCATTTTACTGAAGCATTGCAAATAATTACAACCCTCTGTGCACTGAGCCTGAAAGATACTGTATAAAGGGGGATGGAGTACAAAGTAAATATCATCTACCACCCTCCTACGCCCCATAGTGAAGAATGTCTCTCCTCTCCCTGGTGTTAGATTGTCTTCACCAACAGTCATTATTGGGAGCTATTGAGTTATTGCTGGAAGCATCGGCTAGTGGTAGCCTGGGAATTAGAAGGCAAGGCGTGGCAGGGGGAGGGAAGACAATGCAAAGGAAGGTAGAGCCGATACATTTGTTGGTGATTGGTGCCAATCTCTGTCCTAAAGGTGTTTTAGAAACACTTCATTGACTGGGTATCTCAACTCTCAGGTAAGAAATTCCTGAAAATGATAATAATTATATTATCATGCCTTGAGATCATACTTCATACCCGAGGGTTTTCTTGTACATATTATCTCACTTGATACCCAAACCCTGAAACACATACAAGGCAAGAATCATTACCTTTCTTTTACAGAGGAGGAAACTGAGGCCCAGAGCATTGAAGTGATTTGGCCAAGGTTATACAGCTGGCACATCACTGACCTAACATTGAAGTGTAGGACTCTTGACTCTATTAGACCCAGTCTTCTCTTTAGGATGAGAAATGCTGGGAGGAGGAAGAGCCAGATCAGCAGCATGGGCCTCCCAGCCCTTTCTGAGGGCCTTGTTGGGTTCTGCTCCAGGAAAGAGCAGTACAGAGCTATCTGTGTACAGACCCGGGAAACGGGTGGAGGCTCCCCATTTCAGGAAGCTTGCTTGGCCTCTCTGCACTGGAATATGTGGAAGAAGGAAGGATTGGTTGGGGTAAGGGAGGCAGTAGAGGATCTCAGAGAGAAAGAGAGAAAGAGCAGTGGACTGGGAATCCATGGTCTTTCTTTCAGCTGTCACTTGGGGTAAGTCACATCATCTCTCTGAGTCTCAGGTTCACCCTGTGTAGAATACGGTATAGGAGGAAGTGATTTTAAGGTCTCTTCTAGTGCTACAATTTTAGGATTAAATATTCACCTGTGTTCACATGCATGCACACACAGACAAGAGCACAGCACCCAGATGATGAATGTTAACACTAATTAAGTCATTAAGTAGTTATTGAATGCCTTTCATATGCAAAGCAATGGTAGTGCTCTGTTCTGGTTTAAAGGTGAACGTAAACCAGATTCGCATTTGACTTTCAATGTAGATGAAACCATGTACATTGGTGTATCAGCCAGTGTGTACCAAAAAGGGGGCTGGACATTTAGGATAGGTTATCAGTGACCTGAGCTAGCAGGAAATGCTGAGTTTCCCCATTAAGTCTAGCTATTAGTAAACTAACAGAGTATATCTTATATAATAGCTAAACCATATATCTAGGGATACATAAAACATAGTGAAACCAAATTCATAGGCTCAATGAACTATCTCACCTGCCAAGTTTCCTAACAAGAGCTGAATCTGCCCTTAAGACACAGATCACAGTAAAAGATATCACGTCACTGAACTTTCTCCTGCATTAGTGTAATAAAATGCCTGGAGATTAGAAGGGATGCATACATGGTGGTAGTTTGCTGACAGAGATGGTTTTATGAGCCCTGGCAGGGTAAACATCTCTCCTGCCCACTTCTGCCCAGTGTCACTGTGGAATGAGATACTTCCTTCTACTTTCCAATTGCATCTGCCCTCCTAATCCCACCAAGAGGCAGGGTCGAAAGTGGTTGCCAGAAAAGAGAGAGCCAGTTCACCTAGGACACAGAGACGTTAAGCCAATTGTCTTGACCCACGCAAGAAATCAGATGCAGAGGCCCTGGCACAGCTCTGGAATTCATGAGTTCTAGGCTTTGCTTCTAGACAGATGTTTGTGTTTCCTCCAATGTTTGTTTAACGGTAGAAACCTTTCAGCAGAAACCAGAGACCTGGCTTCTCTGAGGCTCCCCTGTTGCTTTGGAATGTATATATGTGTGCATGGAGACCATCTCAGCAGACTGTTCCCTTCCTACAGCCAGAAAGCTGATGTGTTCACATCACAGTCTCCATGGCAACTGACTGTGATATTACAAACAGAAGATTGTGCCCCAAGGTAGATAGCAAGTGGCCCCAGCAGGTAAAGTGGGCCAAACAAACTTCCTGTTTGCAGGCAAAGGTCTAAAATAAAAGCAGTAAAATGTTCTCTCACTCCTCTGCCCTTCAGATATGCTCTTCTCTGGAGCAACACATACCTTACAAATGGAGATCCAGTTTTTTCTCTTTCAGTATTCTTAGAAGAGATGCAAAAGTATTTCTTTTTTCCTTACTGATTACCCCCCCCCCCACACACACACACACTTTTCTGCCTCTAATTTACTCATAAACTTAGACGAGAAGGTACTCCAGAGCCTCTTGGCATGGTGATTACTGAGCATGGTGTCTGGGTATTTAAATGTGTGTTTTGTCGTGGTGGTGATGAACCATCCTGGACCTGTACTGACTCAATACTGAGTCTCCTCAAAGGAAAAGAAAAGGAGACAAACTAGACATATGGAAAGCCGTGTCTCCACCAGTCAACACATTTGTTTGCCAAGAAGCCCAGAGTGTCAGGGGCCCTCTCATAGTTTGGTTCCAGTGTCCCCAGCAGCCTGACCATCAGTTTCCTGCAACCAGCAGGCTGCCAGTTGATCAGACCTTCTTACAACCTATCCCACAGGCACTTTCATCTGCTTTTGGTGTTTCCCATGTCACTAAGCTTTTTAGCCACCTGCTATACCATGACATTATTCTAGAGCATTAGAAATGGAACAACGGAGTTCAAGGGAAGTACAGGTGACTAGAAGGTATGGGCTAGTCCAATCCCTCTTCTAGTCCCCTTTACCACCATCTGCCTATGACTTCTTCTAAGTCCTACTTCTAGGGCATGGCCACAGCTGGTTGGACATTCTCAGTGGGGTTTCTAAGTAGTCAGTACCAAGAAGACCAAGGAATTGATCTAAAAATGCAAATCTTACTGTGTCTAACTCAGAAACCTAGGGCTTATTTTGTTTTTCATCCTTTAGTTTTGGACCATAACCACAGTCCCCAAAACACCTGGATTTCATAGAGAATACAGTCTTGCTTAGCAAACAACTATAGTATCCATATTCTTGGGAGGGGGCTTGGTTGGTCATCCCACTGCAAGAAAGGGGACACCTTAACAGTGATTTGGAGAAAGAGAAATCCACCAGCATTCTCTGTCCCTACCAGTCTTGCATGTTCAAATCTTACCCATCCTGTAAGACCACAGACAAAGGTCCCCTCCTCCACAAAGCTTCCTCATAACACACCTGATGGGGACTTCTCTGCCTTTGTAGACCCACAACATCTTATCTGAAACTTTTTTCAGGAGTGTATCACTTTATATCAGAGATCAGCTACGTCTTGCCTTCCCTACTGGACTTTATAAGCTACATGAGGACAGAGTCTATGATCATTACATCCTCTTTTGCCTTGAAAATAATAGCTGCTTAATGAACTAGAGTAAGTGAATAAATGACTAAAATGAAATGGGGTATATGCAACAGGATGTATGCAATTTATTATCTGGATAATTTCTGTCCACTTTCTCCTCCTACTTTTTAAAAGGCTCTTGCCCCTGCCTGACACACAAGGGTGCTAGTTCACATCCAGTTGCTGATTAATGTGCTGTAAGGCTTCCCTCCCCACCTTCCCAATCATAAGTGGCTGTGTGTGTTATGTACAGGTGAGTTGACTTGGATTCTTAGTGACTCTTTGAATGCGTGAGGTCTCCAATGTCCTGTCCTCGACAGCCCTGCTCAGCTCCTCCAGACTCCTTCCTATGGCTTCTTTTATGGAGTTAATGCATCTCACCTTTTGTCTTCCTCTTTTCCCTCTGCCCTCTCAGTGGTACGTGTTAGTTAATGCTACCTAAGCAGTCACTTGGAGCAGTGACATTCCTGAAGAGGCATTTCTTGTCTTTTTCAATCAATAAAATTAGAGATCACTTTTTAAGATCTTTGCTTAGATTCTAGGGCTCTAGAATCTATCCTTGAGCTTTAGGCAAGAGACCTCTTCTTCCAAGATTACTTGATCCTTTCTTCTATACAAGTTAAAGTTTATATTAATCCAGTGCATCTCTAGAACTGGCTATTTCTTCTAAATGCAAGATATATAGTCTTCTTACAACATTTCGTTTTAGCTTTGGCTGAAAATGACAGAAACCCAAAACATTACTGGCTAACACAATTGAAACTTATTTCTCCACCTCATAGAAGTCCGGAATAGATAGTGCAGAGGTGATAGGGGAGCTTCCTAAGGTAATTAGGGACTCAGGATCCTTCCATCTGGTCTGCTATTCTCAGAAACTTCCTCCTACCACATGGTCCAAGGTGACTGCTAAGCCCCAGTTGTCATGCCAGCAAAAACAAGGGAGTAGTGAGGGAGAACATACTTCTTCCCTTTAATGACAGTTCTGGAACTTTCCCAGGACACTTTCCCTCAGTCTCACTGTCCATAAGGGAAGTTGATAAGTTTCACCTTTCTTCTGCTTAGGTTATAAATCCTGAAGTTCAGGATTCTGTTTCTAAGGAAGAAGGGGGTAATAGCTACGAAGGATAACTAGTAGACTCAGCTTCACTTTTCATCCTGAAAAATCAATTTTCCATCTTGGAGAGGCCACTTTCTCAAAGGTCAGTACTGGCAGAATCTCTAGGTCTACCTTTGTTCTCCATAGACCAGGAGTATATATGGGACTGGGGTAACTCAAGGTACAGCAGGTCAGGTGACTTTCTTAAAACATACAGCTAATTAAAGCCAAGACAGCAGGGACACACAGTGGTCCTGACTCCCCAGTTCCATAAGAATCTCCTCTTTAGGAAGCTCAGCTGGGTCTGAGTCAGAAGTGGAGGCTGACACTACGCAAGGCAGTAAGTGTTGATGAGTGCCAGGATCAGGAGAGGCATGGGAGTCCTTGGCCAAGAGCAACCTCAGGAAGCTGCAGATAAGAAATCTGTGCCCAGCGGCACTGGGGTCCAGTGAACTCATTCCAAGCACAGCACATGGACTGCAGCAGGGCTCGTTGGTGTCATCTTGCCAGAGTGCACCACCTTCCTCTCAGGGCAAGACCTGCAGCACCTGGACCAAACAATCCTCCACAGGAGGCATGCAGTCTCCTACCGTGTGGTAGGTAGCTTGGGACTATAAGAGGCAAACCACATGGCTGCACCCATTCTTGGGGGCCCTGAGTTTCCAGGCAGGTGAATCCTTGCCTGGGCTGGTGGCTGCGTGCAGACTTTCCTGTTATCGTCCTGAATCTGGTCCAGGCCCTCCAGCTCTGATGCTGCCTACCTGAGTGAGACCTGCCCTCCCACTGATGTCTCCTCCACAGGGCCTCAGGAAAGGTATTTGGGTTGGCAGTGTGCCTGCCTCCTCTCCCCAGGTGCCAGGGCCTCTGAACATCCCACAGAGTGGGGAGTGATGGCTCCAGCTTTGAAACATCTTGCACACACAGTGTTGTAGAATCCTGGGGAGACTGGGACGTGTCAAGGATAGGACTGTTTGGGGATAGAAGGCAGGGTGCCTGGGTTCTATTCTCGACAGGGGAAGAAAAAAAGTGTCTTGACTGAGGTACTTGCTGCGGAAACACAGTGGAACCTGTTAAAGTGGGGCATATGGAAGCTCATTAGGTATCTATCCTTCAGAAGTGTGTTCTCCCTCCCATGGATGGGGTGACCACCTCCTGTCTTTAGACAGTAAGTTATTGTTATTGCCCTTTCATAAATGAGACCACTGAGGCCCAGTCATTAGCCTGGAGTATAATTTGCCATTCAATTTGTATATTCTTGTACTTGTCCTGTACCCACTCCAAAGGGGTGGCTAGGGTCACTGTCCAGCCCACCACTAGTGCTGGACCTGTAATACTGGGTTTTCCCTGTTTTGTTTTTTTTTTTCTTTCATTTTTTGAAAGCCCAGGGCTGGAGACTTAACACTTAAAGCCAGTTAAGCTAAATTTTTTTGTTTGTTTGTTTTAATTATTAAATAGGGTTCTCTTTCTCCTTCTTCTTCATGAAGACATCATTTCTAAAAAAGTAAATCTTTATCTATAAGCCTAAGTCTCCTCTGATCCCCTGCCCAAGTCCTGCTCCTAACTCTCCCCCACCCCCCCAAAGAAAACAGCACTGCCAGCCTAGGGCACATCCTCCTGACCCACAGTGCATGAAGCACCCTCTCTTCCTCACAGAGTGACAAGTCTGGAGAAAGAGACAGGTTTGAGGGCACCCACCTTGCACCAGACACAGTTTTTTTCATCTCCCTTCTCTCCTCAAAGAATCTTCCGAGAATAGGATTCTTCATTGCAGACTTTACCCACTGTACTTTAACTGAGTTCTCTCTCACATAAACTTCTTCATACCCCAATCCAAGGAGACCAGGGAGAAGCTGCCCAAACAAGGAGAGCAAGCCCAGGGCTACAGAGGAGGCCTTTTCCAGTGTATGGTCAAGGACCAGAGAGGCCTGAGCTCCTGCAAATTTATACCCAGGGAGCAGGCAGTATGAGAATGCTCCCAGCCTGCTTTGGAAATGTTGCAGGTTGTAAGATGGCTACATGACCCTTTTCTCCAGACAGGCAAAATCAAACACAAAGAAGTATCTCTGCCCAAGGATATCCCAAGTGCTGTACCAGTCAGGACCTTTCCAGGGCTCCACAGAGAAACAAGCCTTCTAGGGACCATGGTAATACTGATCTTCTCTTTTGGTCTTAGGAAAACAAGATACAATAGAAAGACTATCAATGGTGACATTAGGGCCCCTTGGTCTTGTTCTTCTTACACAATTAGACCTTCATTAAGAATTTTCCAGGCAACAAAAGCAAAAATAAACAAATGGAACTACATCACAACAAAAAGTCTCCACATAGAGAAGGAAACTGTCAACAAACAAACAAAAAATCTACTGAATAAGAGATGTTTGCAAATCAAATATCCAATAAGGGGTTAATATCCAAAATATACATAAAACTTATACAACTCAACAACAAAAGAAAAATTATCCAATAAAAAAATGGCCACAACCGTGACTAGTGAGGCTCAGTTTGTTGGGCATCATCTTGCAAACCTAAAGGTCACAGGTTTGATTCCCAGTCAGGGCACATGTCTGGGCTAGGGATTTGGTCTGTGGCTGGAGCACTTACAGAAGGCAACCAATTGATGTTTCTCTCCCTCTTTTTCTTTTTTAATATTTTTATTTATTTACTTTTGGAAAAACGAGAAGAGAGAGAGAAGGAAGGGGAAAGAAACAGCAATGTGCAAGTGACACACCAATCAGTTGCCTCCTGCACACCCCCACCTAGAGACCTGGCCCACAATCCAGGCAGGTGCCCTGACTGGGAATTGAACACATGACCTCCTGGTTCACAGGCTGGTGCTCAATCCACTGAGCCACACCAGTGAGGGTTCCCTCTTTTTCTTTGGCCCTTCCCCTCTCCCTAAAAAACAAAGTAAAATAAAATGGCCAAAGGATCTGAATAGACATTTTCCCAAAGAAGACATACCGATGAACAGCAGACCTACGAAGGGATGCTCAGTGTCACTAACCATCATGGAAGTGCAAGTCAAAATCACAATAAGTTATCACCTCACACCTGGGGACCTGGTTATTCTCAAAAAGACAGGACATGGCCTGGATGGTGTGGCTCAGTGGATTGAGTGTTGGACTGTGAAGCAAAGGGTTTGCCCTTTCGATTCCCAGCCAGGGCACGTGCCTGGGTTACGGGCCAGGTCCCCAGTAGGGGGCGGGGGGCGTGCAAGGCAACCAACCACACACTGATGTTTCTCTCCCTTTCTTTCTCCCTCCCTTTCCGCCTCACTAAAATAAATAAATAAATAAATAAACAAACAAATAAATAAATAAATAGAATCTTTTTTTAAAAAGACAGGACATAACAAGTGTCAGCAGGGATGCAGAGAATAGGGGACCCTGATCACTCTTGTTGGGAATGTAAATTGGTATGGAAAACAGTATGGAGTTTCCTCATAAAATTAAATAGAGAACTACCTACCATGTGATCCAGGAATTCCACTTCTGGCTATCTATTCAAAGAACAAAAAAACAATACACACACCCCTATGTTTATTGCAGCACTGTTTACAATAGCCAAGATACAGAAACAACCTAAGTGTCCATCAGTGGAGAAATGAAGATGTGGTATATATGTTCAACGGAATATTACTTAGCTATTAAAAAAAGAACAAAATCTTGTCATTTGCAACAACATGGATGGACCTTGAGGGTATTATGCTAAGTGAAATTAGTCAGAGAAAGATGAATACCTTCTGATTTCATTTATATGTGGAATCTAATAAACAAACAAACTAAAGGAAACAAAAAAAGCAGACTCATAGTTACAGAGAACAGATTGCAGGCTGTCAGAGGGAGACGGATTGGGGAGTGGGTGAAATGGATAAATGGGATCAAGAAGTATGGACTTCTGGATATCAAATAAGTAAGTCATGGGGGTATAATGTGTATCATGGGAAATAGAGTTAATAATAACAGTGTAGTAACTTTTTATGGTGACAGATGGTAACTAGATTGATTGTGGTGAGCACTTCACAATGTATACAAAGATTGAGACACTATGTTATACACCTGAAATAAGCATTGTTTGTCAATTATACTTCAATAAAAAAACTGTTCATGTTTTGTGTTGTCTCCATATGAAAGATGAATGAGATAATATCTTATTCCTCCCTGAGATTTCTCAGTTTTAAAGATTCAGACTTTGGAAGAAAGATCTAGGAATTAAAGCAGCAACATGCAATGGAAAGAGCCTGGTCTTCAAATCCTGGTTCTTCTACTTACTAGCTGTGATCCTTGGTTAGGTTTTGTTTGTTTTTTTGTTTGTTTGTGTCCCCAGATGTCAGTTACTTACCTTTCTGCTTTAAAGTAATTAAATTGATTTTACAAAGTGGTTCTGAAGATTAAATGAGATAACACATAAAAGGAGCTAGTTTGTTAGCTGGCACATGATGGATATTTGGTAATGGTTTCATAACCTGTTTACTTTTCTTTGAGAGAGGCATTTTCTTACCCCAATTAGTTTAATCCAGTGGACTTCATGCATTTAAAAGAAATTGGAATTCTTTCCACATTTCCAAGCCTGTGCACTGTCACAGTCCCCAATTTTAGTGGCAGGCTGGAGGGTTTTGAAGAATGTTTATAACGATGGTCCATTGAGCAAGCGCTGAAAATGAAATGGACAGCTGAGGCAATTTTCCAGATAATCCCCACCTCAAATTGGGTAATGCCTGGTCTGACTGATTGGGACAGGTGTCTCAGGTCTCTGCCTCATCTTGCCCACTGCCAACCTAGTTGTTTCACAGATTCTTTAGTTAATATCTTTTTTAAAAAATAAAATGTTGATTCACTATCTTTGCAGGCTGTATGAAGGTAGCTCAAAGATTCTTGGAAGAAAAGAGAATGATTGTCTTTCTTAGTCACTACCTCAAATGCTAGTTTTAAATAGAAGTAAAACCCAGAACAATGGTAATAATTACCTTGCTAGCAGTGATCTTTGGAAAAGTCAGAAAAAGCCCTGTCTGTTCTACCTTCAGTGAGACTTCACTGGCCTCACTTCTCCACAAGGGCCCAAGGCACACAGGAGTACCACCAATTTGCTCAGCTCACTGGTCCATGCTTACACGGGGAAGCTAGGTCAAATCTGAACCTCCTCCCATCCTTTGAGGAGGGTCCAGCCATACAAGACAGCTTTTGCCCTGACAACATGGTGTAATTTAAAGAATGCTGGAGGACCACCATTTCTCCCTCTCTACCCTATTCGGCCAAAAGAATTCCTCCCACTTAAATGCCTGCAGTGACTCTCATTCTTTGGCAGATTCCCAATCACGGGCCCACAGATGATCTGGGGCTGATTGCACACCAAGTCACTATGCCTGGGTAGGACCCAGGGACCCATTTATGAAAAGCTTCCCAGGTGACACACAGTTAGGTGTTAGAACCACTGCTTTAAATTGAGCCTCACCATCCCAGCTGTAGCTGTCGTAAGTTGAAAAAGAGGGACACCTAGGAGGAAGAAGCCTCAGAACAGCTGAAATCTTAATGCAAAATGTTCCTGGTTGTGAGAGATGGCTCTCAGTAAAAGGATATCCTGATCACATATGCTTAGCAATGCTAATCAGAACTTTTGCCTTCTTGCAGATTTGCAGTTCATATTAGCATGGTAAAGGCTCTCAGAATTCTTAATAAAACCCGGTTAGCACAGCATTTCCCAAAAAGCAGTTGATCCAAAAACTTCCCCCACTTTTCCCCCCTAACACCTGTTAGTATTCCATAGGACACATTTTGAGAAATACTGATTTTGTATAAACCATTTTAGCAGCATTTCCTCTGGGTAACTTGGAAAGGTAAGGGAGGATTAAGGGAGTTGAAAAATTTCCAAAAGGTTAACAAATATTACCAAGTAAAAGCTTCCATTTCATTGCTTGTGCTTGGGACCAGCTGAATTTTAAAGTTTCATGCAGTACTATGCAGAAAAATTCCAGGCTTGAGTGCAAGCTTCCTATATTTTCCTTACGAAGTGTGTTTTTTATACATCAAAATTGTTTCTTGATCAGAATTTGATATTATGCATTTGTAGGTAGTTTTACAGTTTACAAAGTCCTCAATATGTTGGTATAACATACCTCTGGTAAGTGAATATTAGTATTTCCCTTTATGAGAAGAAAACTTACTGCATTCAGTAAGCTTAAACAATTCATTTGAGAACTGCAAGGATCTCAAAACTAATCTAGTCTAGCAGTTCCTAAGCCTCATTCGGTATCAGACATACTAAATACCCTTGTTGAGATCACAGGTGCCTAGAAATTCTGCTTCAGTAGTTCTTGGGCAGAGCCCAGGAATCTAGCCTTTTAATGAACCCAGGTGATCCTGATGCTGATGGTCTGTGGACCCACATTTGGGTCTAATCCACTCTTCTCCAACTGAGAAAATAAAGACCCAGAAAGATAAATGGAAGGACCCAAAATGACAGAGCCAGGACTCAAACACGAATTTTTCTCATTCTAAATGCATTGCTATCATCCCTGTGTTCTTCATGCTTCACACCAGAGCAAAGGACGTCATGGTGGGTCATGGTGGCTCATGGAGGTCCACGTAAGATCCTCGATTAGCACACCAGAAGGCAAGAGGTTAAAATACTTTGGAGGGTGAGCTAATCTTTCGGAAGTGTGTGGGAGCCATATCTGTTCAACATTTTGTATGACAACATCAGGAGGTGGAACCATATCACTTTTCTAAGTGAATAAAGTAAGATTTTCACATTTTACATTTAATTATTTTTCCTTTAAAAGTGACTTGGCTTCTCAAAATCTTTCTCCACACTCAGCTCTTTCAGAAATCCTTCCTAGAATCATCCAGCCTACATGTAATCTTTCCTTTGATCTTATCCCTCTTCAGTAGCTGTATATCCTGTTGCCCTTGGAGATGTGCTTTTGTTGATAATGTTGGCAATAAATGGTCTTAAGACCATTTCAGGGCCTCCCCACAGGTAAAAATCTATGTGTTCTCCTCACTTTGGGTCCCCATTGGGTCTGTACCAAGTTAATGAACATAGAAAAAAAACTCTGGCTGAGTGTCAGAAATACTGGGTTCTCGTCTCAGCTCTGCCTCTAACCATCTGGTTGCCCTCAGGCAAGTCACTTCCTCACTTTGTGCTTCAATTTCCCATGAATAAGTGAATGCATCAGACTAGATTAATATTTCCCAAGGCAGGTTCCAAAGAACAGTTCCTTAGGAAGTTAATGATTGTCACAAGAACAAAGGCACTCTGTAGTTAAATGCATTGCTGAAATGCTAGGTTAAATGGGCCTCTACTGCAGAAGGTCTTGGAGCCTTTAATGAGCATCATGAGTCTCCACTAGGGGGGTGGCTTGCCCAGAACCCTTTTTCAGGACACATCTTGTGAGGTTAATGTTCTGCAAAACTTACTTGGCTGAGATTGGGCAAGATCAGCTCCAGAGTCCCTTCCAGAATGATCAGACATGAGTAGTCAACTAAGCACTCAGCCAGAAGTCAAGAGGCTTGGGCTCACAACTCTGCTATTTACAACTGATGCGATAAAAATAGGCATGTCACCCCATCTGTTTGAGCTTCAGCTTCCTCAAATGTACCTCATAGGGCTATAGCAAAGGTTAAGCACAGCACATAGCACATGCTTTGAATGAAAGAAATGCTTAAATTCTATTTTAACTTGGCTTTCTTCCTATTTGGCATTTGATGTCTTGTTTCCCATCCAGGTCTTCATCAATAGCTCCTTTGGGTTTCCTTTGGAAACAGTTCTGCATATAGGCTCCTAAACTGTGAACTTTTAAAGAAGAGTTTTGATATGGTGTTGACCACTGACTCACCCTGCCCCAGAATTTGAGCTCTCTTTGCTTCACCCATTCTCTAGCAGGGAGATATTAGAACCATATGTGACATTTAACATGGCCAGGTAGGTGATTTAACTGCAGGCATGAGAGTTTGCACACCAAGGTCCCTGAAGCTCTTCTAACCCAGGTAGGGGTTGCGGGAAGTTTGCTGGGATGACTCTGGTCGGCTGATGAATGGTTTCAGGCAGGGAGCAGAATGGATTGCTGCCAACACACAGTGTAGCCCACTCAAGCCTCAGGAATGTTATCACCTTTCCTCACCGGAAGGCAGCTGTTTGTTTAGTTTGACCCAGGGTCAGGCATACCTGGGCTGAATACAACCAGTCTTCTCCAGGAGCTGCGCCCATACATTTTGACCCAGTCAGGGCAGGGGTCACTGGAGATAAATGTCAGAGGTTGGTGATAGTGGAAGGGGAGGGAGGCTTTCTAGTACATTTTGCATTCAGTGAGGAGCTAGAAAAAGTTACTTGATTAACAAGCATATCAGCATGGGCTGTTGGGAACCAATACCTCAGTTACTTAGGATCATGAGATTGTAGTTCTGAACCTGAGGATTTAGATGCTTTCATCCTGAACCAGTGAGTGACACTAGGCACTATTCCGAACCTTACTTGAGTTCAGTCCTTTAATCCTCACTATTGTATGATGTAGCTTCTATTGTTTCCCTCACTTGCATATACACAGAAGTTAAATAACTTGCTTAAATCTCCACATTTATTTGGTTGTGACTGGGCTAAATATAAGAAATCTGGTTCCAGAACCTGTTATCCTATTCACCTTACTAGATTGCCTCTTTAAAGTTAATAAGGGTCTCACTCTTTGAAGCTCAAAATGGAGCTGTAAAAAGAAGGTTCATTCAAGCTAGTATTACATAGAGTAAGGCAGTGTGACCTGACAAACAGGACAGGCCACAGAACCAGCAACTGGGGCCCCAAGGTGAACACCCATGTATTTCCACTCAGCCAAAACGGTCCTCTGATTATTTTACACCCTGGACTTTATTCCACCAGGGCACTGCCCTCTCACCCTTCCTGAGATTTCTCACACACATGGCCAAAACAGGTATTTGAGGTGTTTCAAACCTTATCTCCATTCTCCTGCTGTCCTTTCTAACGTAGAAGGTACAAATAGGAGGAAGGTAAAGAAACAACTTGAAGAGGTGAGGAGACTAGCACATGAGGCATGGCCACTTACCTCTTTATGCAATCATTAAGTATTTTGTAAGTGCCTCCTGCAGGACCGGTCAACTAGGCACTCAGCTGATCAAAGTAAGTTAGATCAAGGTCCTTTCCATTAGCAGCCCCCGACTAGTAAAGAAGGAACCAACAAGGCAGTAATGGGAATACAAAAGACAGAGTATTAAGCGTTCCAAAAGGAACAAGAAAAAACTGTGGGACTTGGGAAGGGAATATCCAGCTGGGGTAATCTCAGAAGGCTTACTGGAGGAAGTAGAATTTGAGCTTCTGTCATGACCAAGCAGCTGTTCTGAGCTTCAGAGCCATCGCTGAACCCTGCTGGACCTCCTCACAGGATCCATCTCAAAGTTCTGACTCCCAGCTGTGTAACAACACCCTTGGACCGAGCCAGCAGCCACTGTCCCTAACCACAATTTGTGAGGGCCTATCAGAATTTCCTGAAGGAACAGCTGCTTTAAAGCTGGGGTTATGGGAGAGGGGGCAGTGGGGAGGTAGGGGAGGACAGCTTTGCAAGTTAATCCACCCATATTTTGCCTGCCTCTTCTCTGTGTTGCCAGGCCCAGCCTCTGGGAGATAGCCTAGCTGGGCAGTAAAGGAGAATGGACACTGTTCTGCAGACAGGACAATAATGAAGTCAATGAAGCATAGCAGGAATGAAGATAAGAGCACTTTCTTGGGCCTCACTGCTCTGAGGTGACTTGTCCAGTTAATTTTTCCCCTCACTCAGCTCTGTTGGCTCTAAAAGTCCCAGAAAGATATATGATCATATTCTCATGAGAATGGCCTAGAAGGTTGTCTGAAGACCCATGTCTCTAGTTGTATTTGCCTTCTAGCACTCCTGTATGAAGATGCAGAGATTGAGGATCATTATGGCTCAGAGAGGGGGAATGGAAGCAGAGAAGGTAAGAAGCATAGCAAAGACCACACAGCAAGCTGGTACTCAGATCCCTGAAAAGCACCCAGGTCTCCAACAACTCAGATGAGCATTGCTGCCATTGCTGATGGCTAATTTTTCTCAATCATTCATCCATTTCTTTATTCCATAGAAGTTCATCAGACATCTGACATAACGGAGATACTACAATAAAATTAAATTTTGTCAATGTCTAGAGCTCCTTCTCAGAATACTAATTTTCTTAAAAACTAACCAAATAAAACAGGAAGGTCTTGATACTCTTCAGGACCAATTCAATTGTCTTAGGGCATGGTTTGCATGTGCCTGGTCCAACTCCTCACCACACTGTGATATTCATAATTGTGGAACTGATTTATTCTCAGAGAACAGATGCCCACATTTATTTGCTGCCATTAGCAATGCATTTATTCATTTATTCATCCATATTTGGAAAATATTTTTCAAGTATTTCATGCTACTGAGTTCACTCTGGCAGGGAGAGCAGAGTTACTGATGGGGAGGAGGACAGACATGTGGCTCCAAAGCAGAGAACTACTATCTTTTCATTATCTAGCATTTGACACCTGCCATTTTGCTGCAGTTCCCCTGTAGCCTTTTGAGGTACAGAGGAGAAAAAAATAGAGTTTACATAACTGTACCAGGGCCCCACAGCTGCAAACAAGTGACAGACACATTGGAAGAAATTCCGACGCAAAGCAAGCATGTAAAGAGTATGCTGAAGAAGAGAAGGAGGAAGCAAAGACCTCTGGGTGGAATGTCTGTTAGATGCATTCCCAAGAGCATGGACATCTCCAATTAGACAGCCATTCAAGGCCCTTGTATAGAAAGGAAATCATCTGACCCGAGGAAGGAAGATCAAGACGACATCTTTATTCACAAAGATGTGTTTCTGACCTCCCAATGGTTTTCTTTCACCCTCCCTGGAGGGGAATTTGTACAAATTCTCAGAGTTAGTAGAGAAAGAGGTAACTAGAAGGAGTACAACCTGGCAGTTGAAATGGAAGCCAGAGTTGCACCATAGTTCTCTTTTTTTTTTTTTTTTGTAACCAAAGGAGAACGAAGGTGGAAAGCCTTTGGAATAACTTTCCTAAGTAACCCAAACCAGGGCATTTAAGTGAAGGTGGTGTTGGGGGACATAACTCTGACTGCACTGGAGTGTAGCAGAGGTGACAAAGAGGAAATAGCCTCCTGGCTTTGGCCCA
This sequence comes from Anoura caudifer, assembly GCA_004027475.1. Classification (NCBI taxonomy): domain Eukaryota; kingdom Metazoa; phylum Chordata; class Mammalia; order Chiroptera; family Phyllostomidae; genus Anoura; species Anoura caudifer. The sequence goes on along the minus strand of PVKU01002510.1, from coordinate 160,540 downwards.
GGCTTCAGGATGAATGAGGCCTCCCCCGGCAATGTCAAGGTCACCCAAGTGCATGTCCCAGGATTGTGGCTGGACAAGGATCCCAATTACTCATTAGCCAGCCTGGGTGCTGGCCCCCGTGTCCCTGTCCTTGGCCACAAACAGAGATGAAAGCTGAGCCGCCAGCTCTGGGAGAGGTAGGTCTGATAGTTCAGTAGCTATCACAGCCTCTGGCATTATCAAAGCCTGGGACAGCCAAGACAGTGGGGGAGGCTGGCTTTCAAACACTTCTGGGCCCTTACAATTCTTCCCACCTCCCTCCCCTCATCACTACCCCCCAAAGAAAACCACAAGCAAAAAATGTAATCATTAGTAAAGAGTCCGTTTTAACAGATTGCTCCCACGCAGACTCTTTGAGCCACCTTCAGTAAGGACACACCAAGATGTGCTGATGAGAGGGAAGAATTCCTTCTGAAAGTCTTTTGGCCAGACCCACGCAATGGACTACTTTACCATTACCTCAAAGCTAAGAGAAAGGCACCTTGGATACAGGTTCAAGGTGCAGCCAAGCCATCCTGAACTTGTTTTGCCTCAATTCTACCTACCCCTTGCCTCCCTACCCCTTACTTCACTATGGGAAGTGAGTAGCTGTCCATGTGACCTTGCTTATGCTTGCTTCTCCCACCCATCCCTCAACAACTGAGAGTATAGAAGTCTAGAAAGCAGTGAGTCCTTCCCACAACACTGTCTGAGAGAATGCAGTTGGCTGCCGTAAGTACCCACTGCCCCACTCCAACCCTGGAACCAATGACATCACTGGGCTGCTATCTTGGCCCTGGGTCTTTGTTCACAGCACCTAAATGGAAATTGGAGGCTGATATACTACACAGAGAAACTGAAGCAGGGCGTGGGAGAAGGCTGGTGTTTAGAATCTCTAAAAGTCCTTGTTCTTGACTCTAGCTCTTTCTTTCTTTTAAAGATTTTATTTATCTATTTTTAGAGAGGGGAATGCAAGGAGATAGAGAGGGAGGGAAACATCAATGTGGGATTGCCTCTTGAGCACTCCCTACCAGGGACCAGCCTGCAACCTAGGCACGTGCCCTGACTGGGAATCAAAACAGTGACCCTTTGGTTTGGAGGCCGGCACTCACTCCACTGAACCAAATCATCCAGGGCTCTCTAGCCCTTTCTTAACTAATAGCTAATGGTAACAAAATGCAAACAAGGGCTAATCGTCAGGGCAGTGACAAAGAAAGCAACAGATATTCATCTGTTCCATTTCCCCAGCAGTCAACAACCATTTAAAGAGTGACTACAATTTGTCAGGTGTCATGTAGATGAGTGAGGTTCCCAATCTTGAGTTCCTAAATTTGGGAAAGAATAGCCTACATAAATAACAATTATAACAATGGGAGCTACTGTTTATTGAGCACCTGTTATGTGCTCTTTTCTCACAGAAATAATGTAGGCTCACACTGTCATCTTCTTTTTACAGAAGAGGACATTGATGCTCAAAGAGTGTTAGTTGAGGTGATGGGGTTGGAAGTCTCCCAATCAGCTAGGTGTGACTTGAGTACAGAGAACATATATTTGACACCATTAGCCACTTGAGAATTTAATTTTCTCTTCACTTGGTATCCTAAGTTGCTTCTCCTCTTAACCTACTCCCACCCCTGCTTCTTTTCTGTCTTTTCTGCTTTTCACCTTTCCCACTCTGATCTTCAAGTCCAGATTTCATCCCTATCTCTCTTCTCTTCTGCTACTCCTATTGCTCAAATCCATTCCTGGGGTTTCAATCATCACCTTTTACCCACAGTTTCCAACCTTGTAGCTCCAGCTCACACTTCACATCATGCTCCAGATCCCTGTTCGCTCTCCAACTCATTTCAGATAGTTAATAGCTCCTTGCCATTCTCAGGCTACTTTTTAAAGAATCTCTTTGCCCCTTGCTTGGATTTCAGTAGCCTGAATTTCCTGTGTCATTTTATTCTCTTATTCCAAGACTCTTTACATATGTCTTCTTGAGGTTTTTTGTTGTTGGGTTTTTTTTTTTTTTTTGCTAAATATTTATTTTCTCACATCATTATCTTACTCAAAAACGTTCTGTGGTCTCCAAACACCTATAGATTATGTCTAGATGCCTACAGATCTTCTGTGTTTTGGTGCCAACCTATTTTCTAACCTGTTCTTGGCAGATCCTACAATCCAGGATGATAAACTATTTTCCCAGTGCATCTTAGCACTTCTGCTCCCTGCGCCTTCCTGAACATCTCTCCGTATAGGCTCCTGCTGAGATAGGGTGTGTGGCAGAACAGTTGTAATCGATAAAAGCTATAGGAACTGTCAAGAAGAAGGAAGATCAACCCACTGGATTTAAGGCTTAAAACTGGCAGAAACCAGCTTGATTCAACATGATGATTAACTTCACCTAGGTAACCCCTGGTCTCATTATATGCTCATTGTAATACAGTTGCATTCTAAATGACACACCCATGATCAGAAAGGAAAAACCCATGTAAGGACACAAAATGGCTGACTGAGTTCCTCTGATAAATCTCCATCCCTTTCCTGGGAATATCCCGAATATTTCTCCCCCTTAATAAATATTCTACCCTCTACCCCCAATTAAATGAACCTTTTAAAGGAAGCAAATTCCACTAAAGGGGGCTGCTCTGTATGTGAGTAGCCCACTTTCTGTCTCAATGCTTCACTAATAAACTCACTTTCAATTTAAATTCTATGCTGGCTTGAATTTGAATTCTTTCCTGCACAAAGCCAAGAACCCACAGTGGGTCACGAACCCTCAGGTCTCCAGACCTCCAGAAAGAATGCCTGCATCATTTCCTCCCTTCAAGATACAGCTAGAGCAGATGTCTTTTATGGAGGTAGTTCTGATTCTCACAGATAGATGAGGAGAATTCCCATAGCACTTGGTTATTTCACATCCTTGAGTATTTGGGTTTGTCTTTGCCTTGCACTTTGGTACTGGGGAAGGAGTTTGGACTGTGAAGTTTGAATGAGAGTAAATTCTGGCTCAGCGACTTCCTGGCAGTGAGACCTTGGACCGTTTAATATGAGCCTTTTTTCTCTCATCCATAAAAGGAGCAAGAGAGCATAACCTTCCTGTGAAAGTTAGAAATAATACATGTAAAAACACCCTACATAAATACATGATCAATAGGTGGTAATTAACATTATGATACATTTATTTATTTCCCACTAGAACATAAATTTCTTGAAATTTAGGCTAACCAACTCTGATGTGTTTTTGATTCAACCTTGGTCACCAACACAGAGCCAGGAATATAGAACTCCTTCACACAGTGTTAGTAGACTAAACTGGAGGAATCAAGATTTCCTCTTGTCTCCTTTGCTGCTGCCCTGCCCAGCTGAGCTCCCTGCCACCCTGGAGTCAGAAGCCTCCAAGATGGCAACCTCAGCCCTTTCTGACTGTCTGACTCCCCCCTCAAAGTGCCTCAACAGGCACCCCCATACCCTATATGTTATTTAGGGCCCTTATGTGAAAGAACTCAGCTGTAGGTGGAAATGAATGTTGAAATCTCCTCAATGGAAAAGGAAAAATAAATCACTCTGAAGTGGGGATAAAACCCTAGGAAGCCATGCCATGCAAACCACAGTTCCCTAAACCTCTGTAAAAAGTAGCCCTGAAACCCCTGGAGACCTGGCAGGAGATTCCTTTCTCTGTTGCTTGGCACATGCCTGTTCCTATTCTGGCTGAACCCCAGCAGCCCAGAGACATATAAACACTAATACCCCAACACTCAGGCTATAGATGAGAGTATAGTCTGGGCCCCATGTCACTTTATCCCATCATTAAAACCTTGTGGGTTTTCAGGTTATAAACAGGGAAATACAGGGTAGCTAGGTTATCTGGAGTGGCTTCTGTATCCCATCCTGCTCACTTACTTCCGGGGGATTTTCCTAGAATCAAGGCTTGAGATTGTTCCTATCTCAGGTGGTTGTCCCAGCTAGTGGTAACCACAGCAAACCCCAATTTCTGGCCTTTGCAGTTGTGCTAGGAAATGTCAAGGCCCTTGAGCCTGGGAGGGGAGACCGCTAGTTGCAGATGCAAGCTTGCAAGATGCTTTGATGTTCCGAGCAGGATTGGAAGGCGTGGGAAGTGAGACTTCTGTTCCCTCCAGCTCCCACAAAGCAAAGCCTTTCCGTTATCTTATAGGCCTCAGCATAGCCTAAAGGTGTTGGCTAAAGTCTGTCTTGGCTGGGAGTAAATCAGGCCAGAATCAAAGAATGCACTTGAATCAAAATGGAAAATTAGACACTGTGCAGGGGAAAGCTCTCCTCTCCAAAATATATATGCATCAAAGTGTACCCCTGTCTAGCTGGGACAGGAGCCATCAAAATGCAAATGTGGGTTTTGAGAATGCTAATGTTGGAAGTGGAGAACAATACTGAGACAGACTTCTTGGGGCCAGGGAGAGGGCCCCAGGGCAGGATGTGGGAGCTGAGTGGGGGGCAGGGATGAAAGGGGTAAAGGAAGCAGTGTGAGAGAGTCTGGAGATGAGAAAACAGCAGGAGTCAATTGAGGCTGAAAGCCTGCTGGGGCAGGCCGGGAAAAGGGGAGTGCTGGAGAAGCTGGGTCAGAGGACCTGACCACTGACCACTGACCTGAGGCTGCGTGCCCAGGAAAGAGGAGGGTGAGTTCAGGAAAATTTCTCTGAGTGGCAGCATAGGGGTGGGGGCTGCGGGGTGGAGTAGTCAGGAGGTGTCTGGAGTCTAAGCTTGGACTTGAGGTCAAGGCCTGGAGAAACAGACAGAAGGGTTGGTGTTTCTGTAAAAGCGGTGAAGCCAGGAGATGTGCTCTGCTTGGGTGCAAATGCATGTGAAGCAGAATGAGAAAGCTTGAAAAGAGGGGGGTGATGGGCCAAAGGCAGGTTTGGTGGGGGGCAGTTACCCTAAGAACTGCTTCCCTGAGTTTCAGTTCTGCTCTTGCCACTGTAGACAAGTTGCTTTCTCTCTGTGCCCCACTTTTTTTATCTATAAAATGGAGATCACTTGTGCTAGGAGAACCAAACAGGTTAAAAAGCCTGGCACAGAGTAGAAGACTTGTGGATGTTTGCTGTCATCTTTGCAGATTAAGAAACTGAGGCACAGCAAGGCTTAATAACTTGTGCACCTTTAGACAGCAAGGAGGGAGTGATGAAAACTGGGTTCTAATTCAAACCTGTCAGACTGTGCCAGTCTACTAAGCCACACAACCTGCCTCTCCTCTGGTGCTGAAAACAGACAGCTAGAGATGGGCCATGGGATCCCAGAGAGGTGGAAGAGGGGTCCAAGCTATGAAGCCAAGAGTTGGTGGCTTTTTAGGAGGACAGAAGTGGTAAGGGAAAAAAAAATCAATGCTACGAGTTGGGGTGTATCTTGGAGGGGTGAGTCCTTATTTTTGGTTTGGGGGTCTGTTTATCATTTTTCAGCATACTCCAGCCCTGGCCCACAATTAAAGCTCAATAAATCACTGTGGCACAACTGTCTCTGTGCTAGAGTCTAAGTTCCTGGAAGGCAGGGAGGGATTTGTGTCCCATAACTGTTAGTACCTTCCAGGGCCTTGCACAGCACTCAGTGAATGGTCCTTGAATGGGTTCATGCCCATTCATGCTCTTCATACTGAAGAGGCTCTGTGCTAAGAAGTGAGAATACACTGATGGGTACGATATGATCCCTGCCCTGTGTAACTCTTCTTAGGAGAATGAATAAAGAAAAGAAAGAATGAATGGAAACTGGAAAGGGCCAGGTCATTCTGCTAATCACTTCATGAACTGGTAGATAGCCCAGAGATAGAGCCCTCAGATAGCCTGCTTTCTCTCTGCCACCATTCTGAGTGTTGGTGAGGGGCTGCTGTCCAGGTCTCAGAACTCTGACTGAGTGCTGTCTTTTATGGAACAGATGACTCACCACCCTGATACACACAACTCCAGGAGGAGAGGTTCCCAGAGCAATGACTGGGTGCCCAGAATTATTCATTCTCTCACCTAGACTCTCTTGGGACCAAAGACTGCCAGGGATTGTGGTGACAGAAGGTTGGGGAACTTGGACTTTCTCTGGTGTGAAACTAACTGGTCCCTGAGGCAGCACTCTGAGGAGTCACTGAGATTCCTATGCAGAGAGCCAGCAAAGGAAGTTCTGCAGCCCAGAGCTATCCAAACAAAACGCTACCTTTTCAGGTGGAGACACCTCCCCTCTGAAGTCAGTGGAAGGGTTCAATGAAAATGCTAGGTCTTGTAAAGCAGGGTAGCTTTGCAAAACATTAAAGAACGCACACATCTCAGGTAGACAAGGCTCTCATTTCGTGTGGGGTTAACCACAAAGCAGGCGATGCATTCCCTCTTCAGTGGAAATATCACAGCCTGAGGCAGTGTATGTGCTGGGGAGAGCAAAAGTGAAACAGGCCAGGGACAGTTCTAGGGCTCACAGGAATAAGCCAGAGGTGGCAAGACTGGCCTAGGCACCCAAGTAGTGACTGGCAGGATTCAAGTAAAATGGATCTGTATGTGAAGGGACCTTGTGTACAAATGGCCTGTTCACCACATCATTCCCCATCAGCTTTGCCCTCAAAGAGTCCATGCTGCAGGGTCTGAACCTCCAGAGTTAACCACAGGGAAGTCATAGGACCAGGAGCAGTGCCTGTCTTGCAAAGCAGTTCAATGGAAAGGCCAAAACACCCTCCAAAAGATGACCCATGGATGTGAGGACACATGGTGACTGATATGCAGAAAGGGAGGGAGTAAGAAAAGATACAGATACATTTAGAACATTTATAGCCCTGGTATCCACATCACGTGTTCATCTTCCAGACTGAATGAAAATGAGTACAAGCAAATATAGATCAAGTCTGGAACAGTGTTAGTAGGTATGAAAAGGGCTGGGTATTACAATCTGACATGTGTTTTTTACTGGGATAAAATGGGGTGGGGGAGTGAGAGAACTGGGCTTTGAAAATATATCCTTGTTGGTGAATTCTTTCCAGTCTGATTATTTCTGCACTACCATCATGATGATCCAAGTTCTCACCATCTCTTGCCTCCTAACATGGCTTCTTACTATCACTCTGTTTCCCCTCCTCCCAACCTCAGTTAACTCATGCTCCATGCCTCAGCTGGTAATATTTTACAAATAAAAACTGAAACATATAATCCTCATCTTAAATCCTCCAGTGGCTTCCCACTGCTTTTAGGATTAAGACTGAAATCTCTAACTTGTACAAGGTCCTGAAGGATCTTGGCCCTCTTCCCCTCTACCTCTCTCCTCCAGCCATTCTGGCTTTCTCTGGTTCCTTGAATGTGCAGAAACCTTCCTGCCCCAGGGTTTTTGCATACTGATGTGATCATCCTTTAACACTTATTTCAGTTTGTAATTGTATGGTGATTGTTTGATGGGTGATTGTTTAATTGGATTGTTTGATAGTTATAGCAGATTTTCTCCCATTAGACTGTAATCTCCTGAGGACAGAGACCACAGATCTTTTGGATTCCTGTTGTGTTCCAGTGCTGGAAAGTTCCTGGTGCCTAGCAGATAATTAATAAATGTTTGCTCAATAAGTAATGAAATAAAGTAATGGAGACAGTTCTGCATTTCATAGACGTTTCATTGCTGGAAAGCCATTTGGCCCAGATGAGGAGCCTGCAGCTTGGAAGGGCAGTGATTTGCCAGAGATCACATGACTTAGATATCAAGGGAGAGCTGGGGCTTTGTCCTGAGCTCCCTCCCCTTTATGTCATTTTGACTCATCATTATCACCTGGTGGTGGTAGTGGTGGTTTGTGTGTGGTGGAGCTGATGGTAGGGCCAGCTTCCAGATCAGAGTGAAGGAAATGGTACCCAGAGAAGGTTTTTGCCATGTGTAACATTTTCCTGCTTCAGCATTTTTTTCCTTTAGAAGTATCATAGTTGGCTCTCAGACCTCATTGTTAATCCAAAATAACAGCAGTCTAAATTAAAAGAAAAAACAAGTTCTGCCAGGTATAGGAGTCCATTTTTTAGATCAACAAAAAGTGTAGGCTAAGCCTACCACTACTCAAAAAGAGAAACCAACAAACAGAATACAAGACCACATTTGTTTTTACTGAATAGACACAGTGCTCACTGGTAGACAAGGCTGTAGTTTGCAGTCTCTAGGTTCATACTTACCAGTAAGCTCTGGAAGGGAAGTCTCCTGCTTGCCATTATGCTTCTGGGCTCATCATAGCTGCTCCATAAATGCTATCTGTTGACTGAGAAGTGAATGGAACTTTCCCTGGGCTACAAAGAGCCCTGGATGGCAGAAGCAAAACCACAGTACCCAAAGCCATCTGCTGTAACAGTCATTTTCTCCCTCTTGGAAGGCCTATTATTTTATACAATTGCCTAACTGAAACAGAAGATCAGAGACAGGTTTGAACACCTTTAGACTATTTGAATGTAGGTAAGTTACCTAACATGTCTGAGCTTCCACAGCCTCGTCTGTTAAATGGGTACAATGATAGTTTACTCTCCTGAAAATCATTTAAAAAAAAATCCTCATCTGCAGATATGTTTATTGATTTAAGAGGGAGAGAGAGAAGGAGGCAGGCAGAGAGAGAAACATCGATTGGCTGCCTCCATATGTGCCCAGTCAGGGATTGAACCTGCAACCTAGGTATGTGCCCTGACCGGGAATCAAGCCTGCAACCTTTTGGTGCATGGGACAATGCTCCAACCAACTGTGCCATCTAGCTAGAGCTCCTGAAGATCATTTCAGAATTAATTCATCCTAATATTTATGAATCCACTGTTGTAGGCACTGTGAATATGGTACAAAGTAAAACAGAAGTGGTCTCTGTCTTTTCTAGTGGAAGAGACATTTAGCCAACAAATACAAACTCATAAAATTATACTTTTGGATGTGTGATATGATTGAAAACCACAGGGTGCCATAAGAGAAATTAGCAGCGGGATCTAATTCAGATCAGAGTGCAGGGAGGGCCTAAGAAGGTGCCATTTATGCTGAGGCCTGAAGGATGAGTTAGGAGTTAGCCAAGGAAGAAGCTGAGGTTGCAGGTATAGGAATAGTATGTGCAAAGACCTGAGGTTGGTAATACCTGGAGGAAGGGTGGGGATTGCTAGCAGTTAAGGGGAGATTGACACCGATGAGGTGAGGTAGAGGAGGCAGATACTATTTTTTTTACTTAAAAATAATCCTCAGTCAAGGATTAAGTTTTTATTGATTTAAGAGAGAGGAAGAATGAAAAAGAAAACCATCGATTTGTTTCACTTATATATGTATTCATTGGTTGATTCCTGTATGTGCCCTGACTGGAAGTCCAACCTGGCTAGGGCCCATGTGCAAGGAGGTGAATGACATGATACCATGTTAACAAAAGCATTTGGTGTGCTGGGTGGAAAATTGTTTGGGACTGAGGAACGAGACCCAATCTCAATGTTCCTCTGTGTTGCAGAAACTTAGAGCCAGGGACTTTAAGGATGGTTGGGCCCAAACTTCTCAGTTTAAAGATGAGGAAAAAAAAGAAAACAACAACAACAACCAAGAACTACAGTTGTGAAAAGACTCAGTCAGGGTCACACGTTAATTTAGCTGTGAACAGGATGAGAACTCTGATCTTGGTACCTCCTTCAACACCTCTTGTTCTATTTATGGTTCTGTGGCTCTTCTAGCCTTCTGAAATTGGGGGTACCTGAGAAATGACCCATGGTTATTGGAATTCTAAGGCAGCCTGAAAAAAGGACTGTCCTGGGGCTCACAGGAATGCGCCCCTGAGCCGGGCCCAGCGAGAGCGGTCTGAGAGGCCGGGTGGGGATCCTCCGTTGCAGCCAGCTAGCAGCAGTTCACATTCTGGAATGAAAACTTGGCGCTCTGAGGCCCTGAGGCAGCTTGCACTGTCGGTGGCGGCTCAGTCCTTTCTTTTTACTTCCCTCCCAGGCCTTACCTGCCTAAACAAACAGCTCAAGCCTCCCACCCGTTTCACCCCGGCCCCCAGGACAGGAAACAAGTAGTGACAGCTCCCAGCCTGCGCCTCCCTTTCGAACCCCGGCACAGCTAGGCTAGCAACGCGGAGCCGCGGCGCTCTGATTGGCTGCGCCTGGGCCCAGCGGTGCGGGGCTCGTCCAATCAGGGCCGGGCCGGCCGCCCGGGAGTCCTCGCTGCTGGGAGGCCGTGGGGAGCGAGGTTTTACATGCCTGTGGTATTTGCTCAGAGGGGCATGACCACTTTGGGCAAGTCTTTAAATGTGAGTCAGCTTTCGGCCGATCCCTGGGAAAAATTCCTCGGTGTTGTCAGGCAGGGTTCGCTGCCTGCAGCTTTTTTTTTTTTTTTTTTTTTTTTTTTAAACAATTCAAAAGGGATAATCCCACCGAATGGGGGAAAGCATTCGGAACCTGTTCCTTGCTCCCCAGAGAAGGGGCCGCGGCCTCAGTTTGGGGGCCAGGCACCTCAACTCTGGGGCGGACACCCACGAGGTGGTAGGCCCCTCTGAGCCTGGTTTTCAGGAGTCAGGGCATCTGCCCTTTCTTCCCTGCGCCCCCATCCCCCCAGCAGGCCACAAACAAGTTCCAGAGGGCTCATAGAATGCAGTAGGAATACTGCCACCTGGAGTTGTGCAGCATCCCTGCCTTAACACGGGAAATACTTGGCGGGCAGCTTCCCCTTCTTCCCTTCACTGCCTCTCTGCCGTCTCACTGTGGTTCTAGTCTTGGACCCTACACTTAGTAGCTGTGTAATCTTAGAGAATCTCTTTGAGCTTCGGTTTCCTCATTCCCAAAGTCAAAGGCAAACGGTAGAGGAAGTGAACTGGTCTGGGAGTGTGGAAACTTGGGGTGTTGTTCTAGATTGGTTTCCCTATTGCTGGAGCAAGTATCTTCTGCACCCCCAGCCTCAGTTTCCACATCTGTAAGGAGAGGGAGTTCTAGAAGAGTCCTTAAGAGTGTTGTAGTTCCACCCTATAACCCGTTTTTGCCAGTGTACTGCAGCACAACTATATAGGTGCTCCCGTATTTCTCCCAGCTTTCTCTCCCCACATGTCAACTCAGAGACTCAGCATAGAAGATTGGGAGCACTAAGGGAAAATTAGACCAAAAAAGGCCAAGGGCTGAGGGAAACTAGCAGAGACTAGAGGGATTTATGTGCAATTTGATTTTAAATGAACATCGTGTGCAAAAGAAGAGGCAATTTGGCACCTGTTACTGATGAGTTAATAGCTTAGGCACTCTTGGTAACAGGGATAAGATTAGCTCATGTGGCAGCAAATTATAGGAAGGGTTGACCAGAGAGAGTCTGTAGAATCTCTGCCTGGGAATCTTTTAAAAATAAGGTAAGCACCACACTGCTTTATTTGAGGGGCTTTGAAATCTACCTGCATCAAGGAGAACAGTGGAGCACTAGAAACTTTTGTGTGTGAAAAGCATAGTTTGATGAAAAGCACACTGCATTCTGTTGCTAACTAAGGAGTGTGACCCTGGACAAGTCACTTTCCTGCTCATAGCCTCCTTTTCATTTGCTGCAGGATGAGGGATTAGACTAATTGACCTCTTAAAGTCCCCTCCAGCTCTGACACTCCATAATTAAATGCAATAATATGTCCCCAATTGCTTTGAAAACTACAGAGCCCTGGGGGTCTTTTTGTTGTTACTTTTGTGTGGATAAAGGTGACCTGGGAGTTCATTAAGCTCTGGGACTGGTTGTAAATCAGATCATCTGCTGCCCACAGTCTGAGAGGAAGCAGGGCATTTGTTTGGCAACAGGGTTTCCCTGTGGCCTGTGAAGTAGTATTTTTTTTTAAAATTCTGTTCCTATTGTCAGCTCCTGGTTTTGTGACCCGAGCCAGCCACAGGTTCTCACTCTGCCTTGGTTTCTCCACCATACCTTGCCCTTTTCAGCCTCCTGTGATTCAGATGAAGTGTGTTTGCCTCTGCCAAGCTTACATCCCTTGGAAACAGAACTTCTGATTTGGAGCAAGAGAAACTAGAACCAGGTTGGTCTGATACCACTAATTATGATGATGCCCCTTTTTCCTAATCTGATCTGCGCATTCTCCTGGGGGTTTTGAGCTTTAAGGAGATGGAGGGATAGAGGGTGAGGGTAGAAATAGGTTTAAGGAGGCCATGGCCAATCACAAAGGAAAGAAAAAGACAAAAGTTTGATTTTTTGTTTTCAAATTATTTATATCAATTCAAAAATAGAGATCACCTAAGCTATGATAAGGAGGGTCTGTTGATCATGTATGCTGAGCAAAAAGAGAATTCCTGAAGACTGGGAGCCTAGTAGAGAGTTTTTGGTTCTGCTTGAGCATCTCAAGGTAGTCTTCAGAGGACGTGATATCTGAGAAACTTGTTAAGGATGGAGAGAAGTTTTTCCTTCAGTGAGAAGTATGTCTAGGCTGAGGATAGGGCATGAACAGCACATGTGATGGGAGAATAAATAGTGCTTGGATATCCTAGGAGGGTCAGGTGCCAGGGGTTTGGGGAGCATAGGGTGCTTGGGTGAAGATGGAAGATAAAGACCATTATAAATGGTCTTGTTTGCCATGTTAAGGAATGTGACTTTATTTGCCAGGAAATGGAGAGCAATTTGCAGACTTATAAATAGGAAAACTCAATGGTGAAGGATGTTGTCCAAGCTTCAGGTTATACAGTGAAATTCAAGTCATTAATAACATTTAAAAATGAAATGGATGAGTTAAAAAATGTAATAGAAACTATCAGAGTCCATGTATGCAGTAGGTTTTGTTTCATGAAATGTATGTATTTGTGTGTGTTCTGGGCCGTGGAATAAAATGTACCTATTACTGTGGGTGCTAGTTTGAAAACTCCAAAATTTATTGGATTTCCAGACCCTTCAGGCTGAATCAGGGATGGTGGACTGGGTGAGGGGGGAATACAGAATGTTCTTGCAAATAGGACAGGTGACCCGCATTCCCTCCTACCTTAAATTCTTGAGGAGGAAATTGCTTAAGTTTTGAAGAGAGTTGACTGATGTCTTCCAAGGCCTCCTCCACAGAGGAATGGTGATTATATTTACCCTGCAGAGTAATGGGATTGAGAGGAAGTACTATTATAGTATTTGCTACCCTGTTCATTGGCAGGGCACTTTGCCTAAAGGGGCTCAGAGTTGGAATTAGGCTTCTTCCAATCTCTACCACAGACCAACGTGGCCCTCTGCAAATCATGGTCTTAGATTTAAAAACCATGGTATTTTCATATTCTTCCAATGAAACTGTGTATTTACTATCACAGTGTTTGGGGCCAGCAGATGTGTACAGTTACCTGATACCGTATGACTGGTATACAGGTATCAGTTCAGTGAAGATGAGAGACATCATCCATCACACATGAGTAATGGCCTTATATTTAGAGCACTTAAAAGACTTTCATAACATCCCATCATCAGTAATACCAGTGTCTTAACAGACCTGAGTGTAAGTAAGCCCTTTAGGGATAATGTACGTCCCAACTGATGCACATCTCCCCTTCTGTGGGCCACCTTCTGCCCTACAACAGACCCATTGCTTCAAGATTGGTTCTAAGAGTCTACCTTTGCCTATGTTGGCCCTACCTCCAGCAGCCTGATACGGAACAGTGGCCCATTTACTTTCCAGAGTCTAGCCAGGGGAGAATGTGGCTCCCTTGTAAAACAATATGGTCTAACCTGTCTTTTTTTTAAGGTAGCCGACACTGCCCTGTGTATCCTGCACCCCTATGTCCTCTTCTTAACCAAACCAAACTCTATGCAATGGTGCAGATTCCAGTTCATTTACTTAAGTCCAGACTCACCATCAGGGCAAACATACCCAAACCTCTCTTCAGACTCCATAAATTTGCATGTCCTTCCTGTCTGAGCTGGGATTTTTCCAGTTCCTTTGTCCCTTACTCCTGACTGATACCAGATCCATAATAGCAAGAGTAACCTGTCATGATCTAAACATCAACTGCTGTGCGCCAAGTCCTGCACTGGGTACTTTTTATCTTCAGCAAAATTCCATACTATTACCTTTCTTTTATAGATAAATAAGACTTGGATATTGTTTAAAAATTTTCACATCTAGTTATGGTTAAGTTATGGTTCCAAACCAAGTTTCTCTAGATTGTAATCCCATGTTAAACCCCTGGGATACACTACTTTCCTGGATTCCCTTCAAACCCTCTTCCACAAGAGCTAGGAAAAACTTCTCTCTCATCCTGTTCTATTTAGAAACACCACAAAAACCCACTTAATCTGTTTAGTGAGAAGGTCTAAATGAAATTTAGTTTTGCAATAGGACAAATACAGAAGAGCAGCTGCCAAAAGTCATATGTCCAGACTCCTGCCTCTTGACAGAATGCCTTGGCTGTGAGAAAAGGGTTGATCTCTGTCAGAGGAAAAGAGGGAAGAAAAGTGCCCCAATTACACAGTGCTTGATCTAAAGAGGCTTGAACTATGATTTAACTGTGTGTTCCACTGTACCCACCCTGAACCCTTTCTTCATTACTTACTCATTTCCTATTCCTAGCTCTGCCCTCCACCCCTCCCTTCTGTTGGATGTCCACTATTGTGTCATAAATGGCAGTTATTCCGCAAATAGTGGAGTGGATCTATATCAACCATTTTGATGTGAATAACACTGCTATTGGTGTGAAGTAATTATCAAAGGCTTGGGAACTTGTCGCTTTATGACCAGGGATAAGACCAGCGCTGGCCAGATGCGTAGGGAGCATAATACATCGGGAAAGTGAGTACATCCACAACTGCCAAGTTGGAAAACAGACCATCCTTTTGACCAGCTTGACATAATTGTTAGTTTTTTCCCCCGTTGCTTGGAACAAAGAATCATACAGTTCCCTGAGTTGGAAAGGCTCCTGTGGGTCCCGTAATCCAGCCCTTTCCACCTGTTGTGGGAATCTGTACTACAACTTCCTGTACATGGCTCATCCAACTTCTCCTTGGACATCCCCCAGATATGAACTAACCTGCTATTTTACATGGGCTGCTCACTCCATTTTTGGAAAGCTTTAACATTAGGCAATTCATATTCTCTGGCGATCTTGATCTGATTCCTCAATATGTGTCCTATTTCTATTCCTTGGAGTGACAAAAGTTCTACTCCCTCTTCCATTTGATAGTCCTTCCAGTACTTGAAGGCAGGCACATCATTCTAAGCCTTCTCTTCCTGAGATTGAGCATGCCCATTTGGTGCCAGTTTTGCATTTGTGTTGGTACTCTTGGTGATGTCAGTCTCTTGTGTAGGGCAGACTTGTGTCAATGAGTGAATAATGAGCTTTTACCATCAGCCAACTCACTTCAAAGGCATTATCTCATTAAATTCTGTGTGCAGCCTCTGAGATAAGAACACTTTCCATTTTATAGAGAAGGAAAACCATAGCTTACAAGGTTAGGTGTTTAGGCCAAGGTCATATAGTTAGAAATTGACAGAACTGGCCCATTAACCTGAGCCTTTTACCAAACATATATGCATATTTTTCTTTGATTTTTGAATTTTACCAGGACAAGGAGGATACATGATATCCAAGATACAGATTTTCTTATCTTTAACTAAATATGAACATTGAGAAGAAGTGATCTGTAGCTCTGCAGTCTCAAGTCTGACTTGCTAGGACCCTTTTCTCCTCTGCTTCTCCCCAACCTGATTCTGACTTAGACTTTTTAGCAAGATAAGGGGCAGCCTCTCCATTTTTGCAGCTAGAGAAGCAGAGCAGAGAGGTTGATGGTTTATTTCCATATTCACTCAGGGGACACACAGTGTCCAAACCAGAATTGAATTTCCAACTCTCAAAGATAATTTTTTTGTACACATAAACAGAAATAACTAATTTCACAGGTGTATGTTTAGAGTGGAAAACACTGGGGAGACATTTGTCACTTTTCCATAATATTTTTGGAATAAAGGAGCCCTCTGGTGGCCAAAATAGCAGGAAGGTGTCCTTGGGAAAAGCAGTGTGAGATTTCCTGCCAGAACCTCCCTTCGTGGTTACTGCTTCATTCTGAGGTTACTCCTCTGCTGTTTATCCTCTTTCTTTGTATTTTCATGGAGGGTTACTTGCTTTTTACACATCTTCCTTTTTTTTCCTCCTTGAGTTCCTCTCTGCACCTTCCCCATCCAACCCCAGCTGTCACCCCCAATACCCCTGGAATCTCTCCTTTTTATACTCTTTGGCCTCAGAGGACCCTTTCTGAAATCTGGCCAGTTCCCCTGTGGCAGGTGCTGAATGACAGCAGCTGCCCCTGCTGCTGCTTCAGTAGTGTGGAATTCAAATCCCTTGTGGGTGTTTAGAGCCTGCAGATGGATTAGTTAATGGTGCCTGTTCATCAACAAGTGTCTGCAGCATCCTGCTAAGCACATAGGGGATCCGATCATCACCCAGAACCAAGCTTTCTTAGAAAGGCAGATGAGCTTCCTCTCCCTTAGGCACAAGATGCTGATCATGCATTACCCTGTGCCCTGAGTTTGGTGAAGGATCCAGAGCCCTGCCATTCTAAGTTTCTGTGTACAGCTCTCAATTGTATAGAAGTCTGCTTTCCTTGTTAAAGTTTGCATGGAATGGTTTGTCTTCCGTAAGCCCATGCTACGCCATAGCCAATAGCAAATAAAGACCCATAAAACAGCTATTCTACATGTGGCTGATTGAGAGTTGACTATTGATCTAGAGGCTGAAGCTAAAGTGGTGGCTTCAATGGGCTTTAGTGAACCTCATAAGGGGAAAGACAGCTGATAGGAAGAGGCAGAAATTGTGGCCAAGATTTTAGACACAATCACTCTGACTTTTACCACAGTGAGATGATGGGGCAGTATAACTCTTAGAAAGCACATTGGACTCTTGAGAAATAGACCTCCTATAAAATGAGCTGGTGACTTTATTATATGACAGTGCTTAACAATTAGTGGCTTAATCATAGGGTCATCAGTGAGACAGGCCAATTCATTGCCCTCACTCCAGAGACAACTGGAAAAATTCCATAGGATCCAGAGCATGCTGCAAGAGGGTGGCCAGGACTGAACTTAGAAACAGTGTTTCTGGGCTTGCTAAAGCCTGTGAAGCAAGAGGAGGATCATCAAGATTGGAAAGCTGAATTTCTATAATCTGCTGAAGAAATGGCTAGAGAGGGCAGAGAGGGTTGCAGAGGGCACAGGCAATATAGTCCAACCCAATGGAGGGATTGTGCAGTCATGACAAAGTAAGTGCAGCTAGGTTTATACTTCCACTGCCTCCCCATCAAAAGGGAGTGGCCACTGGATGAAACATGATCAATTTAGGGTCCTGACTATGAGGCTTAGGGTAGCATTGGAAAGTGTCACCTGGGAGGCTGTAGAATTCTCTTCTCTCTAGATTTTAAAAATGTGTGGATTAGTCTTTTTGGAAGCCTGCATGTGGTATGGGTGGAGACCTACTTCAGGGATGAATGAGCTATCCTCTGGGGATGTCCTTGCCAAGCCAGTGTTTCTAGACTCCCCTTAGGTTTCTTGTTTCTAAGAATTTTATGAATTTTTAAAGTACATCATTCTAGGTGTTTGGAGTGAAAGGATGATATCAGGGGTATGTGCCAAGTCTATCATCTTAACCCAGTTTTTCTCAATGAACTGTCTCCTGGCCCTTTGTCTTCTCCAGTTAATCCACAGATACCCTTCCAGCTTTCAGTTTTTAACATAGGTACAGGATTCACTAACTATGTCATTCCACCAAGAACCCTTGTAATAAAGCCAGTCCATGGTTATTTAATTTTCCCCTGGTTCAGTTTAGGTGCATTGACCATGGTGTCCTTTTTAATAGAGCGTCTTCACTGTGGTGGTCAGTTCTCTGTTCTCACGCTAACCTTTGAGCAAAGAGCCTAGACCATGTCTATTAAATGCGTTTTACTTAGCAGCTCATTTCAAAGACAGGTGCTAAATAAATTATTTTTTTATAGTGATCCTGATGACATAATAAAAAGCACACTAGATCAGAGGACAGAAGCTATAGTTGAGTCCCTGCTTGCCATCAATATCTCACTTTGCTTCTCCAGGCTTCAGTTTTCCCATTTATTTAGGCAGGAGTTTTGTTTGGACCAGACAGCACTGAAGGGTACCTCCTGCTCTGAAATTTTCTACTGTCACAATGGTGCCTCCTTCAAAAAGACGGCAAGCTCCTCAGGGGCAGGGGAGAACCTAGTCTGTAGTGTTCCCAGAGAGCTCAGCCAGACTCTGGCCCTTGAAGGTGGAGGCAGAGGGTTGCTGAGCAAGGAGGACTCAAGTATCTGTTGATAGATTCATCATAGCCAGACACTTTCCAGGAGAAAGCTAATGGTACTTTAGGAGTAAGAGGCACTGAAAAGAAGCAGGAGGGATTGGCTTTTCTTCCAGTCCACCTCCTGTTTGCGTGCCTGCTGTGCCCTGTGATCTTCACCTCCCTTCATAAAGAACTGCTGAAAGCCAACTTGGCCCCAGATCTGGAAGAGAACTCAGCAGTGCATCAGTTTCAAGCTCCAAAATGGAGGCTGGAGCTGGGATATCAAGAGCCATAGAAAAACACCCCTCTCCTCACCCCAGTAGTAGCTGGGAAAATGCCTTTCTGACAACAAGGTGAGATTTATGTTTTTCTATGAAAATGTTCATGTAAATGGGAAGAATGGGCTAGAGAGTTGGGCACAGAGCCGAGGCTTTTGTGGAGGGTAAGATTCCTCAGCTGTCATAAATATCAGTGGAAGGGGAAACAGGTGGTGAATCCCTGTCTTCCTTACACAAATATTTTCAGTGGATTGTAATCCCCCTCTGTTTTCCCAACCAGTAAGTCCTTACAGTGTGTTAGTGCTTACAGCTTAGAATGCCAGAAACATTTCTCCCAACCAAGTGGCAGCATCACTCTGCTAGTGACTGCTGGTGTTTTGGACCAATAGACTTTGGTTCTAGGAGGCTGGCTTTGGTCCCAATTCCTTTACACAGGTAACTGGTGAAGAAGCTGGCCCAGCCTCCAGGGCTTGACTGATTTAGGGATTGTCAATGGAAACGTGTCTCATTTTATTTCTGATAACGAGCCCTAGCATATAGTAGTTACATTTGCCAGACAGGCAAGGTGGGAAGTCTTGGCAGCAGCTTTGGGCGAAACCAGGAAGAACATGATGAGGCCAATTGAAAGAGGACGTCACTGGTTTCTACTGAGGGGGTGCATGTCAGATTAGCAGGGCCTTGCAGGGGAAGCCTGGGACAAAGGGGATGATATGTGCTGCTTGGAGAAGGGAAATGCTCGGACCAGTAGAAAGGGGTATGAAGTGAGGAGACAGATTATCTGAAGGTTTTTCAAAGAAATTGGATCTTGCAGAGAGAGAGGCAGATAGTAAAGCCCTTTGTGTGAGCATGGGATGATTTGTCTCACACCAAGACAGAGGATGTAATGTAAAATCATGGAACTTAGAACTGCAAAGTATCTTAAAGACCTCATGGGCCAGTCCTTTCATTTTATAGGTGAATATACCAGGGTTTAATTACTACAGGAGCAACTGAATGAGTAACGCTTTTTCATGAATGGGACATTCTTAGTGTAGCAGTATAGTTTGGGGAAAAAAGAATGGGGTTTAGAGTCAAACAGACTTGAGCTGAAATACCACTACCCCAGTTACTAACTATGACTTTGAAGTATAATACCTACCTCTTGGGGCTCTTAAGGGAAGTAAATGAGAAAATACATATGAAAGTATACACTGTACTTAACAACTACTGATGAATAGTTGTATCTCTTCCTTTATGATTATGATGTACTTGGCTAATAGAGTCTATAATTGTTGTGCAGGTGAATGAGCAAACAGTAATCAAGTCATTGCTATATGCCAGGCACACTCCTGTTAAATATAGGCACTTAATTATTAAGATCATATTAGTCTAATGAATAATTTAAAAATATTAACTGTTATTCTAATAAATAATAACAGTGATGGTAATGGCAATGATGACAATAACTACTCTAGACTCAATAGATGAAATGAGGCAAGGTAAAAGGAAAAGTTCTTCTGGGGCCTGGCCTTTTAGTTGGCTTTGGCTTTGGTATTTGATTGCAAGTGATCTGAGGAATAGGAGCTCTCTGGGGTCATTTATTCATTGGACAGTTATTGAGGGCCTACTACATGGTAGCCACTTTCCTAAGAACTAGAGACATATTGGTCAACAAAAGCAATGTTCTTTCCTTAA
This sequence comes from Anoura caudifer, assembly GCA_004027475.1. Lineage (NCBI taxonomy): Eukaryota > Metazoa > Chordata > Mammalia > Chiroptera > Phyllostomidae > Anoura > Anoura caudifer. The sequence goes on along the minus strand of PVKU01002510.1, from coordinate 140,409 downwards.
ATGGAGATTACATTCCAGTGGAGGCAATAAACAAACATGGAAATAGATATGTTGTTATGTAATGATAAGAATTATGAAAAAAGCAAATCAGGGCAAGAGAATAAAGAATAATTGGAGGAATAACTATTTTAGATGAGGGAGTGTTTCTGAGGAGGAGACACTTGAATAGAGATTTGAATGGGGAGGGGAAGCTGTCATATGAAACCATGAGGGTGGTGGTGGGGGGCGGGGGCAGGGGTTCCCGGGTAGACGGAAAAGCAGTGATGTGGGCTGACAAGGAGGCCATGTGTCTGGAATGTGGTATTGATCCCTAGCTGGACACATATGTTCTATTTCTGCCTGGATGAAAAAAAAAAGTAGAGGATTCACTGTATAGAGTCACTTTTTTGGAGAACATCAAAACAGGCCTGCTCTAGCCCTCTCAGGATTAGGCTAACAGGCAAGAAGCAGTCTAGAGGGACCATGCATCTTAGAACCTTCAAAGAGATGAAAAGCCCCTGAAGACCATCTATAACTTGGGAATAGAGTATGAGAAATGGCACCTTAAATTAGATAGAACATAGAGCCATGTGGCTCTAGACCAGTCCAGGACTCTATCACTGTCCAGGGCCCAAGGCTTATTTGTTGGAGGGAATGACATAGTATTTGGTGGGAACTGGGAAATTTTCCCCAACTCCTTACTTTTCCATACTAACCTATTTGAGATCATCAGATATGAATTTTCCCAGGTGCCTTTAAAGATATTTATTGTATATTTCCCAATAGCATTGTCTCTTAGAGTAGACCAATGAAGGGAAGGAGCCTAATTCATAGAATTCCCATGGGAAACAAGCACAGAGCTGACAGTGTAGACTGGATGAGTCCTGCTATTTGCTATTCAATAAACACCACAAGTTTACTATTCACCTCATAAAAGCCTGCCTTTTTATTTGTTCCACATTTTATCTCATTCAAGCTTCAGGGTTTCCCCAAGTTACAGGTTTGTGGAGGCAGTGAGCAAGCCCCTTTCACTGGTTCTGGTCCTATGTGACTTTCCAAACTTTATTTGTCTTAATTTGCAGCCTTTCCTCTAACACTGATGAATTCTAATAGATCATGGCACAGCGAGAAGAGCTTTGGGCTGGGGGCACTCTTTCTCACAGTTACTGGCTGTGTAACCCTGTGACCTAACCTCTAGGAACTAGGGTTTCTCATCTGAAAGTGCCAGACAACAATCTTGCATTTTATAGGGCACTGTTAAAGATGTTAGGAAGATGAAGTCAATCTTGCACACACTTTGTAAACTCTGAAGTGTACATTGAGGGTGCAATCATACCAGCCACCTTCTCCCACCAACCTCCTCCTGATCATTTGCATTGTCTCTTGCTGAACTTTTCCAGCTGTGCAGTTTTGATTTTTTTAATGGAGAAGTAAACACTGGATTTGTCCAAATATTTTCCCCATTTTTCTGACATCTTACATTCACTTGTCTCCTCCCTTGCCTTTTGGGAAACTTTGGAGCCCTTTGGGTTGATGGCTTCAGGGAGTAATCTATATTAATCACCAGGTTTTTCCCAAGGTCATAATATTTGGCACCCATTTCCCTATCATTCAAATAATTTCAACTCAGTACAATGGAATGAGCCTCTGTGTATGTCGTGTACTATAACTAGAGACCTCAGAGAATGAAACGGTGAACAAGGTGCGCCTTTGGGAATAATGGATGTACACAGGATGGTGATGTCATGTGACATTCCACTAGACCAAAGTTCTATGGCACACAGGAGTGAGCAATCAAAAGTGACAAGAAGATTAGGGTCACCTTCCATATGTCTACTTAGCACACTGGACATTTGTTAGCACAAAGTGTGGTTCTTTTCTCCTTACCTACAGTTTGATAAATGTGACAGAATGGAGTGAGGGAGCTTTCTTATCCTATGGGGAGTGGGTCATATGGGAAAAGTGTAGCCTATCCTGAGAGTAAGAAGCCTCTAAACCAGTGGCTAGAAGACCAGGATGGAGGGGAAGGAAGGTTGAGGGCTTAAAAAAAGAAGTGAGCTTGGCCTGGCAGGGATTTGTCTGGTACCAGGACCTCTGGGAGTTTTACTCTAGGGCCTAGACTGTGACACTCTGCATAGCACAAGCCCTGGCAGGAGGCTTTGACGCGCTGGGGCTGAAACAAGCCTGGAACCCCCATCATTGAGACCTTCCAGCTAGGCTCTCTCTGTCCTTTGTCAGGGCCCGGGAAGCTCCATATCATTTTTCCAGAGCATTCTACTTCCCTCCGGCCTCATTACGCAGTACATTAGCTGTGGGAACTAAACCCATTACAAAAAGGAGGGGGTGGAATTGGCACACATGGAAAGAAGCCTTCTCAGATCAAGCTAACAACTTGTGCCTATTAACTAAAGAAGATTGTTAGAAAATTCCCTTCTCCATGTCTCCTCTCCCCCTGCATTGCCCCCATCCTCATCACTTGCCATGTCAGATGAGAGAGAGAGGGAGAGCAAGGCTCACACGTGAATTTGCCTGTTTCTTGTATACATACCTAACCTTAAAGAGGCCTTGCTGCAGGCTCTGTAGAAGAGTGAGCTTGGGCTGGCAATGAAGATTTGCTTTGATGTTGAGTCAAATTTTAAATGAACAGGACTTTTCCTTATTCTCAAAGATAGTTCTTTTTGGCTCAGTTGGATACAGTGACTGAACTAAATTTTCACACCTCATGACTAGTTTGTATCATCCCATAACAAAATAGACAGAGGGGAATTATTTTATTTCTGCTATTCAATTATATGAATATTAGAGCTGAAAAGTCACTTTGAGATTAATCAGTTTAGACCTGTTTTTACAGACAGGGACATCAAAGCCCAGAATGAGAATGGTGTGCTCCACCCTACAAGAATGACCAGACCTTGTTTGTAAGTCTGGGGCTCTTTCTTTTCCAATAAGCTTCCTCCACTTTGCTCATTTTCTCTTTCAGTTTTCTTCCCTCCTTGGCTGTGTTCCCTAGCTAGGGGTTGCAGACCATCCACAAATAAATTCCAGTGAAGCACCTTTGATGTTAGGTCACATGGGGTTGGGGTACCAGTGGTGGCCTTGCCACCTGTTCTTTCTATCTCCAGTGCTAAAAAATAAAGCAAAACAAAAATGAAAAACAGCTAGAAAACCCTGTACAAGTTATGGTTGCCTCTGGTCTCAGGGTAAAGGTCTGACCACTTTCTCTGTGTTGTCCTTGCTCTCACTGAAATAGAAGAACCTCACTGCCCCATTCCTACATCTAGGACCTCCTCCTCATACCCATTTCTTTTTTCTTTTCTTTTTTGAGAGAGGTGAAGGGAGAAAGAAAGAGAGGGAGAGAAACATCATTTGCACACCCCTAAATGGGGACCTGGCCCGCAACCCAGGCATGTGCCTTGACTGGAATCAAACCAGCAACCTTTCAGTTTGTGGGATGACACCCAACCCATGTACCCCACCGGTCAGTGTGCCCTTGCACCCATTTCTATGTCTAGAGGCAAGCTCTACCAGGCATTGACTGGGTAAGTGTGTCTTAAATCTCTGTGCACTTTCCCCTACTGAGTGTTCGAGCTTAGTCTAAAACTGCTCCATTGAAGAGGGCCATGTGGAGAAGACAAGTCCTGTGCTCTCCCCTGGCCTCCTCAGGTCATTGGAGAAAACATATTTGGGAGAAATTTCAGAAACTTAACCATCTTTATAGTGTGGAATACTGAGAAAAGTAATTTTTCTCCTTTAATAAGAGCCCTTTCTTATATGAGTGTGAATGTGTGTGTGTTCACTATACTCTTTAAAAAGGTCTGATTAGCATTTCATTTTCAGTTGCTGCTTCTCCATCCCAGCTGCACAAATTGTGGTCAGTAAAACAGAATTGGTGTAATAGCAATTCAGGAAAGCAGTTGAAAGGGAAAGAGTGAAGAAAAGACAAGAGGGTGAGTTTTCTTAGAGCTTAAAGAAACTACTCAAATTAAAAAGATAGAGAAGAGATGGAATGAGACATATGGCAGGAGCAAAAAGATTCCAAAGAAACAGGAACCTGAATTACATGGTAAAAAGAGAGAGAGTTGACTTGAACTACTTATATATACTGAGAAATGAATGACCTCCCCCCAAAAAAAACCATGTGTAGAAAGATGCAAAAGAAAATTTTCACAACAATGACTGGGACAGAAAAGGCTGAAGTTTTTTTGTTTTTGTTTTTTTAGTAGAGATGGAAATTTCCTTATTTCCTTTCCCTGTTTTTTCTTTTTATTAAAGCTTCTTTTAATATGTTTTTTTCTAATAGAGGGAAATGAAATTGTCCAGTCAGCCACAGAAGGAATATGGCTTCCTACTTTTGGGTGACTTGCGTGGTGGAGTTAGGGCTGGTCTAACCATCCTCGCTTTGGGATTGGATCTAGATTTTTTTCTTATGTTCCCTCCTTGACCTTAAACATACTTCCTTCTGCTAAGTCACTCTCTCCTTCCCTTTAACATTTTGGGTGGTGGAGGACTTCATGAGTTTATTTTGCAGAAGTACTTAGAGCTCAACAGGTTAAAGGCACCAGAGAAAGGGTGAAACAGTGTTCCTAATGATGATTCTTGGGATTCTTTATGAAGGTTGCATGTAAAACATTGCTGTGACTGCTCATTTTTATAGGCTTTTAACTTACCCCTCAAAATTACCAAATTGGAACTGACATATCTCCAGCTGGCTCTCAGTCCCAAGGAGGTTGTTCTTGGAAAATGTGACCTCCTATTGTCTATTTTCAAACATGTAAGGAGGCAAGGGGGTGTAGATGTTCCTGGGAAGTGTCAGTACTGAAGTCTGCATTCGGAGGAAGTCTGTAAGTCATTAGAAAGCGACTTGGAGTGATGGGCAGGACCATGCTCCTCTAGTCATTTTTAACAAGCCAAAGCAAATGAGGTGTGTTTGTGGGATCTCACAGTGGCCCTAAGCCTTGTTCTCTCTTAGGGTTCACGTCATCCAGCATAGTGTGTCAGGAGTGAAGAGTTTAAGATATTGAGTCCAAAAGACCAGTGTTTAAATTTCAGCTCCACCACTGACTTGCTAAGCAAACTTGAACAAGTTACTGGCTTCTGTAAGTTGCTGTGTTTCAAAAATGGATATACATTATTTGCTCCAGAGAATTTCTGGGGTGATTGTTAAAATGCATATAAAGTACCTACTACATAAAGTTCCCAATAAATCCTAGAAATATTATGTAATGGAGCAGGAGACAGGAGGGCTGGTGTTAAAATACATCTGAGTTCAAAAATTGGCTCTGTCACTTTCTCACTGTGTGAGCCAGGACAAGTTCATTAATTTGTCAGTACCTCAGTCTCATCATCCATAGAAAGTGGGTAAAATATCTACTTCATTCTGTGCACTAAATTAGATAACTTGTATAAAATTGTGATCTATATTAAGTAGATAATCCATGGTGATAATTCTTAGGTTTATTTCCTAGACTTCGATATTCTTCCTGCCATCAAGTGTGTATGTGGCCTTGAATAAGTTACCTAATTTTCAAAGACCTCAGTTTCCCTATCTATCAAACAGGGGTAAAACTAGATCTCTATTGTTCATTCCAACCCTCTGATTTTATAAACTCTCTATTTTTATGAGTTTTCTGTTTCAAAAATGCCTAGTAAATAGAGAATTGAGTCTCCAGAGCTATTCCCAGGATACCTATAGAAGCCCCCGTTGCTTGGTGACCTTCTGCCCACCTCCTCTCAGCCCACAGACTCACTGAGCTGCCACTGGCTTAGACAAAGAGCAGAGACTCCCAGAAAGAAAAAACTGTTCCTGTACTTGTTGAGCCTTTGTGTAGTTGAAGACAGAGGATATCTAGATATGCAAAGAAAAAGATTGAAGTGCAAAGCATATACCAATAAGTTCCCATTAATGTGATTTACATAGAATTAAAGTCAGACCTGGTAATGGGTTCAAATTGTAGCTCCATCACTTACAACAGTTTGACTTTGGGCAAATTCCTTTACCTTTTAGTCTTGGTTTTCCCTTTAATATCATAAGGCTTTTAAAAATGAAATTGTTCTTGTGAGGATTAAATAAGATGATTCACAAAGGTGCTCACTACAATGGCTGGCATATTGGGAGCCCTCACAATGTTAGCAATTGCCACTATTAAATATTGCTATTGTTATTATTGTAGTTAACTGAAAAAGCCTCACAGAAGAGATATGTAAAGAAATGGACTTGAGGTAGGATGGAGAGTTTGGCAATATGGAGCAGTCAGAGATGGTCAGTGTCAAGCAGCACATCTATATGAATCTCCCATGGAGGAACCCAACAGCTGTAGATTTTGAAAACTTTCCAGGTAATTCTGACACAAAGCCAAGGCTGGTATGAGAATAAGACAGTCAGAGGCAAGATTCATTAAGTGTAGACCACTAGACAAAGAATTGAGATTCTTGGCCTCTGTCTCTGCCTCTGCCCTGAAGTGGCTACTTGTCCCTGGCAATTACTTCATCTCTTTGCATTTCAGTTCCTTCACTTGTAAAACGAGGAGGGATGATCTACCCTAAGTAGTTTCTAAGTCTCCTTCCAATTCCCGTATTCCAGGATCTTAAACACCTTTTCTTGACTGAACGAGAATCGCTGTTCAGGCATCATTACTCATCCTTCCTTTCCATTTCATCTCTTGGATTATTTTCTCAAGAGGAAGGCTCTTAAGAGAGCCCTCATGTCTTCCCACCACACCCCTCCTAGGTCACCATGTGGATTATATTATTTCACTCCCCAGCCTGACTTGGCCTCTGCCTGGTACCATGGAAAGGCACCATATTGAAAGGTAGTGTACAGGGACTTGGGTCACTGAGTGACTTGGAACTTTGTGTAACTTGGGGCCCCTGATAATAGCAGTAATTGCTCACATTTCTTGAGCATTTACGATACATCAAGCATGGTACTAAGAGCTTTAATCTATTATCTGGTTTAATCCTCACAATAGCACTGTGATGTTGGCATGATTATTCTCATTTTATAGCTGTAGATATTGAATCTGAGGCTTAAAGAGATTAAATAACTTGCCCAAGATCACACAACTGGTATGTGGTGTAGGCAGGGCCCACACCCTAGTCTGCTGGGCTCCAACATCAAGGCTTTCCTCTATCCTCCCAGCCACTGCTCATAAACCACAAATCATAGTCATCTCTTTGTGTCAAGAAGTGGATCACACAAGAGGGGTGCAGGCTTCCTCATGTATAAAGCACTGGTTTGTTATGTTAGGTCAGAGGGGTCTCTAGAAGCCATTTACTCCTTTACCTGCCCTTAGATACCTCACCTGCCTCCCTCCAGTTGTCTTATCCAGTCTCAACACCCCCAGACCACCTGTGGAAGCAGCATTGCTGAGTTGTTAAAGGTACAGTCTATGGCCTGGCACTGCAAGGGCCAATATGATATCCATGTGCCATGTGTGACTATCAAACACTTGGGACATGGCTTGTCCTTACTGGAATGTGCTATAAGTATAAAGCACATACCAGATTTAGTATAAAAAAAAGTTAAACACCACATTAATACTCTTTCTGTTGATTACATGTTGAGATGATAATATTTAGGAAATATGGGTTAAATAAAATAATAAAATCAATTTCACCTCTCACTGCATTGTATTTTTAATGTGGCTACTTGAACATTTAAAATTACATATGTGGCTAACATTTGTAGCTCACATTATATATCAGCACTGGTCTAGAGTAAAACTACCTCATGTGAATTTCAGCTCTGCCACATCCTATATGTGCACACTTGGGCAAGTTAATTAAATCTTCTATGCTTCTCTGCTTCAGTTTCCCCATTTGGAAAGTAGAGATAATACCAACTTTGTATGGTTGTTGTGAGCATTTAATGACTTAAGTTTCCTAAACAGTACCTGGCTCATTTATGTACTACTTATAAATAGTCACCGATGTTAGAAGCCAGGTTCGTCTCTTGCCTGTGTTAGGCTGTTTTTCTGGGTTGAAAGGCTCTCCACCTCTTGGGGTTCTGCATCCTCCAAAACAGCATGGCTTCTTGGAGCTTCTGACATTTTATATTGTCATTGACTTTTTTCCCTTGTTAGTTGTCATTTTAGTGTGCTTGCCTGAAGTATAGTTTGAAGTAGGTTGTGAGCTCCTTGAAATCGACCTGTATCTAATTGGATTGGCCAAAAAGTTCGTTTGTTTTTTTTTTTTCTGTAAGATGACTCTAATAGTGCTGAAGTTGTCTTTAACATCATTTGAAACAATTTTGTTAGATTGTATTGTGACAGCTGTCAGATCAGGGTGCATTAAAAAAAACTTATCAAAATTCGTGAATTCTTGTATAGCCATTTTAATATTGAAGATGGAAGAAAATAAGCAACATTTTTGGTATATTATGCTTTATTATTCCAAGAAAGATAAAAACGTAACTGAAATAAAAAAAAAAAGATTTGTGCAATGTATGGAGAAGTTGCTGTGACTGATTGAACATGTCAAAAGTAGTTTGCAAAGTTTTGTGCCAGAGATTTCTTGCTGGACAATGGTCTGTGGTTGGGTAGACCAGCTGAAATTGATAGCAAGCAAATGGAGACATTAAATGACAACCATCAACGTTTTACCACACAGGAGATAGTCAACATACTCAAAATATCAAAATCAGTAAAATTATTGGTGAAAATGAAAAATGTCTTTTATTTTACAGAAAAAAAACTAAATAGACTTTTTGGCCAACAGAATATTTACCTTTATATTTCCTTTCCTGTCAAGTCCTGCATAGACCTGACATAGGGCCTGGTCAAAATGGTGATGCTTGGTAATTGACAAATTAACTGATATGCCTCCCCTGCCTCCCCTGACAGGAAGATGAGAATTTTCCACCTTCTTTTGGACTCCTTTAAAGGAAGTGGCCACCATTCCTCTGGTCATATTTTTTTTGGTAATTTATTTATTTTTTTAGTATATTTTATTGATTATGCTATTACAGGTGTCCCATTCCCCCATCTTTATTCCCCTTCGCCCTCCACTCCCCCTCCCATCAGCATTCCCCCCACCTTAGTTCATGTCCATGGGTTGTACATGTAAGTTCTTTGGCTTCTCCATTTCCTATACTATTCTTAACCTTTCCCTGACTATTTTGTACCAACCATTTATGCTTCTTATTCCCTGTACCTTTTCCTTCATTCTCCTCACTCCCACTCTCCGCTGATAACCCTCTATGTGATCTCCATTTCTGTGATTCTGTTCCTGTTCTAGTTGTTTGCTTAGTTTGTTTCAGTTTTTTTTTTTTTTTTAGGTTCAGTTGTTGATAGTTTTGAGTTTGTTATCATTTTACTGTTCATATTTTTTATCTTCTTCTTTTTCTTAGGTAAGTCCCTTTAACATTTCATATAATAAGGGCTTGGTGATGATGAATTCCTTTAACTTGACCTTATCTGGGAAGCACTTTATCTGCTCTTCTATTCTAAATGATAGCTTTGCTGGATAGAGCAATCTTGGATGTAGGTCCTTGCCTTTCATGACTTGGAATACTTCTTTCCAGCCCCTTCTTGCCTGTAAGGTCTCTTTTGAGAAATCAGCTGACAGTGTGATGGGAACTCCTTTGTAGGTGACTTTGCCCTTATCCCTTGCTGCTTCTAGAATTCTCTCCTTCATTTTAATCTTGGCTAATGTAATGATGATGTGCCTTGGTGTGTTCCTCCTTGGGTCCATTTTCTTTGGGACTTTCTGAGCTTCCTGTACTTCCTGGAAGTCTATTTCCTTTGCCAGATTAGGGGAAGTCCTCTTTCTTTATTTTTTCAAGTAAGTTTTTAATTTCTCACTCTTCCTCTTCTGGCACCCCTATGATTTGGATGTTGGAACATTTAAAGTTGTCCTGAAGGTTTCTAATTCTCTCATCATTTTTTTGAATTCTTGTTTCTTCATTCTGTTCTGGTTGAATGTTTACTTCTTTCTTCTGGTCCAAACCATTGATTTGATTTCTGGTTTCCTTCTTGTCACTGTTGGTTCCCTGTACATTTTCCTTTATTTCACTTTTCATAGCCTTCACTTTTTCCTCCATTTTGTGACCATAGTCAACCAATTCTGTGAGCATCCTTATTACCAGTGTTTTGAACTCTGCATCTAATAGTTTGGGTATCTCTTCAGCCCTTAGTTGTATTTTTTCTGGAGCTTTGATCTGTTCTTTCATTTGGGCCTTTTTTTTTTTTTTTTTGGTCTGGACAGGCCTGTTATGCAGTAAGGGGTGGAGTTTAGGTACTCACTAGGGTGGGGCAACCTACTTTCAGGCTTTGTGGTGCTGTATGTGGGGGAGGAGTCCAAGAGGGAGTAATCCTGCTTGTTCAGCTCTCTGTAGGTTTTCAGTCACTTCCGCCACTACCCATAAGCAAATTGGGCCCTTCTGGTGCTGGTTCCTGGGTGGGTGGTTTTGAGTGTGTTCTAGGACCCTATGGGTCTGTCCAACAAACTCTCCTGCAAGGCTGGGAGTTTCTCCCACCACCACAACCCCCATGGGTTTTTTTCAGCTAGAGATTTTGAGGTTTTATTTTCCCACACTGGAACCTTGTTGCGTGTTCTGTCTCGCTCCCCAGTTGTTCCTCCCAGTTTATCTGCATGCATGTGTGGGACTGCCCACTCCACCAGTTGCCGTCTTGCCACATTCCTCTCTACCCTGGCTTCCCATCTCCACCCCTCCTACCAGTCTGGATGAATGTTTCTTCTTTAACTCCTTGGTTCTCAGACTTTCTTACAGTTTGATTTTTTTCTGGCAGTTCTGGTTGTTTTTTTGTTTTTAAATTTGTTGCTGTCCTTCCTTTTGGTTGTGTGAGGAGGTACAGTGTATCTACCTACACCTCAATCTTGGCTGGAAGTCCCTCCTCTGGTCATTTTTGAGCCACCATGGTCTCTTCTGGTTATTCTATCCAGCATAGAAAACCCTATCTCTTTCATTCCTATTGACCCTCCACTTGTCTTGATTGATGGCTCCCCTTTCACCCCCAGCATGTAAACTTTGAGATCGGGTATAATTCAAAACCTTAAAAGAAGTGGCCTGGGTTCATTTAATTCTGATTGCACTGATGGTTTGAAAAGATAGTTGCTTTAATTAGGTAAGCCCTCTCTTGGCTAATGTTGTGGTTATGGTGGTCTTGTGGTTGTGGTGTGGGTATGATGGTAATGCTGTGCTTGTGGTGGTCATGGTGTGGGTATGGTAGCAATGCTGTGGTTGTAGTGGAGAGCGCTGCTGTTGCTGCAGAGAATGATTCTTTTTGTGGTGTTGAAGGGAGTTTGAAGCACCAATGTACACCCTCAGGCAGCCAGATCTTCATATCTGCCAGACATCTAAAGTCTGTTATTACCCTTTTTGGGAACTGACCCAGGAAGGGAAACTTTTACCAAGGGAAGGGAAACTTTGGACCCACTCACAATTTAGGGAACATGTCTTCTGGGGAACTAAAATCCCTTCAAACTACCTACTTCTGAGGGGAAGGATTCGGGTTTTGATTTTTCTTTAACAATCTGCATTTTAATAGGCTTGGCCAAAGACCCTTCTTGATGATGATAGGGAAGCTGTGCCACTAACAGCCCTTTCTTTTGAATTATACATGGTGTCCCTGACAACCCCCCTTAAAATACTCCTTGACATGTAGGAGATTGTATGTAGTAAGTTCTGAATCCTTACTGCGGATTCATACTGCTGAGGTACTGAAGCTCCAGGATGCTCAAAGGAGAGGGGATCTAAAGGACACAGGGAAGGAATGTGAGGGCCCCATGGGAAAATTCTGCAACTTTATCAGTTTCCTCAAGGCCAGCCCTGAGAGTAGGATCCAGCTGAGCTCTGGAGTATAGATTGGTAGGTGTTGTTGATGCTGTGTGGCACTGCCTAGATCTCCCTTCTGGATGGAAGGGCTTATTTCCTTGGCCTGCTGGGAGTGCCTCTGGCTCACAGCACTGAGCTGTCAGCCCTTCCTGGAATCTCACTTGCTGAAGAGAGAGTGCCTTTTCCATGGACATGCTGCCCGCCCAAAGGCAGCCTGTACCAATGGCTGGGCATGCAAGGATTTAAAGACTTGGCCCATGACTCAGTCTGGGACAACTCTACAGGGTGAGCTGAGATAGATGGGCTGGTTGAGGCCTTGCAACTTCATTGTAGCTCAGGTTTCCCTTCAGCCCTTCTATTTCCTAACCTCACCCTGTAGGTGTTGATACCAAGAGCACTTTCCAATAAATTTCCTTTACACTAATCTGTACTTTAGAATCTGCTTCCTGGGAAATCTGACCTGCAACATTTGGTCCTCTGGGTCACTTAGGAGGGTGAATCTGTGTTGCCCTATAACATCCTTGCTATACAACCAGTGCCAGATGATTTTCAGGATCCACTTCGTCTCTCATCTACTCTTGTTCTTCATTTACTGTTTGGGCCACCCTGACATGGTGTCTGTGCTCCCCACACTAGTGGTGAGTTCAGTTTGCGTTTCAATAGATACATGCATGCATACTGTTTGAATACCAGTCAGGACCTTGGAAGAGGACTGCGCCTTGTTTTTTCATTGGATCTTCCCAGCATCTCAGGTTTAGGCTTTCTTCTTTGGGAGAATAATTAGTGTTTCCCATCAAGGCTGGCTTCCAGAATTCTCTTGAACTTAGTGATCCTCTGAGCCCTTCACCATAGAAAAATGTCATAGACTCTGGGGAGCTCTGAAGTAATTTAATCCACTTCTCACTGACAGGAGTCCTCCTTGGCATCCCTGAAAGGGAGCTGCACTTCAGTTGACATTTTAATCAGGAGTGCTCAAGAAGTCATCTAGTCTCACTGCTAAGCGCTGGTCTTGAACTGACTGCAAGCCCAGCACCTTAGCTATCTGTTATTAATCCCAAACAAAGCAGCCTAGAGAGGTTAAGTCAGCTGACAAGAACACACAGGAAGCCAAATGGTAAAATGGAAGTATAAATAAAGGCTATCATAATATATTTTGGTTTGCATATCTAAAAACAAGCTAAGCAAGCTGAAAATGCACATCTGAGTCCTATGTAGCCTTGTAAATGTAGAATGATCCTCCAAAGGCCAGCTGCAGCATTTTTGGCTTAAACTTTACAAGACCAGCAGCAAGTATGCTTATTCTCTAGGCTTAAAGAACCAGTTTCCTTGGATGCCCTGGCAATCGCTCCTACTTTCTTACAACCCAGACAGATAGGAATTTCCTTCAACTATCCAATCAAAATCCTCCTCTTAGTTTCTGCAACACCTGTCCTCAGTGGGGGGCAGGGAAGAGCTTGCCCTTCATAACTCATGGACTTGCCTGCACTTGACTCTCAGTCCTTCTTGGGCAAAATGGCTTCTCTGGTTGGTTGCGTATGTGTCCACAGCACTATTCCCCATGGCCAAGTGCCAAGTGACGAAAGTGTCAGGGCTTTTGAAATTGTCAAAGAAACTGATTTCCATGTCAAGTCTCGTCCTGTACAGTTGGAGGGCCAAATTCTACTTTTGTGTTAGCTGCCATGCAGATCAAAGGCTGCTGACAAGGAGCTGAAGGGTTTGTGCCTGGTCTTCTTCAACCTTTCCTCAGTCCAGCCTGGGGAATGCTCCTGGCTTTCGGCTTTCTTGAACTCTCTTATCAGTCCTTCTTTGTGGACCAACAGATGAAGGGCTTGGGAAATAATTTTGAGCGACATAACTCAGAGAATTCTTAAATTTGCAGCAAGGGGGAGGCCAGAGAAAAGAGAAGAGAAGGGTAGGTATGGGAAGAGTCATCCATGCTGCAGAAAATGCAGGCATATTGAAAGTCCAGAACTTTCAGGGCCGAGCTCCAGTGGCAGCATCAGAGGAGGAGATGGGATGGGATATCAGCCCCCAGTACAGACTAGAGAATCTCTACCCATGGGATCTTACAGAAGGGGTAGGCTTTCCATTGATCAACCTTGGGTATTGTGTAAAGGTAGGACACAAAAAGATGACCTTCAAAGCCCCTTCCTACATCATGTTTATCATAAGACCATGAGGTAAGTGAGCGATGGACTAGTTCAGGTTATCAGTAAATCCTCAGATACATCTGAAGGTATATAAAAAAAGTCCAAGGTCATGACTGGGGGATAGGGTACAGCCAAACAGTTGTGGAAACCATCCAAGTGACCCAGGAAGGACGTGTGGGAGTAAACAGAGTGGTGCGTGGCACCAGGACAGCATGTTTCTGGAGTCATGAGGGCCCATTGTGGGCTTTTCGATTCGAGCTTTTATTTTAGTCTTTTGAACATTGCTAAACACCATCCCTTTGTTGCTCTCTCCTCCAAACCTTTTCCCCTCCCAGGCACCCCATTTTTTCTGATCAGAAGAAATGGCCCACATGCATTCCTCTATTTACAGGCCACCTGCTCACCTCAATTTGAACCAGATAAGGGAGATTCTCAGTCTTTTCTTTAAACTACTACTGGAGACAGAGAAGTCTTAAACATGGGAAAAGAAGACACCTCCAGCAGAGATTGAGCACTGGTGCATGACCACACATTTACTGCTTCCTTTTTACCTAGGCTGACTGTTGTGATGGGAAGATCCCAAGACCAGGGACCCTTACTTCTCTAGATGGCCATCTCTTCCTGTTCGTTCTCAGCTTGTTCTCCTACACAGCGCTTACAATCATGTGCCATCCCAGTCTATTTGGTTCTTGAGCTATATAACTAGAGGTTGGATGGTAAATTTGCATAGAGAGGAATCCCACATTATCTTAATCTATTTGGTTTCTGCATTTCAGGTAGCAAGTAGTGAGAACCCAGATAGCAAGGTATTATCCAAAAGTTTATCTGAATCACTTAAGTTCCCAAGTTTAGGTAGTAAGGTTTACTTGCACTTTCATTCATTTCCATAAAAGTGTCTCTCACTTAACAGTAGGTTTCTTGAAGGTGAGCACCATGTTTCTCTTTATTTCTGTCTAACACATAATGAGCTGCCTAAATACTTCATAAATGAATCAAGTTATATAAAAAGGGTAGACATTTGGAACTGGATCCGATGGGATTGAGCACTAGAGCATGAAGTTTTTAAAATACACTGGCATTCAAACCCCATCCTGGACCACTTGAATCAGAATGGAGTGTTTGAGAGTTCCCAGATGATTCCAGTGGGTAGTAAAGGTTGAGAACTACTAATCTAGCATAATTTGCTAATTATGGAAAACTTCACGGTGTATCTATGCTACTGCTAGTAAGTTTGGCCTTTATCAGTTGACACACGTTAGGGAAATCTTTCCATCCACAGACATTTCTTTATCTGCATGGAGCCAGGTAGGCAACTCCCAGGTTTGTTGAACCATTTGGGCCATTGAGAATGTCAGTATAACTTGATTGCTGTCTTCATTTCATTACCAAGCCCTGCAGAATGCTGGATACAGGGAAGGTTATGAAAGTACCTAAACAACATGCCTTATTTCTAGGACACAAACAGGACTAAGGCAGCATGTGAATCTTTATGATACAGTGCATCAGTAATTACATACCTGAGTACATGGTGGGGATCAAAATGGTTGCAGGAGTTCAGAGGAAGGGTAGCATTACATAGGGAGGTCAGTCTTGAGCTGGACCTCAAATGGTGAGTAGGGAGAAGACATTTCCAATTCCAGGTACTATTAGTGTAGGACCTGACAGTGATGGAGTTCTCTGACCAGGACCCCTGTCCTCACCTCCAACCTGCACCACCCTTGAAATACATCCAGTTCTCCCTGCTGCTAGGTGAAGTCTGACAGGGACAGAAACATTTTTCAGACTCCATTCATTTGCCCTCACATCAGCTTCCCACTGCTCTCACTTCATGGACCTTCACATCTTGGTTAAAAACTCAGCCGCAGCATCTATCCCAGTACCCATGATTCAGTGATAGATATGGATTTCTTGGTCTTACGGTCCACTTGGCTCCAGCATCTCTGAGAGCATTAAATGAGGGACAGTCTCTCCTACACATGACTCCTGGGCCTCTCCTTAGCTGGGCTTTTTTCTCCCTACCAGCTGTACCCCAGAATTCTGAGGCATTGCTTCAGCCATACCAATGAAGAAAGTAACAGTTGATGTCCTATCTTATAATAGACCCTCCCAACCATCTTTACATCATGTAACAAATAAGAAAAATAATAATATACAGAGTTAATTGAGCTGTCTGCTATTCGCTACCTTCCAGAGGTGGCTAGCCCTGAGGGCTGAGGGGACTGACGTCCGCACACCTGGGACTGAGCTGCTGCACACCAGAAAGAGAGCTGTGTTCTGTACAACTGCTGCCAGCTGGTGCCCCTCATCTCTGCCAGCCTCCAGACCAGCAGAACTGTTCTAAGTTAATCTTCACTTTAAAAAGAAAGAAAGAAAATTTTTAAAGAGTTACAGATGTTAAAGCCAAAAATGAGACATTTTGGCTTCAAAACTAGGCTTTGATTACTTAGTAGGACACAGAACTGGTTCAGACATGAGCAAAAATGTGTCTCTTGTCATAGTTCTTAGAAAAGATGAAACTCCTAAAGGTGCTGAGCAATATTGCTTCTCCCTTCCTCTTGCCAGTGTGACATGTTGTGTAGCTATTTTCAGCCATGGAGGAACTGTGATCTGGAAGTAGATTCCCACACCTTAGTGGGAACAAGATGGAATGGAGGCAAAGTCCCAGCACTGCTGCTTGGAGGTTCCATCTGAAGGACAAATTAGTGCTCAGGGATGCACACCAAAGTCTGCTGGAGTCCAGGCTGGAAGTTAGAGAAAGTACCTGTGAAAATAGTAGAATGTATCAACAGATGGACAGAACGTACCAATGAGTTTCGAAGGAAGGCAACAAGAACCCTAGAAACTTGATTTTCAGGCAGGAGGGTGGAGAGTCAGCACTGCTGGACTTCTGAGTCTCCAAGGCTGAGAATTAGCAAGGGGCATGGAATACCACAACCACATCTTCTCCCCTACACTGCTGCCATGCTCAAGAGGGCTCGAGAGTAGGGATTCCAAAGCCCAATTGGAGAATCAGATCACCTATCAGGTAGTGTGGATGGACCAAGCCAGGGAGAGAGAGCTAAGCCTGATGATGGGGAAGAGAGGAAAAGCTAAACTAGGATATCCAGATGGGGTCTGAGCTAAAAAGCAAGTGAGCAGCCAAGAGTAGTATGTACTCTTCCAAATTAGGGACTTTGTCTTATTTGTCTCTGTGTTCCTATACTTAACACAGACCTGCCACACAGTTGAATTAATTTTTTTAAATGAATGGATGACTATAGGGCTGAGCCCAAAGTCCTAAGTATCAAGTGGCTCAAACCAGAGTCCAGGGCTGCAGGGGCTGAGAAATGAAATCAGACCAACTTGCTGTGTAATAGATGTCTGTAAAGTTCATCTGAAAGCATGCTGGGCAAGTACAGGTAGAGCATTGCAGTCTCAAGGCACAGGGTAACAGTGACAATAGCACCTTACAATTCTGTGGTATTTTCGGGTTCACAAAAGGTACTCACTTTCCTTATCTAGTGCATCTGTCTGCACAACAACCTCCTGTGAATATCCAAGAGTGGATTAGATGTGCTCTCTGTCCTCAGACCATGCTTTTCTTCCGTGAGTGCCAATCAGATGTAGTGGAAGCCAGTGGATTGTTTACCTATAACACATGTGGAGTGGGAAGTCAGAAGGCCCGCAGAGGAAACCTTGGCTCCATTCGAAAGCCAGCTGTGCAAGGAGCCCTAGTGGATGATGGGCCAGAAAGCCAGAATAAATATTGAACTTTCTTTTTAAAACACTGTGCTGGTGTGACTGTTGCCATTGTGGGGGGCAAGCTGTGAGCACTAAATATTTACACTTTCTAATTGTTCCCGCTGAACTGCTGGATGCTCTCATCCTAATGTAAATTATCTTATTATTGTTTACTTGTTTGTTCACATTTATACATTCATTCATGTCATTTCCTTTCTTATTTTTTTAATTTATTTATTAGTGTGGGAAAGAAGTTGGGGGAGGAGGAGGAGGCAAAGAGCAACTGGGTAAAGATTCTCTTCCATCTCAGAGAGGAAGTAAAACCACAAGTGGAAAGTAGAGGCAGAAAAAGTGCTGACTAGCTTTTAGATCTTTTACTCACAGTTGTATTTTTTAAAATCCTTTTTATTTTGGAATAATTTTAGATTTACCAAAATGTTGCAAAGATAGAAAAGAGACTTCCTGTTTATCTTTTCACCATCTTCGTCAGCCATGCCATTTGTCAAAATCAAGACACTGGCATTGCTGCACTCCTACTAACTGAACCCCACAGTGTACTGCATGCATCAGTTTCCCCACTACTGGCCTCTTCTGTGCCAGGACTCAATCCAGGCTACCACACTGCATTCAGTCAGCACACCTGCATAGTCTCCTTTGATCGGTGTCAGTTTCTCTGTCTTTCTCTTTTCTTTTTCTTTTTTTATGATTTTGACAGTTTTAAAGGGCAATGGTCAGGTATTGTGTAGAATGTCTGTCAATTTCAGTTCATCTGATGTATCCTCATCTGATTAGGCTGAGGCAATGGGTCTGGGGAACAAACACAATGGAAGCGAAATGCCCTTGCTGCTTCACATCAGGTGATACACACTATCAGCATGACTTGTTACTGGTGATATTAACCTTGATTAAGAGGGGTGTCTTCCTATAGAGTTACTGTTTTTCTGTAGAGTTATTATTTTTCTCTTCCTCTATTCAATTGTTTGGAAACAAGTTAGTAAATCCGGCCCACACTCAAGGGGAGAGGGATTAAGCTCAACTTCTGGGATAGGGGTTACCTACACATATTATTTGAAATTATTCTATAAGGGGGATTTGTCCCTTCTCCTCCCTTATTTATTCAGTGATTTACTTATACTAGTATATCAGTTTCTTAAGGCCTCCATAACAAATGACCACAGACTGGGGTGCTTAAAATAACAGACATATATTCTTTCACAATTCAGGAGGGAGAAGTCGGAAATGAAGGTGTTGCCTGGGTTGGTTCCTTCTGAAGGCTCTGAGGGAGCATCGCCCAATGTCTGGCTCCTGGCTCCTGGGTCAGAGGGACACGGGGGTTGGGGGGATGGGTTGCTGGCAAGGCAGGGTGTTCTTTGGCATCTCTTTGATCTCTGCCTCCATCTTCCTATCACCACTTTCTTCTCTGCGTGTGTCTCTTTATCCTTTTCTCTTCTTAAAAAAACACTGGTCGTTGGATTTAGGGCCCACCTTAAATCTAGGATGATTCAAGGTTCTTAAACTAAGTACATCTACAAAGATCCTATTTCCAAATAAGTCACATTGTAACATTCCAGTGGACATGAATCTTGAGGGGATATAATTCAACCCAATATAATCAGTATGGACTCAGGGATACTTACTTTACTCTTTGGATTAGAATCTATTTGTTTATCGTCTCAAATTGTTCTAGCTTTGGCAGTTGGGGGCTCTTTCAGTTTAGCATCTGTATCCTTTTAAGATGTCCCCATCTTTCCTTTTCTTTCCTTCCCTTCCTTTTACTTCCTTTTCCCTGTTTCTATGTCCAGTTAAAACATTTCCCAAAGTTACTTAGCTCAGCTCCTTTTTTTCCCTATTCCCTTTTCAATAAGGTTATGTTATACACATTTGCAACACAGATTCATTTGTCAAAATCTGCATTCCATTCTAGGATCCCCAATATCCTGGTTGGTTTTTCAAAACTGACTTTATTGTTTAGAGCAATTTTGGGTCTGCAGCAAAATTGAGCAAAAGATACAAAGATTTCCCATATACTCCCTACCTTACCTAGGCACAGCCTTCCCATTATCAACACTCCTCACCAGAGTGGTGCATTTGTTACAATTGATGAGCCTATATTGACACGTCATGATGATCCAAAATTCATACTTTTCTTAGGGTTCATTTTTGGTGATATGCATTCTGTGGGTTTGGGCAAATAAAAATGGTATATATCTCCCATTATAGTATCATACAGAATATTTTCACTGCCTTAAAAACTCTCTGTGTTTTGTCTGTTCATCTTTTAACACTCTATCCCCTGCCCCTGGAAACCACTGATCTTTTTACTGTCCCCATAGTTATGCCCTCTCCAAAATGTCATATTGTTGGAATCATGCAGTCTGTAACCTTTTCAGATTGGCTGTTTCCTTTATGCCTTTTCATGGCTTGATCGCTCATCTCCCCTTAGTGCTGAATAATATTCCAGTGTTGGGATGGAACACAGTTTATTCATTTATTCACCTACGGAAGGACATCTTGGTTGCTTCCATGTCTTGGCATTTAGGAATAAAGCTGCTATAAACATTTTTTTAAATTTTAAATATACTTTATTGATTATGCTATTACAGTTGCCCCATTTTTCCTCATCATTCCCCTCCATCCTGCACACCCCCTCCCACTCACATTCCCCCCCTTTATAGTTAGTGTCCATGTGTCATAAGTTCTTTAGCTTCTACATTTCCTGTATTATTCTTAACCTCCCCCTGTCTATTTTCTACCCACCATCTATGCTACTTATTCTCTGTACCTTTTCCCCCTCTCTCCTCCTCCCACTCCCCTGTTGCTAACCCTCCATGTGATCTCCATTTCTGTGTTTCTGCTCCTGTTCTAGCTGTTTGCTTAGTTGGCTTTTCTTTTAGGTGTGGTTGTTAATATCTGTGAGCTTGCTGTCTTTTTACTGCCATATTTATCTTCTTTTTCTTAGATAAGTCCCTTTAACATTTCATACAATAAGGGCTTGGTGATGATGAACTCCTTTAACTTGACCTTATCTGAGAAGCACTTTATCTTCCCTTCCATTCTAAATGACAGCTTTGCTGGATGGAGCAATCTTGGATGTAGGTCCTTGCCTTTCATGACTTGGAATACCTCTTTCCAGCCCCTTCTTGCCTGTAAGGTCTCTTGAGAAATCAGCTGACAGTCTGATGGGAACTCCTTTGTGGGTGACTGTGCCCTTATCCCTTGCTGCTTCTAGAATTCTCTCCTTCATTTTAATCTTGGCTAATGTAATTATGATGTGCCTTGGTGTGTTCCTCCTTGGGTCCACCTTCTTTGGGACTCTCTGAGCTTCCTGGAAGTCTATTTCCTTTGCCAGATTGGGGAAGTTCTCCATCATTATTTGTTCAAATAAGTTTTCCACTGGTTGCTCTTCTTCTTCCCCTTCTGGTACCCCTATAATTCGGATGTTGGGACATTTAAAGATGTCCTGGAGGGTCCTAAGCCTCTCCTCATTTTTTTGAATTCTTGTTTCTTCATTCTTTTGTGTTTGGTTGTTTCTTTCTTCCTTCTGGTCCACTCCATTGATTTGAGTCCCAGTTTTCCTCCCATCACTATTGGTTCCCTGTGAGTTTTTCTTCATTTCACTTATTGTAGCCTTCATATTTTCATCTAATTTGTGACCCAAATCAACTAATTCTGTGAGCATCCTGATCACCAGGGCTTTGAACTGTGCATCTGATAGGTTGGCTATCTCTTGGTTGCTTAGATGAATTGGCTCTGGGGCTTTCATCTGTTCTCCAGTTAGAGCCACTTTTTTTTTGGTCTAGTCCAGGCTGTTACGTAGTGAGGGGTGGAGCCTTAGGTGTTCCCCAGGGCGGGGCAGCCCAGTTGCTGGGTAGTGACGCTGTAAGTGGGGGTGGTGTCCGAGCGGGAACAATGGTGCTTGCTCTGCTCTCTCTCGGATTCCAGTCCCTTTCTCCAATTTCCCTTCACCTGGATTATCTGCGCCTGAATGTGGGACCACCTGGTCAGCCAGCCGCCTTGTGTCGCCTCTCTGGGTCTGCACAGTTGCCACCCTGTACCCAGGGTCTGCTAGCCGCCACCTGTGAACCGGGGATCTGTCAGCCGCTGCTGCCTACATGCCCGGTCCGCACCTCTACTTTTTCCTGCTGCAACTCTGCCCCTTACCGGTCTGGATAAATGGTTGCTGGACTTCTGTACAGTTCAATTTTCTATCAGTTCTGGTTGTTTTCTTGTTTCTAAATCTTTGTTGTCCTTAATTTTGGTTGTGAGAGGAGGCACAGTGTGTCCACCTATGCCTCCATCTTGGCCAGAAGTCTGTTATAAACATTTGTGAGCAGAATTTTGTGTGAATATAAGTTTTCAGCTCCTTTGGAAAGTGCCAAATAGTGTGATTTTTGGATCATTTTGTACAGTATGTTTAATTTTGTAAGAATACCAAATAGTCTTCCAATAGTACCCCAATAATATGATATGTATCTTTCCATGTGCTTATTTGTCATCTGAATCCCTCTTCGGTGAGGTGTCTTTTAAGGTCTTTGGTTCATTTTTAAATTTGCTTATTTGTTTTCTTACTGCTGAGTTTAGTAAATGAGTGGATCAATAAACTGTGGTACATACACACAATGGAATACTATGCAGCAGAGAGAAAGAAGGAACTCCTACCCTTCCTGGCAGCATGGATAGATCTGGACAGCATTATGCTAAGTGAAGTAAGCCAGGCAGTGAAAGAAAGATACCATATGATCTCACCTAGAAGTGGAACCTAATCAACAAAACAAACAAGCAAGCAAGAGATATAACCAGATACATTGAAATTAACAACAAACTGACAGTGACCAGAGCAGAAGGAAGAGGGAAATAAGGAGGGTAAGAAGCGAAAGGACCGTAAATGAACATGTATAAAGAACCCATGGACAAAGCCAAAGGAGGGTAAGATTGAGGGTGAGAGGTGGGGGTGGGTAGGGTGGGGAAAAGTGATGGTGGGAAAATGGTGACAACTGTATTCGAACATCAATAAAAGTTTTTTTAAAAAGAGTTCCTTGCATATTTTAAATAGTCCTTTGCCACATATATCTTTTGGAAATATTTTCTTCCAGTCTGTGGCTTGACTTTTCATTCTTTGACAGTGTGTCTCACAGAACAGAATATTTTCACTTTAATGAAATCAGTTTATCAATTATTTCTTGTGTGGATCATACCTGTGATATATCTAAAAAGTAATCACTAGACCCACAGTCATTTCACTTCTGTCCTATATCATCTTCTAGGAGTTTTATACATTTGCACATTTTTTACATTCAACTCTGTGGTCCATTTCAAGTTAATTTTTGTGAAGAGCAAAAAGGTCTGTACCTAGTTTTTTTGTTTGTTTGTTTTACATGTGGGCATCCAGTTATTCTAGAACCATTTGTTTAAAAGACTATCTTTTCCCCATTGTATTGCCTTTGTTTCTTTGTTGAAAACTCATTGATTCTATTCATGTGAGTTTATTTCTGTGTTCTCTGTTCCATTCCATTGATCGATTTGTCTACTCTTTTGCCAGTACCACACTGTTTTGATTCCTGTAGTTTAATAGTAAGACTTGAAATCAGGTAGTCTATCTCCAACTTTGTTCTTATTCAAAATTGTGTTGGCTATTCCTGGGTCTTTTGCTTCTCTGTATAAACTTTAGAATCAGTTTTTTGATATCCACAAAATTGCTAAAATTTTGATTGAGGTTGCATTGAATCTCAAGTTGGAAAAAATTGACATTTTGGCAAAAGTGAATCTTCCTCTCCATGAATATGGACTGTCTCCCCACTTTAGTTATTTAGTTCTTTGATTTCTTATATCAGAGTTTTATAGTTTTCCTCACATAAATCTTATACATATTTTGTTAGATGTATACTTAAGTATTTCATTTATTGGGGTGATGCTAATATAAGTGGTATATTGTTTTAATTTAAATTCTACTTGTTCATTATTATGTAGGAAAATGATTGGCTTTTGTATCTATTAACCTGTAACCTTGTTGTAATCACTTATTAGTTCTAGGATTTTTAACATAGATTTTTTTCTACATTTTCTACATAAATGATCATGTTATCTGCTAACAAAGATAGTTTTTCTTACTTCCCAGTCTGCATACATTTTATTTCCTGTTCTTGTTTTATTGCATTATCTAGGACTTCTAGCATGGGGTTGAAAATCACCAGTGAGAAGGGACATTTGTGGCTTTTCCCCAGTCTTTGTGGGAAGGCTTTGGGTTTCTCACCATTAAGTATCATATTAGCTATAGGTTTTTTGTAGATATTCTCTATCAAGTTAAGAAAGTTTCTAGTATTTCTAGTTACTGAGAATTTTCATTACAAATGAGTGTTAGGTTTTGTCAAATGTGTGTTCTTTATCTATTGATACAATCATGTGAATTTTCTTTTTTAGCCTGTTGATTTGATTGATTATATTATTGATTATTGAATGCTGAACCAGCTTTGCATATCTGGAATAAATCCCACTTGGTCAAAGTGTATAATTTTATATAATGTTAGCTCTGATTTGCTGGTATTTTGTTGAGGACTTTTGCATCTGTGCTTATAAGAGATATTGGGTACACCAAAATAAACTCAAGATGGATAAAAGACTTAAATATAAATTGTGACACCATAAAAGTCCTAGAAGAGAACATAGGCAGGAAAATCTCAGATATTCCATGCAGCAATATTTTCACTGCTTATGTCCCCTACAGCAAGGGACCTAAAGGATAGAATAAACAAATGGAACTACATCAAAATAAAAAGCTTCTTTGTGGCTACAGAAAATATCAGCAAAATGAAAAGGTAAAACTGTATGGGAAAACATGTTTGCCAATGATATCCCAGACAAGGGTTTGATCTCCAAAATATATAAAGAACTCACACTACTCCACACCAGGAAGATAAACAATTCAATTAAAAAATAGGCAAAGGACTTGAGCAGACACTTCTCCGAGGAGGACATACAGATGGCCCAGAGACATATGAAAGGATGCTCAGCATCACTAGTCAGCAGAGAGAAGCAAGGTAAGACCACAATGAGATACAACTTTACACCAGTAAGAATGGCCCATTAACAAATCAACGAACAAGTGCTAGCAAGGATGTGGAGAAAAGGGAAGGAACCCTAGTACACTGTTGGTGGGAACGCAGAGTGATGCAGCCACTGTGGAAAATAGTATGGAATTTCCTCAAAAAACTAAACATGGAACTGCCTTTTGATACAGCAATTCCACTGTTGGGATTATGCCCTAAGAATCCTGAAACACCAATGCAAAAGAACCTATGCACTCCAATGTTCATAGCAGCACAATTTACAATATTGTGCAGCCAAGTTTGGAAACAGCCTAAATGCCCATCAGTAAATGAGTGGTGCATTTACACAATGGAATAGGTAGCCAAAGGAAGAAGGAACCCACACCCTTCACAACAGCATGGGTAGAACTAGAGAGTATTATGCTAAGTGAGGTAAGCCAGGCAGTGAAAGACAAATACCATATGATCTCACCTATAAGTGGAACCTAATCAACAAAACAAACAAATGAGCAAAAGAGAACCAGAGACAAGGAAATAAGGAACAAATTGACAGTGGCCAGAGGGGGAAAGGGAGGGGAATAACTGGAAAGAAGGGGAAGAGTCAAGTCAAGGAACATGTATAAAGGACCCATGGACAATGACAATGGGGTGGGGATTGTCTTTGGGAGCAGGGGTTGGATGGGACAGGGGAGAGCAATGGGGGAATAAATTGGGACAAGTGTAACTGAACAACAATTTAAAAAAGATATTTGTCTCTAGTTTTTTTCCTTATAAAATCTTTGTCTGGATTTGATATTAGGGTGATGCTATCCTCATAGAACAGATTTGGAAGTATTCCATCTGCTTTTATCTTCTGAAAGATATTATAGAGAATTGATATACTTTCTTTTTTAATTGCTGCAACTCACCAGTGAATCCATCTGGGCCTAATATTTTCACTTTTAATAGGTTATTAATTATTGATTCAATATCTTTAATAGACATAAACCTATTCAGATTGTTCTTTTCTTAGTGTGAGTTTTGGTAGGTTGTATCTTTCCAGAAATTAGTACATTTTATCTAGGTTATCAAATTTGTGGGCAGAAATTTTCATAATATTTCTTTATTATACTTTTAATGTTCATGGGATCTGTAGTGATGTCTCTTTTTTTCTGATATTAGTAATTTGAGTCCTTTTGCTATTTTTCTTAAATAGCCAGGCTAGATGCCTATTAATTTCACTGACTTTTTTAAAGTACTGGCTTTTGGTTTTGTTGATTTTTCTCTACCAATGCCTTGTTTTCAGTATTCTTGATATCTGCTTTAATTTTTGTCATTGCTTTTCTTCTGCTCACTTTGGATTGAATGTTCTCTTTTTCTAGTTTTCTAAGGTGGAAGCTTAGATTACTAATGTTATATTTTTCTTCTTTTCTTTTTTTAATTTCATTTTAATTGTTGTTCTTATACAGTTCTTCTTTTCTAATATGTACATTCAATGGTGTAAATTTTCTTGTAAGTACTATCTTCTCTGCATCCCAGAAATTTTGATAAAGTTTGGGGGTTTCTTTATTTCAAAAAGTTTAAACTTTCTCTTGATTTTTTTTCTTTTACTTCTGTGTTATTTAAAAATGTATTGCTTAATCTCCATGTATTTGGGAATTTTCCACCTATCTTTCTGTTATCAATTTCTAGTGTAATTCCATTGTGGTATGAGAATAGACATTGTATGACTTCTATACTTTTAAATTTGTTAAGGTGTGTTTTATAGTCAGTGATGTGGCCTATCTTGGTGATGCTCCATGTGAACTTTTGAAGAATGTGTACTTAGTTTTTGTTAGATGAAGTAGTCTACAGATGTTCACTATATCCAGTTTTTTCATGGTATTGTTGAGTTCAAATATGTTCTTGCTAATTTTCTGTCTTCCATATGTGTCCATTTCTGACAGAGGGTTGCTGAAGTCTCCAACTCTAATGACTTGTTAATGATTTACTTTTAATGATCTATTAACTTAATGTAACAATAAACAAATATTAATCATTGACTTCTGGTGCTAGTCAGTTTGAGAAAGACAGGAAACATACTAAGATGTGAAGGGTGAGGTTCGTAGGAGTCACTTTTCATTAAATGTATTGGATTGATCACATCAACATTTATGTTCATTCTTTTCCTGAACCCCACTAACATGACAGAACTGAATCAAAAGATATATACTACCAGGACAAAAAAAGGGGTCCATACAGACAAGAGTCATCAACTCAGTGGGATTGTCCCTAAATATATCCACATGGCTGACTCCCTCCCTCCTTCAGGTCTTTGCTCAAATGTCACCTTTTAAATGTATCTCACTCTTACCCTATTTAAAATTACAACCCAACATTCTCCTCCCATACTTGATTACCTTTTCCTGCTCTAATATCTAATATTATGGCTGCTGCTTGTTTTGTTTACTGATACATTCCTAGAAAAGTATTTATCACATTGCAGGTACTCAATAAATTACTTGTCAAATGAATAAATGGTGATTGAGGTCAATGGAACATTGATGTGTGAATAGAAGCTGACTCGGCAGAGCAGAGTTCATAGATGCTTATGATAGAGGGACTAACAAAAAAACCGGTTTAGGAAAACCCAAGAATTGGAGGAACCCAGAATCTTTGAAGGTGAGGCCATAAATCATGGGTTATTAACAGATTGTATGATAATTCTTTCCTCACCCTGGCAACCAAGTAACTGCTTCTTCCCATCCTTTTCCCCACTCTAGCAGAAGATTAGAAAGGAAGATCTCTCTCTTTGGAAATTAAAGACTTGTAGTCCTTAACATGGGAGGATTACTAAGCAATGTCTAAAAGTAAAGAATCGAGGAAGGGCAGGATAATTATGATAAGTTTTATAGTACTTTCTGATTTTTAAACTATGTACATGTATTACTTTGACTTAAAATTAGACTGAAAAAGAAACAAATTGGGGTACATATTTTGTTTGGCATCATCAAGCAATTAACTTGCTTTCTCACAAAACAAGTTTTTCTCTGAAAGCCATACTTTTCCTTCACCTTTTATTATCCGAATATTTGAATGTACATAAAAGAGAACAATATAGAGAATCCCCATGTACCCTCATCTAGTTTTAAGGGTTTTTTAAAAATTTCTAATATTGTTTGTGTTACTACAAAATTTGAAAACAAATTCCAGATGTCATGCAATCTCTCCCCAAAATACTTCATATATATCTTAACCAAAAATTATATAACTTGTCTTTTAAAATCTCTATGACTTTCTATTTGTCTGATTCTTTTCTTATACTGCTAGTTTTCCTTTTTCTTCTTATTTGCTGTAAATTAGTAGAACTAGGATTCCAAATATATTTGAGTTTATAGTGCATTGCATCAGCAGGTATATCATATCTTGGCAGTCCCATCCTTAGTGATGTGATGTGAGGTTTAATCCATTATGATATTTCCTTTCAGTCTGGTACTTGATTATTTCCTCTACCCATTGATAGCCATTAGTTCACTAGACATTGTAAAATGCCATTCCTTCTATATGTATTAATTTGCATTTTTCTTTTTTAAAATATATTTTATTGATTATGCTATTACAGTTGTCCCATTTTTCCCCCTTCATTCCCCTCCACCCTGCACACTCCCTCCCACCCACATTCCCCTCCTTTAGTTCATGTCCATGTGTCATAAGTTCTTCAGCTTCTACATTTCCCACACTATTCTTGCCCTCCCCCTGTCTATTTTCTACCTACCATCTATGCTACTTGATCTCTGTACCATGTCCCCCTCTCTCCTCCTCCCACTCCCCTGTTGCTAACCCTCCATGTGATCTCCCTTTCTGTGTTTCTGCTCCTCTTGTAGTGGTTTGCTTAGTTGGCTTTTGTTTTAGGTATGGTTGTTAATATTTGTGAGTTTGCCGTCTTTTTACTGTTCATATTTTTTATCTTCTTTTTCTTAGATAAGTCCTTTTAACATTTCATATAATAAGGGCTTGGTGATGATGAACTCCTTTTACCTGACCTTATCTGAGAAGCACTTTATCTTCCCTT
This sequence comes from Anoura caudifer, assembly GCA_004027475.1. Classification (NCBI taxonomy): domain Eukaryota; kingdom Metazoa; phylum Chordata; class Mammalia; order Chiroptera; family Phyllostomidae; genus Anoura; species Anoura caudifer. The sequence goes on along the minus strand of PVKU01002510.1, from coordinate 111,693 downwards.
CCATTCTAAATGACAGCTTTGCTGGATAGAACAATCTTGGATGTAAGTCCTTGCCTTTCATGACTGGAATACTTCTTTCCAGCCCCATCTTGCCTGTAAGGTCTCTTTTGAGAAATCAGCTGACAGTCTGATGGGAACTCCTTTGTAGGTGACTGTCCCCTTATCCTTTGCTGCTTCTAGAATTCTCCATTTTAATCTTGGCTAATGTAATGATGATGTGCCTTGGTGTGTTCCTCCTTGGGTCCAACTTCTTTGGGACTCTCTGAGCTTCCTGGACTTCCTGGCAGTCTATTTCCTTTGTCAGATTGAGGAAGTTCTTTATTATTTGTTCAAATAAATTTTCCACTGGTTGCTCTTCCTCTTCCCCTTCTGGTATCCCTATAATTCGGATGTTGAGACGTTTAAAGATGTCCTGGATGTTCCTAAGCCTCTCCTCATTTTTTTGAATTCTTGTTTCTTCCTTGTTTTCTGTTTGGTTGTTTGTTTCTTCCTTCTGGTCCACTCCATTGATTTGAGTCCCAGTTTTCTTCCCATCTCTACTGGTTCCCTGTGTATTTTTCTTCATTTCACTTATTGTAGCCTCCATTTTTTCATCTAAATTGTGAGCAAAATCAACCAATTCTGTGAGCATCCTGATCACCAGGGTTTTGAATTGTGCATCTGATAGGTTGGCAATCTCTTCGTTGCTTAGATAAATTGGCTCTGGGGCTTTGATTTGTTCTCCAGTTTGAGCCATTTTTGTTTCTTTTCTTTTTTCTTTCTTTTTTTTTTGTCTAGTTGCAGCTGTTAGGGAGTGAGGGGTGGAGCCTTAGGTGTTCCCCAGGGCGGGGCAGCCCAGTTGCTGGGTAGTGATGCTGTAAGTGGGGGTGGGGTCCGAGCGGGAACAATGGTGCTTGCTCTGCTCTCTCTCGGATTCCAGTCCCTTCCACCACTTCCCCTTCGCCTGGATTATCTGCGCCCGAATGTGGGACCACCTGGTCAGCCAGCTGCCTTGCATGGCCTCTCTGGGTCTGCATAGTTGCCACCCTGTGCCTGGGGTCCACTAGCCACTGCCTGTGCATCTGGGGTCTGCTGGCCGCTACTGCCTGCATGCACAGTCCACACCTCCACTTTTTCCTGCTGCGACCCCGCCCCTGTTACCAGTCTGGATGAATGGTTGTTGGACTTCCGTACAGTTCAATTTTCTGTGAGTTCTGGTTGTTTTCTTGTTTCTAAATCTTTGTTGTCCTTAATTTTGGTTGTGAGAGGAGGCACAGTGTTTCCACCTATGCCTCCATCTTGGCCGGAAGTCTGCATTTTTTTATAAAACGGAACTTTATTTCAACTATTTGGTTATCTTAAGAAAAGCAATATAAATGTTTAATACATTTTCTTTATCAATTTTTATTATAATGAATCAGTACCCTAGCAATTCCCAAAGGTATCAAATAAGGATTATTTGTTACTTTGTTTTGAAGGATCATTATTGACTGAAGTTTTTTAAAGTATTTTATTTATTTATTTTTAGAGAGAGGGGAAGGGAAGGAGAAAGAGAGGGAGAGAAACATCAACGTGTGGTTGCCTCTCAAGAATCCCCATCTGGGGACCTGGCCCACAACCCAGGCATGTGCCCTGACTAGGAATCAAACCAGTGTCCCTTTGGTTTGCAGGCTGGCACTCAACCCACTGAGCCACACCAGCCAGGGCTATTGACTGAAGTTTTTAAAACCAAATTTATGGAAACATAATTTATATAAACTGTACTGCACCCATTTTGAAAAACTTCAAATTTATAACTTACTATGTAACACCACTACAAACAAGATATGGAACACTTCTATTCCCACCCCACCTCCTCCGCAAAGTTTTCTCATGTTTTTTCGTAGTCACCCATCCCTTCCATTTCCCTCCCCAGGCAACCACAGATCTTTCTTTCAGTATTAATTTGTTTTGCCTATTATAGTCTTCAATATAAATGGAATTACACTATACTCCTTGTTTCCAGTTTCTTTCACACAGCTTAATGTTTTTGAGATTCATGGTGTTATGTGTTAATAATAGTTAGTTTCTTTTTTATTACTGAGTAGCATTCCATTTTATGAACATGCCACAGTTTTTTAATCCATTGGTCTGTTGATGCATTATGTTCAGTTTTGAGCTATTACAAATAGAGCTGTTATGAACATTTATGTATGAATCCCTGTGGAAACATGCTTTCACTTCTGTTGGGTAGATACATAGGAGTAGAATTGCTGAATTGTGTGGTTAGGAAATATTGCACTTTGTAAGAAAGTGCCAAACTGCTTCTCAAACTTCCTACCAGCAATGTATGAAAGTTCCAGTTGTCCCACATTTTTGTCAACACTTGGTTTTGTCTGTCTAGGGGGATGTAAAATGATAGATCATTAAGATTTTTATTTCATCTCTTTCTGATAACAATCCTTGTATATATTTATTGGCCATTTATATATCTGTTCAAATCTTTTGCTCATATTTTACTATACTGTTTGTCTTTTTTTTAAATACATTTTATTGATTATGCTATTACAGTTGTCCCATTTTCCCCCCTTCATTACCCTCTACCCTGCACCTCCTCCCACCCACATTCCCCCCTTTAGTTCATGTCCATGTGTCATAAGTTCATTAGCTTCTACATTTCCAACACTATTCTTGCCCTCCCCCTGTCTATTTTCTACCCACCATCTGTGCTACTTATTCTCTGTACCTTTTCCCCCTCTCTCCTCCTCTCACTCCCCTATTGCTAACCCTCCATGTGATCTCCATTTCTGTGTTCCTGCTCCTGTTCTAATTGTTTGCTTAGTTTGCTTTTGTTTTAGGTGTGGTTGTTAATACCTGTGAGTTTGCTGTCATTTTACTGTTCATATTTTTTATCTTCTTTTTCTTAGATAAGTCCCTTTAACATTTCATATAATAAGGGCTTGGTGATGATGAACTCCTTTAACTTGACCTTATCTGAGAAGCACTTTATCTTCCCTTCCATTCTAAATGACAGCTTTGCTGGATAGAGCAACTTTGGATGTAAGTCCTTGACTTTCATGACTTGGAATACCTCTTTCCAGCCCCTTCTTGCCTGTAAGGTCTCTTTTGAGAAATCAGCTGACAGTCTGATGGGAACTCCTTTGTAGGTGACTGTGCCCTTATTCCTTGCTGCTTCTAGAATTCTCTCCTTCATTTTAATCTTGGCTAATGTAATTATGATGTGCCTTGGTGTGTTCCTCCTTGGGTCCACCTTCTTTGGGACTCTCTGAGCTTCCTGGACTTCCTGGAAGACTATTTCCTTTGCCAGATTGGGGAAGTTCTCCTTTATTATTTGTTCAAATAAGTTTTCCATTTGTTGCTCTTCTTCTTCCCCTTCTGGTACCCCTATAATTCGGGTGTTGGGACGTTTAAAGATGTCCTGGATGTTCCTAAGCCTCTCCTCATTTTTTTGAATTCTTGTTTCTTCAGTCTTTTGTGTTTGGTTGTTTCTTTCTTCCTTCTGGTCCACTCCATTGATTTGGGCCCCAGTTTTCCTCCCGTCGCTATTGGTTCCCTGCGTGTTTTTCTTCATTTCACGTATTGTAGCCTTCATTTTTTCATCTCCTTTGGGAGCAAAATCAACCAATTCTGTGAGCATCCTGATCACCAGGGCTTTGAACTGTGCATCTGATAGGTTGGCTACCTCTTGGTTGCTTAGATGAATTGGCTCTGGGGCTTTGATTTGTTCTCCGGTTTGAGTCATTTCTGTTTCCTGTTTGTCTTATTATTGGTGTTGTGAATGCTGAATATAGGTTCCTTGTCTGGTCTGTGGCTTGCAGATATGTTCTCTGAACTCATAGGGTTTTGTATATTTGATATATTTCAATCCATTATAGTCTTTATTCTTTTTAATTTTCAAATTGTGCTATCTTTAAGACAAAGCTGTTTAAAAAAAAAAAGAATACATATTTTAAAAAGTTTGTATGGGAATCTGTCAGAAAGGCATCCCTGTGGTTTTAGTTGAGTTCTGATAAGCCACTACCATCGGACCAGCCTTACCCTGTGGTTTTAAACAAAATTAATTAAGGCTGCAGTTTAGATTTTTTTTTTTGATAAATTTAAATATCATCTTATAAATATTCATGATTCCCTTTGGGTCTGATTAGGGAGAAAAAGCTGACTAACCCGTTAATAAATGATGCCACATCATTTATTATTCAGGATATGAGTCTAAGGAAATAAAATTGGTTTTAGAACAAACATGCCAGAACTTCTTAAACATAATGGGACTTGTTCTTCACACAACTTAAGAGGCTATCAGCGTAGTCCAAAGAGGATGGCTGATGCAACTCAGCCCATTTTTTGAGCTCTTCTTTGGATGGTGGCCTTCGGATTCCATTTAGGAGTCTAACAAGAAAATCAAGTTGTGTCCTTCAACCATGTTTAAAAGTTGTTTAAATGAGGACTTGATTCTGGGCCAAGCACAGGACTAGATGCTTCACATCCATCATTACATTTAATCTTACACAAATCCTGGCAGATGGGCATAATTAGCTCTATTCTACAGATTGTGAAACTGACATTAATAAAGATTAAGTTGCATATCTAAGGCCACGTAGTCACCAAGCAGCAGAAAGTGCTTTAAACCTGATTCTTCCTGCCTGCCCTCTCTGGCTGTGCTCATCACAGCATACCATAACATTTCTCACTATTTTTACTGGTTCAGAAAAATAGAATCCCCTTTAGGTGGCAGAAGACATGTGAAGTATAGTTTTTTATGCACTGTGGACTCCAAGGTGTGTTTAGACAAGATTTCAGAACTGTTTTTGGAAATGGCAACTCCCATAGGAGTGACGGGTTTCCCAGAGTGACTACTTCAAAGAGGCCAAGAACGAGTGTTTCTCAGTGCCACTACCTTGTTGCTCTCAGACCCTCTTTTCCTTCCTGTTCCTTTCTATTGCTGCCAAGTTTTGCGCCTGTGAATGTTTCCTGGTGTTTCCAATCTAGTGTCTTTGTTGCCACGTTTGTAGGAGAGGGCTTGAGCAGCTACAGGTATTTCGATCTCTGTGATTGCTGAGAGACCTGTGCAATCTGTGGCATGATTTTGCAAGTGCCTTCGTTTGGGACTTCTCAGGTTGTTTTTTTTGGAAGTTGAACTTTTTGAGATAACTGTAGATTCACATATAGTTTTAAGAAATAATACAGAGAGATCCTATGTACTTTTACCTAGTTACCCCTTGTGATAACATCTTTCACATTATAGTACATTGGGTCTTCCAATAATGGCATTTAGTTCAATGTCATTTTTAGTATAACATTGAATAGATACCTTAGGAACTTAGCTCTTTTTTATATAGATTAGCCTCTGGTAAAATCAGTTTCGACATATACATCATTTCACTTAAAGTTGCAGGACCTATGGACAACATTAACTGGGAACTTACTGTACAATATCATAACCAGGATATTGACAGTGGTACAGTAAAGACACACCATTTCCACTCTCAGAAGGACTTGTCATGTTGCTCTTTTATAGCCACATGCATTTCCCTTCCTCAGCCACCTGGCAACCACTAATCCTTTCTCAATTTCTATAATTTTACCATTTCAAAAATGGTATTATAAGTGGAATCATACAGTACGTAGCCATTTGAGACTGGCTTTTTCTCCACTCAACATAATATCTGGCGATTGGTCCAGGGGTTGTTAAATGCACAGGAGTTCATTCCTTTTTATTCTGAGTGATATTCCATGGAATGGATGTACCACCATGTTTTAACCATTCACACAATGGAGGACATTTGGGTTGTTTCCAGTTGGTGGCCATTACAAATAAAGCTGCTACATTCTTGTGCAGGTTTTTGTGTGAACAGATTTTTCATGTCTCTGGGATAAATATCCAGGAGTGCAATTTCTGGGTCATGTGGTACTTGCATATTTAACCTAAAAAATAAATTACCAAGCTGTCTTCCAAAGTGTCTGTACCATCTTTCATTCCCTCCAGCAGTATATGAGGGATCCAGTTTCTCTGCATCTTCAACAGCATTGGTGGAATCAAAGTTTTTACACATTTTTTTAGACACTTTAAATTTTAGAATAGGCTTTGATAGAAAAGTTGCTAGGAGAGTACAGAGTTCCATGAAAGAAATCAAGAAATGACTGAGAAATCAGGTTCCTCACTGTTATTTACCCTGGGACCAGCATCAACTCACTCCTTTCAGCTAAACTCCAGTTTATTCAGGTTTCAAGAGCTGGTCCCCATTTGAGGATCTCACCCAGGGTACCAAGTTGTTTTTATTTGTCTTGTCTCCTTAGCCTTTTCTGGTCTGTAACAGTTTCTCAGACTTTCCTTGTTTTGGATGACATTAAGAGTTTTGAGGCATGCTGGCCAGGTATTTTGTAGAATAGCCTTCAGTTTGGGTTTGTTTTGTCTTTCTCATGGTCAGATGGGGGTAATGGGACTTGGGGAGGATCACCACCAAGGTGAAGTGCCATTCCCATCACATCATATCAAAGGCACATGCAGTCAACATGCCCGATGGTGTTAACCTTGGTCACCAGGTGAGGAAAATTTGCCAGGTTTCTCCAAGGTCAAGTTACCTTCCCCCTTTCTCTTCTTTCTCCTCCTCCTCACTTTACTCTTCAGAAGCAAGTTACAAGGGCAGACCACCCTCAAGCTTGACCTCTTGAGGGAGTAGTACCTACAAAATTTTTTTGAATTCTTCTTTAATGGCAGATTTAACTGTCGCCTCCCCCAAATTAATGAACATTATTTTTTAGAGCAGTTTTAAGTCTTCTGGAAAATTGAGCAGCGTATGGAAAGTTCCCATGTATATCATCTCTCCCTCTTCTCCCACCCAGCACAGATTTCCCTATTGTTAATATTTGCCTTAATGTGATACATGTGTTACAACTGATGAACAAATACTGATACATAATTACTAATTAAAGCCCACAGTTTACATTAGGATTTACTCTTTCTACTGTATAGTTCCATGAGTTTTGACAAATGCATGTCAGGCATACCCATTACAGTATCAAAATACAGTATACAAAACGGCTTCATTGCCATAAAAATCCCAGTGCACCATCCCTCCTCCCCACAAATCCCCTGGCAACCACAGATCTTTGTTAGTGTTCCTATGGTTTTGCCCTTCCCAGAATGTCACGTAGTTAGAATAGTTTCCCTGCTTTAACAATCTTCTGTGCTCTACCTATTTATCCCTCCCTCTCTCCAGGTCCTTGGCAACCACTGATCTTTTAACTGCCTCCATAGTTTTGCCTCTTCCAGAATGTGATATAGTTAGAATCATACAGTATGTAGCCTTTTCAGATTGGTTTCTTTCACTTAGCAATATACTTTTATGGTTCCTTCAAGTTCTTTCATGGCTTGATAGCTTATTTCTTTTCAGTGTTGAATGATATTCCTTGTCTGGATGTACTATAATTTATCCACTTACCCACTGTAGGGCATTCATTATTTGGCAATTATGAATAAAACTGGTATAAAAATTTGTGCACAGTTTTGTCTTGACACTCATTTCGAACTTGTTGGGCTAAATACCAAAGAGTGCGATCGGTGGGTTATATGGTAAGACTACATTTACCTTTGTAAGAAGTTGCCAGACTGTCTTACAAAGTGGCTGTACCATTTTGCATTTCCACTAGCAATGAATTTTTTTATTCCTCTCTCTCATCTCCAGCATTTGGCGATGTCTGTGTGAGGACTTAACCATTATAATAGGTATGTAGTACCTGTTTTTTTTTTAATTTACAATTCCCTAATGACGTATGATGTTGAGCATCTTTTCATGTGCTCATTTACAATTTGTGTATCTTCTTTGGTGTCTCTCAGATATTTTGCCAACTTTTAAACTGTATTTGTTTTCTTAGTGATGAGTTTTAAGAGTTCTTTGCATATTTTAGATAATAGACTTTTCTTTTTAACAGAAAAAGACTATTTTTAGAGAGGGGAAGGAAGGGAGAAAGAGAGGGAGAGAGGCATTGATGTGCAAGAGGTACATTGCACATCAATGTACCTCTTGCATACACCCAACAGGGGACCTGGTCTGCATGTGCCTTGATTGGGAATTGAACCAGACACTTTTTGATTCACAGGCTGGCACTCAATCCACTGAGCCACACCAGCCAGGGCTAGATAATAGACTTTTATCAGTTATGTATTTAGCAAAGATTTTCTCCCAGTCTCTGACTTGTCTTTTTATTTTAAGTGTCTTTTATGGATTAAAACCTTTTTAACTTTAACGAAATCCAACTTATCAAATTTTTCTTTCATGGATCATGCTTTTAGTGTTATATCTAAAAGTCACAGCCAAATGCAATGTCATGTAGATTTTCTCCATGTTATCTTCTAGAAATTTTAGTTTTCCATTTTACATTTAGGTTCATGATTTATTTTGAGTTAATTATTGTGAAAGGTATAATAATGTCTGTCTAATTTTTTTTTGTTTTGCATTTGGATGTCCAATTGTTCTCCACACTATTTGTTAAAAAATACTACCTTTCCTCATTGTATTGCCATTGGTCCTTAGTCAAAGATCAACTTACTGTATTTTTGTGGGTGTATTTCTGAACTCTCGGCTCTACTCCATTGATCTATTTGTCTGTATTTTCACCAGTACCACACTGTCTTGATTGCCATCAGTTTATAGTAAGTCTTAAAGTCAAGTAGTATCCATCTTCTGACTTTTTCTCCTTCAATGTTGTGTTGGCTATCCTGGGTGTTTTGCTTTTCTTTATAAACTTTAGAATCTGTCTATTGATATTTACAAAAACTTGCTGGGATTTTGACTGCACTCTGTTGGATTTATAGGTTATTTGGGGCCCTGACCATGTGGCTCAGTTGGTTAGAGCATGGTCTCAGTATGCCAAGCTTGCAAGTTTGACCCCTGTCAAGGTACTTGTAAAAACCAACCAATGACTGCATACATGGGTGGAACATCAACTTAATGTTTCTCCTTATCTCTCTCTCACTCCAAAAAAGATTATTTGGGAAGAACTTTCACATCTGAACAATATTGAGTCATATTATCCATGAAATAAAATGTCTCTCCATTTATTCAGATCTTTGATGGTTTTCATCAGAGTTTTGTAGTTTTCCTTATGTTGATCTAATACATTTTGTTAGATTTATACCTAAGTGTATCATTTTGGTGGTGCTAATGTAAATGGTGGTAGGTTTATAATTTTTCTCAACTTCATTCACTCATTGCTTCTGTATATTAACCTTGTATCCTGCAACCTGGCTATAATCATTTATTAATTCTAGAAGATTTTGGTTGTTCTTGCTGTTTTGTTGTTAATTCTCTGGGATTTTCCACATATACAATCATATCATCTGCAAACAAATAAAAGGTTTATTTCTTCCTTCTCAATATGCATACCTTTTATTTTCTGTTTTATTGCATCAGCTAGGACTTCCAATATATTAAATTGCAGTGGTAAGAGAAGATATATTTGGATTACTGATTGATGTATATTTTATTTTTACTATTTTGATAGATATGTAATGATATCTTATAGTTTTATTTGCATTTCCTTAGTGACTATTCATATGAAATATATTTCCACATACTTATTTGTTATCTGTATGTTCTTTGGTGAAATGCCTTTCCTCATTTTTAATTGGGTTGTTTGCTTTTTTATGTTAAGTTTTGAGAGTTCTTTATGCATTCTAGATACTAGTACTTTGTCAGTTTGCAAATATTTTCTTCCTCTGTGTAGCTTGGTTTTTATCCTCTTAACAGGATCTTTTGCAGAGCTAAAGTTTTGAATTGTGATAAAGTCTAGTTTATCAGTTTTTCCTTCTGTAGATTATACTTTTGGTGCCAAGTCTAAGAATTCTTACTCATAGAGCCTGATGATTTTTTAGAAAAAATAATTGTTTTAAATTTATATTTAAGCCTGTGATACATTTTAAGTTAATTTCTTTTTTAAAAAATATATTTTATTGATTATGCTATTTCCCCCGTCATTCCCCTCTACCCTGCACACCCCCTCCCACCCACATTCCCCTCCTTTAGTTCACGTCCATGTGTCATAAGTTCTTTAGTTTCTACATTTCCCACACTGTTCTTGCCCTCCCCCTGTCTATTTTCTACCCACCGTCTATGCTACTTATTCTCTGTACCTTTTCCCCCTTTCTCCTCCTCCCACTCCCCTGTTGCTAACTCTCCATGTGATCTCCATTTCTGTGTTTCTGTTCCTGTTGTAGTGGTTTGCTTAGTTGGCTTTTGTTTTAGGTCTGGTTGTTAATACCTGTGAGTTTGTTGCCTTTTTACTGTTCAGATTTTTTATCTTCTTTTTCTTAGATAAGTCCCTTTAACATTTCATACAATAAGGGCTTGGTGATGATGAACTCCTTTAACTTGACCTTATCTGAGAAGCACTTTATCTGCCCTTCCATTCTAAATGACAGCTTTGCTGGATGGAGCAATCTTGGATGTAGGTTCTTGCCTTTCATGACTTGGAATACGTCTTTCCAGCCCCTTCTTGCCTGGAAGGTCTCTTTTGAGAAATCAGCTGACAGTGTGATGGGAACTCCTTTGTAGGTGACTGTGCCCTTATCCCTTGCTGCTTCTAGAATTCTCTCCTTCATTTTAATCTTGGCTAATGTAATGATGATGTGCCTTGGTGTGTTCCTCCTTGGGTCCAACTTCTTTGGGACTCTCTGAGCTTCCTGGAAGTCTATTTCCTTTGCCAGATTGGGGAAGTTCTCCTTCATTATTTGTTCAAATAAGTTTTCCACTTGTTGCTCTTCTTCTTCCCCTTCTGGTACACCTATAATTTGGATGTTGGGATGTTTGAAGATGTCCTGGAGGTTCCTAAGCCTCTCCTCATTTTTTTGAATTCTTGTTTCTTCAGTCTTTTGTGTTTGGTTGTTTCTTTCTTCCTTCTGGTCCACTCCATTGATTTGAGTCCCAGTTTTCCTACCATCTCTATTGGTTCCCTGTGTGTTTTTCTTCATTTCACTTATTGTAGCCTTCATATTTTCATCTAATTTATGAGCAAAATCAACCAATTCTGTGAGCATCCTGATCACCAGGGCTTTGAACTGTGCATCTGATAGGTTGGCTGTCTCTTGGTCACTTAGATGAATTGGCTCTGGGGCTTTGATTTGTTCTCCAGTTTGAGCCATTTTTGTTTCTGGTTTGTTTGTTTGTTTGTTTTAGTCTAGTCGTGGCTGTTACGTAGTGAGGGGTGGAACCTTAGGTGTTCCCCAGGGAAGGACAGCCCAGTTGCTGGGTAGTGATGCTGTATGTGGGGATGGGGTCTGAGAGGGAACAATGGCTCTTGCCCTGCTCTCTCTTGGATTCCAGTTCCTTCCACCACTTCCCCTTCACCTAGGTTATCTGTATGTGAATGTGGGACCGCCTGGTCAGCCAGCCGCCTTGCACAGCCACACTGGGTCTACACAGTCGTCACCCCATGCCCAGGGTCCGCTAACCACCGCCTGTGCACCTGGGGTCTGCCAGCTGCCACCTGTGTGCCTGGGATCTGCCAGGTGCTGCTGCCTGTGTGCCCAGTCCTCCACTTTTTCCTGCTGCAACTTTGCCCCTCTTACCAGTCTGGATGAATGGTTGCTGGACTTCTGTACAGTTCAATTTTCTATAGTTCTGGTTGTTTTCTTGTTTCTAAATCTTTGCTGTTCTTAATTTTGGTTGTGAGAGGAGGCACAGTGTATCCACCTATGCCTCCATCTTGGCCAGAAGTCTAATTTCTTATATAAGGTGTTAGACTTATGTCTGTGGCTATCCAATTCCTCCAGCAGCATATATAGGAAAAGTTATCATTCCTCCATTCTTTTGCTTTTTGTACCTCTGTGAAAAAGAAGTCAGACATATTTATGTGGGTCTATGTCTGTTCTATCACCAATAACAGTCTTGATTATTGATTTACTGTAGCTATAAGTCTTGAAATCAAACTAATTTTTTCCAATTTATTTTTTTTCAGAATCGACTGTGCTTGTTCCTTTGCATTTCCATATAAATGTTAGAATAATTTTGAGAATACTTACCAAAATCTTGCTGGAGTTTTGGTAAGAAGTATGTTTTACATGTATATCAATTTGGGGAGAATTGACATATTTACTATGTTGAGTCTTTCAATACATAAAAACAACATTTTTTCATTTGGGTGTGTAAGTTCTATACATGTTTTGCTAGATTTATACGTGTTTCAGTTTTTTGAGCAATTGTAACATGGCATTATATTTTTAATTTTGGTGTCTACTCATTTATTGCCATTAAATGGGAATAGAACTGACTGATTTTTTTGTATATTTACCTATATACTGTGACCTTGTCAAACTCACTTATTAGTTCTAGCATTCTATTGTAGATTCCTTGGATTTTTCTTCCTAGACAATCATGTCATCTGCAAATACAGATAGCCACACTTTTTTTTCTGATCTACATATTTTGATTTCCTTTTCTTGTCTTGTTGCTGTGGCAAACACTTCCAGCACTGCAGTGCAAGCAGAGAGCCTTGTCTTGTTCCCAGTCTTAAAGAGAAAGCATTTAGTCTTTCATCTTTAAGTATAATGTTGGTGCTAGGTTTTTTGTAGGTGTTCATCAAGTTGAGGAACTTCCTCTCTATCTATACCTGTTGGGTTTTTTCTGGGAGTTTATCAACCATGAATGGATACTGAATTTTGTTAAATGCTTTCCCTGCATTGGTTGACATGATCACACAATTTTCTTCTTTAACTTTTTAATATGGCTGATTGATGGATTTTGAAATATTGAACCATGTTCTATCTCTGAAATAAATCCCACTTGGTCATGACATATAATTCTTATATTTTGGTGAATTGTTTGGTAATATTTTATTAAGATTTTTTGTCTATATTTATGAGATTTACTGGTTTAAGTGTTCTTTCTTTTTTCTACTGTCTTCGTCAGAGTTTAGTATCATAATACTAGCTTCATAAAATAAAATGGATTGTATTTTCTTCTCTTCTGTTTTCTAGAACAGACTGTGTAGAATTCATGTTAATTCTTTTTTTAATGTATGGTTAAATTCCTCAGTGAAACTGTCTGGGTCCAGAGATTTGGGAGGGAGAGTTCTAAAATTACAAATTCAATATTTTAATGGTTACAGGGTTCTTCAGATTATTTACTTCATATTGGTGGAACTGAAATTTTTTAAGTTTGCATTATTTTTGAGAAATTGGTCCAGTTTAGGACTTCCGGCCAAGATGGAGGTGTAGCTGGACACGCTGTGCCTCCTCTCAGAACCAGGATTAAGGACAACAAAAATATAGAACCAAAAAAAAACCCCAGGAAAACCCAACCAGGACAGAGAGACAATTGAACTGTTTGGGAGTCTGACAACAATTCACCCAGACTGGTAAGAGGGGCGGAGTCAGCAGCCATCAGAGTCGGATCGCGGTGGGATAAGCTGGTGGTGGTCCTGGGCGCTCAGTCACTCCAGGCGCACAGGTGGCAGCATTGCTGAATGTGAGAAATTCTTCTGTGGGGCACACAAGGCGGTGGATTGCGGACACACATTTGTGCACAGATAAACCAGGTGAAAACGGGCAGCAAGACAGACTGCGCGACACAGAGCCCCAGCACCAGGAAGTGAAGTCTAAAAGCACCCATTGAAAATACTTGTAGGGGCTGAGGTGCCGGGAGTCCCAGCCTCATGGGAGAGTTCGCTGGGGAGACCCACAGGGTCCTGGAGCATGCGCAGGCCCACCCACATGGAAATCAGCACCAGAAAGGCCCAATTGGATGGGGGAAAGAGGCTGAAGGGACTGGAATCCATGCGGAGCAAGCACCATTATTCCCTCTCGGACCCGCCCCCACATCCAGCATCACAACCCAGCAACTGGGCTGCCCCACCCTGGTGAATGCCTAAGGCTCCACCCCTCACTACGTAATAGCTGCGACCAGACAAAAACAAAAACCAAAAAAAAAACCCAAAAAACCAAGGATGGCTCAAAAGGGAGAACAGACCAGGGCCCTGGAGCTAATTCATCTGAGCGACCAGGAGGTGGTCAACCCATCAGATGCAGAGCTCATAGCACTGGTAGCTGACCTATCAGAAGCAGTTGAAAGCTCTGGTGATTACAAAGCTCACAGAATTGGTTGATTTTGGTCACAAATTAGAGGAACAAATAGAGGCTACAGTAAGTGAAATGAAGGAAAATGCACAGGGAACCAATAGTGATGGTAGGAAAACTGGGACTCAAATCAATGGAGTGGACCAGAAGGAAGAAAGAAACAACCAAACGCGAAAGAATGAAGAAATAAGAATTCAAAGAAATGAGGAGAGGCTTAGGAACCTCCAGGACATCTTTAAACATCCCAACACCCGAATTATAGGGGTACCAGAAGAGCAACAAGTGGAAAAGTTATTTGAATAAATAATAAAGGAGAACTTCCCCAACCTGGTGAAGGAAATAGACTTCCAGGAACTCCAGAAAGCTCAGAGAGTCCCAAAGAAGTTGGACCCAAGGAGGAACACACCAAGGCACATCATAATTACACTAGCCAAGATTAAAATGAAGGAGAGAATTCTAGAAGCAGCAAGGGATAAGGGCACAGTCACCTACAAAGGAGTTCCCATCAGACTGTCAGCTTATTTCTCAAGAGACCTTACAGGCAAGAAGGGGCTGGAAAAAGGTATTCCAAGTCATGAAAGGCAAGGACTTACATCCAAGATTGCTCTATCCAGCAAAGCTGTCACTTAGAATGGAAGGGCAGATAAAGCGCTTCTCAGATAAGGTCAAGTTAAAGGAGTTCATCATCACCAAGCCCTTATTGTATGAAATGTTAAAGGGACTTATCTAAGAAAAAGAAGATAAATATGGCAGTAAAAAGGCAGCAAGCTCACAGATATTAGCAACCACACCTAAAACAAAAGCCAACTAAGCAAACAGCTAGAACAGGAGCAGGAACACAGAAATGGAGATCACATGGAGGGTTTGTAACAGGGGAGTGGAAGGAGGAGAGAGGAGGAAAAGGTACAGAGAATAAGTAGCATGGGGGGGTAGAAAATAGGGGAAGGGCAAGAATAGTGTGGGAAAAGTAGAAGCTAAAGAACTTATGACACATGGACATGAACTAAAGGGGGGAATGTGGGTGGGAGAGGATTTGAAGGGTGGAGGGGAATGATGGAGGAGAAATGGGAAAACTGTAATAGCATAATCAATAAAGTATAATTAAAAGAAAAAAGAAATTGGTCCAGTTCATCTAAGTTGTCAAATTTATGAGAGTAGGTTGTAGAATTCCTTTATTATATCATTTGGTGTCTTTAGGCTCTGTAGTTTTATTACCCACATTGTGTCTTTTCTCCATTTTTCTCCCCTTTGTCAGTCTTTCTGAAGGTTTGTCAATTTTATTGATCTTTCCAAAGAACCAAGTCTTTATTTCACAGATTTTCTCTATTGTTTTTAGTTTTCAAATTTCATTGATTTCTGCTGTTATCTTCATTATTTCCTTCCTTCTGCTTTCCCTTGGTTTTATTTTCTCTTCCATTTCTAGGTTCTTGAGGTGGAAGACTTTTTTATTGGTGAGACTTTCTTCTTTTTAATGTAAGCATTCAGTGCTACATATTTTCCTTTCTGCACTACTTAGTTGGTCTCAACTATGCTGTATTTTTATTTCCTATCAGTTCAATGTGTTTTTGGATTTCCTTTGAGACTTCTTCTCTTCCCATGGATTATATGGAAGTGCTTTGATATTTCTTATTATCTGTTATTAATTTCTAGCTTGATTCCACTGTGGTTGGAGAAAACAATCTTTATTATTTTAATTCTTTTAAATTTGTTGAGGTTTATGACCCAGGATATGGTCTATATTGTTACTTATATTTAAAATTTTCTTATCAAAATGTATATTTTGTATTGTGTTGATCCACTATGTATGAATGATGACCTAATACAGAATAATACTTTTGAAATTAAAACAGTTATAGGAACTTTGAAAAATTATGTTTCTGGACATATTTTTGTTGAAGAAGATTTCAAAAGGTGAAGTGAAATAGAAATATTATATCAAAGAGAAAAGGAAACAAGATAAATTTCCAACCATAAGAAAGAATTTGTTCATAAATTTTTAAATAAGTGTGTTTTTTTGCATCAAATAATTATGGTAACTATTTTCCATGGTATGGATGTAAAAGTGTGATTTAAGAATTTTATTTTAAAATGCCAGTATTGATAACACTCTGAAATTACATCCATTGTAACTACATATTGAAACCTTTGATGTAAACTTTTGGATGTTAAATTACAAAGGAAATAGATTATATAATTTATAAAATTTTGTTTGTGGTGGGGGAGTCAAGTCGCAAGCACCACCTGAAGACCACTGTTCTAGAACACAATGTGGAGTTCAGTAGGAGGTATGGATGAAGACATAAGTATGTGGTTAATGTGGTGTATCTCTTAAGATGGGTATTTACTCATTCATTCAACTAGCTATGTTTATAAAATGTCACTTAATTATTATATGCTTCTTTCTCTGTTAAGTGCTAGGAAGATATAGGTGACTGATTCAAGGTCCCAGTCCTCAAGTAGAGCAGCACTTTCCAAGAAACAACCAGGAACACCACCATTCACTGGAGTGTCTGGGTCTCTCCCTGTTTTCCAGCCTTAGTTGCTAAAATTGGACAATGGATGGGGGTGTGCAGGGGTATCATTTTTTATACCTAGACCATGGAAATACATAGCCTCCCCCTGCATCTCCTATAGTTACTCTCATCTGCACCACATCATCATTTGTGCTAATTAGCTCACATGGTGAGAGGAATCACAGAGCACAAGCTACAAGGACTTAAGCAAATTACAAGCACATGACGTAGTCACAGAAGTTCTGTTCGAGTTGGTTTACCACAAATGAAGTCTGGCTTCACAGGTCAGTCTTTCTCTACCTCAGGCCAGCCCCACTTCTCCCCATTCCCACCACTGCTCCTTAAGGAAGAAAGACATGCAGTACAATGCAGTGGAGAGTGGAGGGCTCACTGAGAACTAGGGGACCAGGTTTTCGTCCCAACTATAACCCTCTCTCACCTCAAATAAGTGACTCCTCTTTCCTGAGGGGATTGAACAAGATGATTTAATGGCCCATTCATCCAAGGATTCTATGATTCTAAGCCTCTCCTGACCAGGTTCCACATATAATCCCAAGTTTCAAGTGCTCTTCTCATGATTTGGTAGTGTTCCTCACTCTGAATTAAGTTCCTTGTACAGAGTCTTTTTTGTTCACTTCTTTCTTAGACCAAATTCTGTCAACTTACCATCTCCTCCTGCTTACTTTCTTTGAGAGTATCAATACTTCTTCATGTTCTCTCTTTCCTCTGGCTCCATCCTTAAGCTGCCTCCCTGTCTGGCTCTCTCTTGATTTGGTTCACATTTCCTGTGTCTGAGATGCCATTCTGGTGCCAGATTCAGCCTGGCACCTTCTAATTCCTGGATCATTAGCTCATGAATGTGGACCACACCCACAGAATAGCATTCAAGGGAACAGGCACCTGTACCTGTAATGGGTGAGCACTGCTCCACTACACCTGAAGAATGGTGCTTCTTTCCCATGCAGAGGAGGGTTTGGAACCCCAGGGGTTGCAGCCCTATTAAAGCCTCCTCCCCAAAAACAAAACAAACGAACAAACAAAAAAACACCTGTGGTTTCCCCAGGTAATTAGGATTAGTCTTTAAACCTGGCACTCAAGGAACATAGCAGATAGTCCAGATAATCTAAAACAAAGTGTAATTTACATATTCTACCTTTCATCTCTATAAGCCATCAAAATATCTGGGAACCATCTAAACACATTAGTGTTTCTCAGAACTAAAATTGGGCCAAGCAGATGCTCTGTGCCTTCTGGAGTGATGCAATAGACAGTACTCTGCACCATCCACATGGTCTTGCTCAAAAATGAACCCATTCAAACCTATAAGTCTATATAGCTTTACAGGAGTCACAGGGAATGGAAGAATGAGCTAAGTACTGCACAGCGAATCGCCCAGCAAATCCAGACTGTGACATACTCTGCATGACAATGGATGCAGCTCCTAAAGGAAAAAGAAGATTCTAAGTTCAGAGACCCAGGAGACATAAACCACATGCAGTATGTGGATCCTGTTTGGATTTGTATTTAAATAAGCCAATTGGATAAAAGGCATTTTTGAGACATTGAGGAGAAATTTGAGTTGAACTGGTGATGCTAGGTGATATTAAGACACTTAACTGTTAGCTGTTTGGTTCTCTGACTTTGTAGGAAATCCCTCCTTCCACTCTCCTTCCCCATTTTCAGAGAGAGCTGCTACATATGGAAGTATTTAGGGGCAAAATGACACAATGTCAGGAATTTTCTTTAAAATGCTATACAAAGGAAAGAAAGAGGAAAGGAAGGAAGGAAGGAAGGAAGGAGAGGGAGAAAGGAAGGAGGGAGAGGGAGAAAGGAAGGAAGGAAGGAAGAAAGGAAGGGCCAGATGAAGTAAGTGTGGCAAAATGTTGTAATTGTTGAACTGGGGGGATGGAAATCCATTTCCCATTCTGTGACTTTTCTGTATGATTAAACATTTTCAATATTAAAAAAAACTGAAAAAATAAAAAGACCTGTGAAATGCTAGTGTTTTGGTGTCCAAATGATATGTGACTCTTTGTGAAGCCCATCATTGCCTCTAGGAGTTTAGTGTTAAGGTGAAGAACTGAGCTGTGGGGTCAGGCAGGACCAGACTGAAACCCTTACTTTGCCACTTACCAGCTGGGTAATCTTAGCTCACTCAGTCTCCAAACCTCATTTCTTTATGTGGTTGCTGTTTGAGTAAATAAAATAATACATGTAAAGTGCTCAGCAAAATAAATATTTAGTAAATAGTTTAAACAGAAGCTATTAATATTGTTAACCCAAAGGCATCAGCCCTGGCTGGTATAGCTCAGTGGATTGAGCATGTGCCTTAGAACCAAAGGGTTGCCAGTTCAATTCCCAGTCAGGGCACATGCCTGGGTTGCAGGCCAGGTCCCCCGTATCGGACATGTAAGAGGCAACCATACATTGATGTTTCTCTCCCTCTCTTTCTCTTTCCCTTCCCATCTCTCTAAAAATAAATAAATAAAATTATAAAAAACAAACAAACAACCCATCAAAGTCATCAGAGAAATCCTTTGTCAACCCATTTATCTTAGCTTGGGTTATCTTATCTTAGGTTGGCATAGAAAAACAGAAATTTGGAGAAGAATCAGGAAGAAATGTAGAACAAGTGGCAACACTCTCAGGGTGTACAAGACTCTGAACTCCCAAGGATAAAGCGATGACTACAGAGGCCTCATTAATCTCAGTGGCCATGCCAGGGACCAGCGGTGGGGGTTTGGGGGGTGGGGGTGGGCAGGCATACAGCAGATATTTGCATCAATTGAGAGCCTTGGAGGCAGGGAGATGAGGGAGGACTCAGGTTTGCCTTGTAGTTTGTGCTGCACCCACTAGGAACATTAGTTGCTAGGGAGAATCTAAATATATATAGTGTGTTGTTGGAATGTTTCCTTCTGACAGCCGCTGAGCATTTTCTCTCATGGAGCTCATATTCCCCACTGGAAAGTGAAATCGTTTACAGACTCCCAAGGGAAGCAAGAGCCCCGGATTCATTTTTCCCTAGAGAAAGCATGTTTGCTGGAAATTAGAGAAGGTAATTGGAGAGGACTAGGGAAGAAAGGGACCTGCAGGGGTCATTTAGTCCATCCTCCAGCCTCCAGGCAGGAGTGAAACTAACCCGTTCCAGATGGCAATTGTCCCTGTCTGCTGAAGACCACCAGGAGAGACCCTTGAAGCTTGACTCAGCTGCTCGTTCCAGAGGAGGCTGAGTGCACAGACGTTTTGGTCTAATCACAGTCCATAACATCTCTCAGTGGGTCTTGAACAAGTTGTTGATCTTAGACCCCAGTTTTCTGATTTATAAAATGAGGGAGGCTAGCTGGTACTGTCTTGTTGCTCTGAGATTAAATCTCATACAAAATGAGAAAAACCTTTATGACCAGGAAGGGGCCAGTTTGTAAAAGGCCTGACAGCATCCCATTGTTAGCTCCTTAAGGAGGTTTAAAGAATCTTTTAGAGTTGATCCAAATGGTAGCTTATCCTCACTATTCCCCCTTTGCTTATGGAATACAATGGGAGGTAGTAAGAGTGCCTCAGAGAAAAAAATTCTCACTGGTTCCACAAAAAATAGTGTATTGGTATCGTTTGCCCAGAACCAATGGAGTCCTCTGGCAGTGATGAAATTCCCAGAGGCATTGTTATTAGGGAAGCAACAATGATTTTAAAGAGCTTTAGAAACCACAGCATCTGAAGCACAGAAGCTATAGAACCAGAGCTATGCTAATTTACCGAGTGCCTGCTCTGTACTAGACACTGTAGTAGTAGCTAGTGAAAAAGGTGGTCTAGCTGTCATGAAACTTAGAGGCTGATGGGGAAGACAGACATCTAACAGACAGCAAGTGTTGCAAAGGAGAAGCACAGGGGGCTACGAGCATGTGAAAATGCAATGCCACCCACCAGTCCTTCCAAGGTCTTCAGTCACAGGGGAAGCTGGGTACTGAAGCAAAATCAGTGTGACATTTACAACCAGTACTCTGCACTTGGCCCTTGGCCCTAATTACACCTGGGCTCCTGTCATCTCCTCTACTGTTATTCAACTCTGGTATCTTTTAAATTATATTTTTATTGAAGTGAAATTCACACAATACACACGTAATCATTTTAAAGTGAGCAATTCAGTGACATTTAGCACATTCATAATATTGTACAACCACCACTTCTGTGAAGTTCCCAAGCATTTTCATCATCCCCAAGTAAAACCCTGTACCAACAAGCAGTTACTCCCCATTCCTCCTTTGCTCCAGGCACTGGCAACCACCAATCTGCTTTCTGTTTCTATAGAATTGCCTATTCTGGATATTCTGCACACGTGGAATCATGTAATATGTGACCTTTTGTGTCTAGCCTCTTTCACTTACCATAATGTTTTTGAGGTTCATGTAAGTTGTAGCATGTATCAGTACTTCATTCCTTTTCATTGCTGAATAATAACTCTAGTATTTTTGTAAAGGTTAACAAACAGGTGTTCCATAAAGAGCACTGGACTCAAGAAAGAGAAACCAGCTCTCCCAAACACAAGTCCTTACTCTGAATCTCAGTTTTCTCATCTATGAATTAAGTGTTAGTAATACTTACCCAAATCACCTTGTAGAATGCCTGGGAGATATAAGCAGACATAATTATAAATAGTAAAACATGTTCCAATATAACTATTGGAAACTACTAATAGTAACCATTAATCAATGTCTCATGTCTATATCCTTTCTCTCCACTATGTTTTAAGTTCCTTGTAGATAATGACTGTTATACCCATTTCTACCCTCACAATACTTAGAATTATGCCCATCACTTATTAGCTGTTCAATAAATGTCTCTTGGGTAGATAACTATTAGAATAAATGAATGGATTACATGCTACCTGATCTGTGAGGAGAACTGCTTTCTTCCAGGTCACTCAATCAACATTCATTGAATGAATGAATGAAGTGTAGAGAAAGCATCACCACCTGGCCTGGAATTACAAGCCTCTGCCTTCCCTCCCCATATCTGTGAATCTATAGTCCTATCTTGGCCTAATGGCTCAAGGGGGATGACTATTAAAATTAGCAATGATATCAAGGAAACAGACTTTAGGTCCGGAAATAATGCCATACGCAAAGAAAAGTAGGGGTTCTGAGACCACGTACTCCTGGACAGGATCTATACCAATTGTTCGGGTCCCAAAGATAATCAAGGATGGACAAGGACTACAGATGCAAGCTCAGATGCCTCGCTTGATAAATGATCCAACCTTAACTGAGCCTCACTGGAGTTGGCCAGGAAGAAGCAGAGATGCACAGGAGCAGCCCTTGTCATCGACAAATGCCCTTGTCATCAACAAACGCCTTGTCCCTACCCTTGAGTTATGAGACAAAACAGAAGGAAAAAGTCATCCCAACACGAAAATACTCATTAATGAACTGATCTCTTTCAGAGTAGTTCACCTCCAAATATTCCTTTTTACAAGTGTGTCTTCACAAAATAAAATTGCAAACCTTGCAAGAGATATCAAATCTGCCCAGGCTGATGAAAGCAATGTTGGAGAACTACTCAAGTCACAGAGAGAGCCACCAACCAAAGAGGCCCTGACGGCGGAGTCCGCGAGTGAACGGCACTTAGGGTGGAACCCACGAAGAGGGTGCAGGGCTTCAGGGTGTGGGGGGAGGAGGGAAGGTTTTAGTATTAAAGGATTAAGGAAGAGCCCTTGAGATAAAGAAGTGATGGAGGGACTCTATACAACTGCAGTTTGAAAGCAACATTAATTAAAACATGTCTTTTGGTGCCATTATAAAATTGTGCAAGAAAAATTATGCCCCAACAAATTCATTTTTTATTATTTATTCTAAGATTTTTACATATTACATCAACTATAACCCACATTTTATTCAGTGCATAGTTTCATAATCTGTAATATAATTTTTCATGTTTTTTAGCTATTAACTATAAAATCTCAAGGTTTATTGTTAGTGGCACTTTTTCTGTTTTAATTATGCTTTGTGACAAGCCCCTGTATTTTATTTACAGATGGGGACTGTTGGGGTCTGTTACAATTCAGAATTCACTGTAGTTTATGCATGCAGGCCTTGAATTGATTAGGAGACCTGAATTGTATTCCAGTTCCACTTTCACTTTACTGAGTGACTTTGGCAAAGCTGCTTAACACCTTTTTGTACCAGCTTCCCAGTCTGCAAAACTTAGGATAACGGTCCCTGCCTTCCTTCTATTCCACAGGAGTCTTGGTGGGACAATATTAGGATCATTGTGAAAGTAAATTATTGTCTTCAGGGAAAGGATGATGCTACTACTTAATCAATTCTCAATTCCCTATGCTACCCTAAAGGAAAGGAAAACCCCAAACAATAGATAATCTAAACATGGTCTCTATTACTTTTGGTATCATTATAATACATGAACTTTAAGGTTTCATTCAGGACTGAAATTCATTGCATGTCTTCACAGAAATTTATTTTCCTGATTACAGTTTACACTCAGGGTAACTTTATAATTCCACTTTCTAAGCACACTCCCACTGATGGGGTGGCAAAGAGGCCTGGGAGCCTGTTGGATTAGGGCTGCTGTGAATGATTTATGTGCTGACTCTCAAGGGTTCACAGGAAACTCAAAGAAGTATTGCTATTACCCTATCATTCACTTTGCCCCATAACATGCTGTGAGGTTAGAGACGCTGGAATCTTCTTCCAATTTGAGATAAGGAAATTGAGGCAGTCACAGAGTCTGGGACCAGCGAAACCATTTGCTTACCCTGGGCTTTGATCTGCAGTCTCTCTATCCCCAGCCTTTCCCACCTAGCACCACTTCCTCCTTTGCAAGATTGCAGGAAAGAAACTGAAACCAGCCAGGATCTGACCACTGACCCGCAGCATTTTGGCATTGTATGGGGAAACAGGGGAAGCAGGGGAGGCACTGACATCCGGGGCACAGGAGTGCGGGGGCAGAGGGAAGAGGTCACCAGGGCCTTGGGCAGCTTCTCCAGAGCTCTGGGCTGAACTCCACCCTGTGGTGCCAAGCCCTTTCCTCTTAATTGTTGTAGCTTTACCAGCTTTGGGAGGAAAATGACATCCAGCTGGTCTGGATTTCTCAGCACATGAGATCCAGAAGAGTGTTTTGTAAGCTCTCTTGGATGATCATTCTGCTTAGTAATCAGCTGAGGCCCCTTTCCTTCACTGAAGGAAGTGACATTTTACCAGCTGTCCCAGTCCCAAGGTGGAAGGGAATGCCTGGAGGAAGTGTAAAAGGCTCAGAGAGAAGGCTGAGCTCTGTTACAGAGCTAGGATTGTGTTCTTAGAATTCCTTCTGCTGGCTGGGCATTCTTCTTAGAGCAAGATTTATAGACCAAAGAAGTCATTCTTATCCTTGTGTCAACTATTTGGCAGACAGGTCACCCAAGATTTGGGAAACTGAGGCATAACAAAGGAGTCACTGAAGGTGTAGCACACGTTTAGGCGCACTATAGAACAAGCGCTGACTCCAGGTACGCGTCGGCTTGAGCAGCGCTGGTTCCCACAAAGCTTCCATTAATGGGCTTCAAATCTTGGTTATGGGTGACATTGGGAAATTACTGAAATTATCATGAAACTTAACTTTGCTTATTGCTTTTCTTTTTTTTTTTTAATCCTCAGCTGAGAATATGTTCATTGATTTGAGGGGGGCAGGGAGAGGGAGAGAGAGAGAAAGAGACATTGATGTGAGAGAAACTGGATTAGTTGTCTCCTGCATGTGGTCCAACTGGGTATCAAATCCACAGCCCAGATATGTGCCCTGACTGGGAATCAAACCTGCAACCTTTTGGTGCTTGGGACAATACTCCAACCAACTGAGCCACCCAGCCATGGCAACTTTGCTCATCTTTTAAGTGGGGATAATATCTTGAAATGTTGGGAATGTTAAAATAAAAGCATACATACAAAATATCCAGCACATTGCCAGGCAAATGGTGGTTTATTGAATTATATGGATCAACAAGCAAATGTCTCAAGGCTGGCGAAACCTTGTGCTGGGCACTGTGAATGACACTGAGGTGGCAGTGGAGTTGTAAGAATGAGGGGTGGCAGGTATGGGAAGACCTGACTAACACTGTACAAGCAGGAGACCCTCACTAACCAAACAAAGCAGCTTGAGTGTGAGCCACATTGTTGACGAGCATACTAAATTGAAAGAAGAAAGCTCACTATGAACTGGGCAGATCAATATCTTCTTGGAAGAAGAAGAAATGGACTATCTTGTCTCATTTGCCACAGAAAACTCAAGTTGGTTATTTAGTGGCACAGCTAAGTATGTAAAATGTTGAAGTGTTCTAGAAACCAGTTATTTATCTTCTGACACTTGCAGGGAAGGTGGAGCCTCTATTGGCATCCTGGGGGTCTGGGCAGCCTGAGGGTGAGCTCATTGCAGCAGGGCAGGAGGGGGCTGAACAAATGAAATGGGCTGCCACTGGCCTGGTGGCAATTGGGCCAGAAGTTCAGGGCGTTATCAAGTTCTCAGGCATCCAGGTCACTATTACGAAGAAGTCTCCAAAGCAAGCTTATCTCAAGGTAGGTCCTTCCTTGGAAATAATTGTGAGCAAGGTTTGGGGCTTTTGTCCATTTGGAAGAACAGCAGGGCCTGGGGACACCAAACACAGAAGGTAACCAAGATGGGGGTCCCAGAGAGAAATGCTCTCCAGAAAGCAAATCCCCATGGAAGGGAGTTAGTTTTACAATGAACTGTCCTCAGATGCATGTGTGTGAAACAGAGAGGGGAAAAGCAAGCAGAAACACTGAGCACGACACTGGAGAGTTTGTTTTCCATATGGCCCCTTTAACTGGTGTCAAATATATCTCCAGGGAAGAGAAAACACTTCTCAGGGCAATCCCTCAGGAACATTTTCTCCTCCTCCCTATGATTTACACAGAGGCTGCTGGGGCACCCTGCAGGGGCCACCAGGAGTATAAGGGGACTCAGGGCCCTTAACGGAAGGAGGCAGGGAGGGGAGGGAGACAACCCCACCCACATCGGCCTAGACTGTACTTGGTGCCAGTGTGAAAATGTGAGAACGGCCTCCTCATGGGGTACACCCACCCTCCTGAGAGTCACCCCAAAATAAGGGGCTCTGTTGTGAGTTTGCCATGGGGGTTCCAGCCTAGGTGCCTTCTTTAAACTGTTACCTCCTAATTTCCAGTTACATAATGGCAATGATAGGAACCTTCTGTCTCCTTCACATCGCATCAAATGAGAATGTAGAGATACATGTGCATTTGTTACATTAGAAAACACATATAAATATAAGGTGCTATTCAACAGAGAGTGGAAAGGAAGGAGCTTGGCTCTGCAGTCGGTAGACCTAGAGCCTCAGCCCTGCCACACTGTGGCCATGGCAGTCATTTTCCACCTGAGTCCTCTCTTCTTCACCTGCAAAGTGCAGATACCACCATTCATCCCATCTCACCGGGATGTGAAGAGGAGTAAATGGGGTTCACGGCCATGAAAGCACTCTGTATGGTAAACTGCTCTAAAAAATACAGGGGTTAATGTCGGAAGTCAGGATTAGGGCTGACGCAGCTCAGAGGGCACATGGGAACTTGGGAAGAAGCAGCTACATTTTTTGTCCCTTAATTCAGCCACTTGAATCCCTGGACTTTCTCAGTGGCCTGTCAACTTGGGAACATTCTTGCTTTGAATGAAATAATTTGACAGTGTATATAGACACTTATTTTCAAATTTGTGACTACCTGAAACCCTCAGTTATAGGGAAAAAAAAAAAAAAGGAATGAGTGGATTGGTAGCATTTTTTCTTGCAGACTGTATACCTGTCCACCAGTATCAAATTTTCTCTTCTTTTTCTAACAGCCCTGTGAGTGTAGGGGTGGCAATGTGCTCAGACACAGCAAATACCATTTCCCATCCCCCACTGAAAAGAGGGAACCATGTGGCTAACTTTGAGCTGATGAGATATAGGAAGTTTTTTGTGAGGCTTAGGGAGAATTCCTACGAAATAGGGACTGAGTTGGTGTATGTGTGCCTTTTGCTTCTTCTCTTCACTTTCTTAATAGCTGGAATAAAACTGTTGGCTGGAGTTCCAATAGCCAATTTGTGGGCAGAAGCTATCCTAAGAATGACAAAGGAGCCTGGTATATTAATGGCCTTAGCAAACTGCCATTCCAGCCTGAGACTGTCCATCTCTGGACCTCTTCTGTGTAAGGAAAATGAAACCTATTTATTTAATCTGTTCCCCCTGCCAAGGTTTCTGTTATCATTGCATGCAATTCATAATTGGATGACAATCTTATTATCTTTATATGGTAGGCTCACATGATTATCATCCTTTAGGAGCTAAATACACTTTACCAATGATGTCTCTCTTATTCCTGCAAGATAGTTCCTAGAACATAAAATTCACAGATAGGTAAGCTGAGACCTAAGGAAGAGTATTAGCTGAAGAAAGTCATGAGAAAGCACCTGCTTTAATTTCTGGGGTCAGCTGTGTCTTCTACAACCAAAGTGACTATCTTTGTAAATCTTGTAGAACTACTTTTTGACTGGGGGAAGGCTACAGGCATTACAATGACCATTTTAAAGCCTAAAACAGGGAATTGGAGAGGCTAAATTTTCAGATTAAGATCCTGCCACTTTTACAATGAGGAACAAGCCCAGAAAGAGGTGTAAGGATGTGAAGGTCCTCAAAATTTCTAACCTTTTCGTGAAATGGTAGAGAGAGGAAGGCCACAGGGGTGGTAGCAGGAAGGTAAGAATGAAGCCAAGGGGCCCCAGAGGAGACCATCTGCCATGCCCACACCATTCCATGCCCCCTGCTTGAAGCCACACCCCACATTATGCCAACAGTGCACACATCCTTTATCCGTCCAAGTTATATGAGACCAAGCCATATGTAGCACAATGCCAACACATCTGAATAAAAATGGGAAAACCTGGACCTCTGCATGTCCAGGGCACAACAAAATATCTTTTGAAAATACCCAGATGACTGTAAATTTTCTGTCTTAAAACAGATGTCTTTATCCATCTGGAATTCAGCATTGTATCCTGAGAGCCTTGGTCCACATGGAGATTGGGCTGTGCTTACTGCAATACTAATCTCTGAACAAACCTACTAAATAAATTGATAGAATGGAGTATGGTGGTGTTGTCATGGAAATAACTCCTGTCTATGCAAATAAAAAGAACTAAATAAGCCATATAATTATCAGTTAACTTTCAAACCTCCAAGTGTTCAGCAAGAGTACCCATTTGACCATCCAAACACAACACTTTACACTACACATGAACATACAGATGTTTCCCCCATCTTTGTTCTGTTCCCTTTCTTTTCTGAGTCCTCACTGCCCTGATGTTCTGACACTTCACAGGTTAGCACTGAATTAAATCTGTCCTATATCGATCCCTTGAGCATGTGTGTTGACTATGTTCCCTCAACTTAATTGTCAACATCCTAAATGGCACAGATTGTATGAAACATCAATTGGGTTACTTAAAAGTGAGAAGTCTTGAATTCCACCCCCAGAAAGATAGAAGAGATGTATTTTTCTCTATTTCTCCCACTCAGTACAATGAAGAGCCCTGGACACTATCTATAAAACAAATAGATGAAGACTCTGAAAGACGGAGAGAAGAAAGCAGACCTACTAGGGACCTTGGCCCCAAGGAACAAAACCAGGTGAGCATCCTGGTTTGTTGTTGTTGTTATTGCTATTATTGGGCTCATACATCCTAGACTTGGAACCAAAGAAGCCAGCAACCTGGAAACACAAAGGGACACAGACAAAGCCCCCACAAAATCTACTCTCTCACACTGACCAATGTGGCTCAGTTGGTTGGGCATTGTCCCCCAAAGGGAAGGGTCACTGGTTTGACTGCTGGTCAGGACACATGCCTGGGTGACAGGTTTAGTCCCCTATCGGGACACACGAGAGGCAACCTGTCCATGTTTACATCCATATTTCTCTCTCCCCCCCCTCCTTTTTCCCATCTCTAAAAATAAATAAAGAAAATCTTAAAAACAAAACCTATTCTCTCTAGCCAAAGGACCAGGAGAAAAAAAGACGGTCTAACAATGAAGAAAACTTTAAGTCAAGCTCTACTCTAACCAAAGCCACAGAAAAAAACTGTGGCCCTATTTCCACTCAGCCAGCAAAGGCTATATGGGGAGCCAAGACTCCCATTCTTGCCAGCCTGTGAGAAGGCATCAAAGATGAAATACAGATACCTCTACAGACCTTATAAACAATAGGAGGATAACAAAGGAAAACTGAAAACAACTCTACCCATGTAAATTTGATAATGTAGATGAAATGGACAATTTCCTTACAAATGCAAACCACCGCAACTCACTCAATATGCAATTAAAGATTTAAATAGCCTTATATCTGAGATGATTAATTTCATAATTTAAAAAACCCCAAAAAAGAAATATCCAGAGGCAGATGGTTGCACTGGAGAATTCTACAAAACATTTTAAAAAGTATTAACACTAATTCTACACAAACTCTTCCAGAAAACAAGAGAGAGAAAAACACTTTCCAATTGATTTTATAAAGCTAGTATTACTCTGATCAGAAAACCAAACACACACACAACCACAGACCAATATCCAAACTTGTAATTCTTAACAAAATATTGGCAAAACAATTCAGCAATATATAAAAGAAAATACATACCATGACCAAGTGAGGTTTATTCTGGGGATACAATGCTGGTTTAATATTTGAAAATCAATCAATCCACCATATAAACTGGAGAAAGAAAGAAAAAACCATGATAATATCAACCAAAGTAGAAAAGTATTTGACAAAATTCAATAAACATTTGTGTTAAAAAAAAAAACTCTCAGAAAAAAAGAATGAAACTTTCTCAACTTGATAAAAAGCATCTTCAAACTTATAGCTAGCATTATTATCAACAGTGGGGAATCAAATGATTTCCCCTAAGATCAGGAACAAGGCAAGGATGTGCACTCTCAGCACCGTTTGCAACATTGTGCTGGAAGTCCCAGTGCAATGACACAAAAAAGGGAAATAAAGGACATAGGAATTACAAAGAAAGAAACAAAACTGCCTCTATTTGCAGATGACATGATTGTCTTTCTACTGAGAGATTCCCAAGTAATCTACAAAAAATTTTAAAAACTAACAAGTTTGCAAAGTTGTAGGATATAAGATAAACACATGGAAATTAATTGTATTTTTATATAATAGCAATGAACATGTGGATACCAAAATTAATAATAGAATACCATTTAAACTTAAAATTACTTAGGTATAAGTCTAACAAAACATATAAAATTATGTGCTGAAAACTATAAAAAGCTGAGGAGAGAAATCAAAGAACATGTAAATAGATGGAGAGATCTACTACGTGTATGGATGGATTAGAAGATTCCACACAGTAAAGGTGTGAATTCTTCTCAAATTGACATATATTTAACAGAATTCCTCTCAAAATTTCAGGAAGATTTTTGGTGGATATACACAATATTATTCTAAAACTTAAATGAGAAAGCAAAGAAATTAGAAGAGTAAGAAGAGCCAAAACGATCTGAAAAATGAGAATAAAGAGGGAGTAATCAGTCTACCCAATTTTAAGACTTACTATATAGCTAGACTAATCAAAACTGTGTGTTCTTGGCAGGCAGAAAGATGGACACAGAGGTCAATGGAACACAATGGAGAACCAAGAAACAGAATCACAAAAGTATGTCAAACTCCTTTTTGATCAAGGTGCAAAAGCAATTGAAGATAGTCCCTTTAACAAAAGTTGCTGAAGCAACTGGATGTCCATAGACATAAAAATAAATCTCAACTTAAGTCTCACACCTTATACAAAAAGTTAACTCAAAATGGAGCATACACTTAAGTAAAAGTCTTTTACAAAATGTTTAGATAAAAACAGAGGACAAAATCTCCAGAACTCAGGACTAGGCAGGCTATTAGACTTGACAATGATTAATAAATTAGACTTCATCAAAATTAAAACCTTTTGCTCTGTGAAAGGCCCTGTTAAGAGGAGGAAAAGAAAAGCTACAGAGTGGGAGGAAATAGTTGCAAACTTCATATCTGAAAATAGGCAAATATCTAAAATGTATAAAAACAACCTCCCTGAACTCAACAGTAAAAAATAAAATTCAATTAGAAAATGGGCAAGAGACATATTACAGAAGAGGATTATCAATGGTAATCCAGCACATGCAAAGATGTGCAATAGCATTAACCATTAGGAAAATACAAATTAAAATCATAATGAGATATCATTAATATGTATCAGAATGGCTAAAATGAAAAGTAGAACTTAAGAATCCTAAATAATTTATGTAGATACTTCCTCCTCAAAGACATGCAGCTTAACTTCCATCTTTGTGGGTGTGGGCTATGCTAAGGACTTGCTTCTGAAAAGTGAGGCAGGGGTTGGTGGGACGGGGGAGGGGGGCGCAAGGAAGGTAACTTGACCTTGGAGAAACCTGGCAAATTTTCCTCACCTGGTGACCAAGGTTAACACCATCGGGCATGTTGACTGCATGTGCCTTTGATATGATGTGATGGGAATGGCACTTCACCTTGGTGGTGATCCTCCCCAAGTCCCATTACCCCCATCTGACCATGAGAAAGACAAAACAAACCCAAACTGAAGGCTATTCTACAAAATACCTGGCCAGCATGCCTCAAAACTCTTAATGTTATCCAAAACAAGGAAAGTCTGAGAAACTGTTACAGACCAGAAAAGGCTAAGGAGACAAGACAAATAAAAACAACTTGGTACCCTGGGTGAGATCCTCAAATGGGGACCAGCTCTTGAAACCTGAATAAACTGGAGTTTAGCTGAAAGGAGTGAGTTGATGCTGGTCCCAGGGGAAACAACAGTGAGGAACCTGATTTCTCAGTCATTTCTTGATTTCTTTCATGGAACTCTGTACTCTCCTAGCAACTTTTCTATCAAAGCCTATTCTAAAATTTAAAGTGTCTAAAAAAATGTGTAAAAACTTTGATTCCACCAATGCTGTTGAAGATGCAGAGAAACTGGATCCCTCATATACTGCTGGAGGGAATGAAAGATGGTACAGACACTTTGGAAGACAGCTTGGTAATTTATTTTTTAAGTTAAATATGCAAGTACCACATGACCCAGAAATTGCACTCCTGGATATTTATCCCAGAGACATGAAAAATCTGTTCACACAAAAACCTGCACAAGAATGTAGCAGCTTTATTATTTATTTATGTATTTATTTATTATTTTTGTTCAATTACAGTGTCCCAATTTTTCCCCCATTGCTTTCCACCCACACCTCACTCCACAGTCAGTCCCCACCCTGTTGTCCATGTCCTTGGGTCTTTTATACATGTTCCTTGACTAGACCCTTCCCCTTCTTTTGGTGGCTTTATTTGTAATAACCCCTAACTGGAAACAAACCCAATGTCCTCCATTGTGTGAATGGTTAAAAAACCATGGTACATCCATTCCATGGAATATCACTGAGTAATTAAAAAAAAACAACACCGAACTACTGATACAAATAACAACCTAACTGAATCTCCATAGAATACTGCTGGATGAGAAAAGCCAACCCCAGAAGGTTATATAGTGTAAGATTCTATTCTATAACATTCTTAATATGACAAAATTGTAGCAATGGAGAAGAAATTTGTGGTGAAGGAGGGACAGGACAGAAGGGAAGTAGGTGTGGCTGTTCAAGGGCAACCTGAGGGGTCTCTCAGTGAGGGAGGGTTGCCTGTGCCCTGGCTGTGGCCTGGTGCTGCCCAAGGTTGCGAGTGGCTGCCACTGTGTAAAAAGTGACCAGCATATCTGTGTATTATTTCTTGCCACTGCATGTGAATTTATTTTCTGAAAAAGTTCAATTAAAACTTTTTATTAAAAATTATCTTTCAGTGAAAAGGATAAGGCTTTTATTTTCAATTGCCTTTTGTACCCAGGCATGATATCACTTGTTATTAGAATTAGACAGGGAGCAGTATCCATTCTAACCCTGCTTGTCGTTTTTATAGAAGTAATGCTGGGAAACTTGGTTCACATAAATAAGTTTGAAAGTTTTATTATAGCAATATGATTTAACTCTCTGAACTCTTTCCAAGATCTATCCAAAAATAACATACTGCTCTATCATCAAGAATTATTTTTAATACTCTATCAACTGACAACTGGATTAGGTCCTCCTCTGATATCACTGAAAGCAAAGAATTGGAAAATATCTGACTTACAAATATCTATTATCCAGTCATTAATGTTATTCATTTCTGAGAAGTCACCTAAAATGCTTACCAAGACACATCAAATGATTATTAATTATCCTTGTTATTCATTTTCTTAGATATACCTTTTAATTTGATATACTTAGAGTTAGATAAATTGAAATATTATTCATTTCTATACACATTTACCAAAACTTGTCTATAAATTATTTTATGTTATCATATGCTTTACTTTCATTTTTGTCAAACTTTTTAAAACTATAGGCTTAAAAAATTTAATTTCTTTTTTAATTCTATTTTATTGATTATGCTATTACAGTTGTCCCATTTCTCCTACATCATTCCCCTCCACCCTGCACACCCCCTCCCATCCACATTCCCCCCTTTAGTTCATGTCCATGTGTCATAAGTTCATTAGCTTCTACTTTTCCCACACTATTCTTGCCCTCCCCCTGTCTATTTTCTACCCACCATCTGTGCTACTTGTTCTATGCACCTTGTCCCCCTCTCTCCTCTTCCCATTCCCCTATTGCTAACCCTCCATGTGATCTCCACTTCTGTGTTTCTGCTCCTGTTGTAGTGGTTTGCTTAGTTGGCTTTTGTTTTAGGTCTGGTTGTTAATACCTGTGAGTTTGTTGCCTTTTTACTGTTCATATTTTTTATCTTCTTTTTCTTAGATAAGTCCCTTTAACATTTCATACAATAAGGGCTTGGTGATGATGAACTCCTTTAACTTGACCTTATCTGGGAAGCACTTTATCTGCCCTTCCATTCTAAATGACAGCTTTGCTGGATAGAGCAATCTTGGATGTAAGTCCTTGCCTTTCATGACTTGGAACACTTCTTTCCAGCCCCATCTTGCCTGTAAGGTCTCTTTTGAGAAATCAGCTGACAGTCTGATGGGAACTCCTTTGTGGGTGACTGTGCCCTTATCCCTTGCTGCTTCTAGAATTCTCTCCTTCATTTTAATCTTGGCTAATGTAATTATGATGTGCCTTGGTGTGTTCCTCCTTGGGTCCAACTTCTTTGGGACTCTCTGAGCTTCCTGGACTTCCTGGAAGTCTATTTCCTTTGCCAGATTGGGGAAGTTCTTTTTTATTATTTGTTCAAATAAGTTTTCTACTTGTTGCTTTTCCTCTTCCCCTTCTGGTACCCCTACAATTCGGATGTTGGGACGTTTAAAGATGTCCTGGAGGTTTCTAAGCCTCTCATCATTGTTTTGAATTCTTGTTTCTTCATTCTTTTGTGTTTGGTTGTTTCTTTCTTCCTTCTGGTCCACTCCATTGATTTGAGTCCCAGTTTTCCTCCCATCTCTTGGTTTCCTGTGTGTTTTCCTTCATTTCACTCATTGTAGCCTTCATTGGTTCTAATTTGCGACCCAAATCAACCAATTCTGTGAGCTTCCTAATCACCAGAGCTTTGAACTGTGCATCTGATAGGTTAGCTACCAGTGCTTTGAGCTGTGCATCTGATAGGTTGGCTATCTCTTGGCCACTTAGATGAATTAGCTCTGGGGCTTTGTTCTGCTCTCCTGTTTGAGCCATTTTTGGTTTTGGGGTTTTTTTGTTGTTGTTTTTTGTTTGTTTGTTTGTTTGTTTGTTTGGTCTGGTCGAGGCTGTTTCATAGAGAGAGGTGGAGCCTTAGGTGTTCTCCAGTGTTCTCCAGGGCTGGGCAGCCCAGGTGCAGAGTTGTGATGTTGGATGTGGGGGCGGGGTCCAAGAGGGAACAATGGCACTTGCTCTACTCTCTAGGATTGCAGTCCCTTCTGCCGCTTTCCCCAAGCAAATTGGGCCCTTCTGGTGCTGATTTCCATGTGGGTGGGCTTGTGTACATTCTAGGACCCTGTAGGTCTCTCCAACAAACTCTCCTGTGAGGCTGGGATTCTCTCCCAGCACTTCAATCCCCACAACTGTTTCAAATCAGTGCTTTTAGGCTTTATTTCCTGGCACTGGGGCTCTGCGTTGCGCAGTCTGTCCCACTGCCAGTTTTCACCTGGTTTATCTGCTCTCGAATGTGTGACCGTGGTCAGCCGCCTTATGCACCCTGTTTGGTCAGCTCGTTGCCTCCCCGTGCTCAGTAACCACCGCTTGGTGCACCTGGGTTTTGCCAACTGCTGCCTGGGTGCCAGGAACCACTAGCCACTGCCTTTTCTTGCTAAGATCCCTCTCTATCGGCCGCTGATTCCGCCCCTCTTACTGGTCTGGGTGAATCGTTGTCAGACTTCCATACAATTCAATTTTCTATCTGTTCTGGATGGGTTTTTTGGTTCTGTATTTTTGTTGTCCTTAATCTTGGTTGTGAGAGGAGGCACAGTGAGCCCACCTACACCTCCACCTTGGCCAGAAGTCACATTTAATTTCTTAATGACATCTACAATTTAGCCTAATCATTGAAGGCAGTCATAATTGTAAAATGAATCATCCAGAGTAGATTTATTCTCTGTCCGAAAAAGAAAAACCCACATAGTTTTTATTTTTTTAATCCAAATCAGTGTTCATATGTCCCCATTACAAACATTCTGCATTTTATTTTTTTAAATATTT
Organism: Anoura caudifer; assembly: GCA_004027475.1. Classification (NCBI taxonomy): domain Eukaryota; kingdom Metazoa; phylum Chordata; class Mammalia; order Chiroptera; family Phyllostomidae; genus Anoura; species Anoura caudifer. Next base: position 76,376 of record PVKU01002510.1, on the reverse strand, counting down.
TGTTTATTTTTAGAAAGAGAGGAAGGGAAGGAGAAAGAGAGGGAAAGAAACATCAATGTGTTGTTGCCTATTACACGGCCCCAACCAAGGAGCTGGCCTGCAACCCATGCATGTGCCCTGACTGGGAATCAAACTGGTGACCCTTTAGTTCACAGGCCAGCACTGAATCCACTGAGCCACACCAGCCAGGGCACATGCCACCTTTTAATTGTAAGATGATAGATGTGTGTGTGTGTGTGAGAGAGAGAAGAAGAAGAAGAAAGAAAAGGAGAATAAGAAAAGATAAAAAGGGAGGGAGGGAGGGAGGAAGCAAGGAAGAAAGACAACCAGTTTGTCATCTCTTTGCAATTTCAGTTCAATTTCTGGACTAGTGGCAGTCAAATGGGTTAATTTATACTAAAGTGTTAATGGCTTACAACAGCTATACTCTCCAAAGATCCCTACCACCTCTAAGCCTCTGTAAAATGTCATGAACATTAAAGAATCAAAGTAAAAACAATAAAGGAAGATTAGAGAAAAGGAGTGGGGGAGACAAGTGGTTCTCCTTACCCAGGCAATCCAATTAGGAAACTCCATGCAGTAGCAATAACTTGTTGAGCACACCAATGAGGCTGATAGATACCATTTGCCAGTAGATGGCGGTCTTCATAGTAACTGACTTGTTGGAACAACCTCCTTTCTACCAGATATTATTTGTAGTTTTCGTTGCCTTAATACATAGGTAGAATAGGAAGCTACCTGCACAGTATGAATTGAAGAGCCTTGGGTGAGATCTCCACCTGCTCAAAATTAACTCCCTCACAGATCCTTCCATTTACATCTAAAATTCAAAGTTATTCAATCCTTTGTGTGTGGTGGTGGTGATGGGGGTGCTGTGGATAGCAAGCAGTAAGGGTAATTGAGGTTAGTCACTGACACTTTAGCAGGAACTAATTTGGTATGTTAACTCAGAAGAGAAAGGAACTTGGAAAAAATGTAACAAAAACTGCTAAGTTCTAAAAAGAGGATTGATACACACAGCTTTAGTGGTTGTTTCAGTAGGACATTCTATGTGTAAGGTGAAGTGGCATGCAGGCTCTGGGCACCTGAGTTACACCCTTTAGAAAAAAAGAGGTACCGTATTTTGCCATGTATAATATGCACCCACATTTTTGGCCCAGACTTTCTGGAAAAAAAATCTTTTGTTTTAATGCTTTAATTCAATTATTTATCTATTTGTATCTAGAAACAAAACTGATTATTGTATTCCAGGGTATTATTTTGCATGCAGATACCATTGTTGCTTTCTAGAGTTACAATTTTAATGTATACACACAAATAAAAGAATTTAAAACACTTACATAGATATGGAATTAGTACTACCCATGTATAATGCACATCATTATTTTTACCTCAAAAATTTTGGCAAAAAAGTGCACATTATACACAGCAAAATACAATAGAAAAAAAAGTGGTAGATGGAAGAGATCAAATTTGCCTGAAGTCAGACCTGCCTGCCCACATTGTTTCCTTCAGCTCCTATGTGGTGATGGAGGACTTTCCTGAAGGTTTGCTGAATAGCCCCCAAAACCCCTTATTCCTTTGTCTGAGTCCAACAGACTAGATAATTCCTTGTCATTCTCATGATCCTGGATCTGTTTGAATTAGCACCTTCTTCATCTCTAGCATAGCTTGAAAAGCAAGGGGATATAGACAAAGGAATCGTTCCAAGAGGAGCCTAGATTGTGAGAAGCTTGAAAGTGGGACAGCATCTATCCGATGGTAAACTGGAGGTGAGAAGACTCATATTCAACAAGATACTGTCTTCAGAATCCAATGGCTGCCACATGGACTGTGTCAGACACTCTGTGCAAGCCCAAAAGTAGAACCAGACTTGTGGAGAAATCAATCATAATGCAATGTAAGGAAAATTTCACCTTCTGTGATAATGATTATGGTACTAACAGCTCACATTCATTGAAGCATCACTGTAGTTGGGCACTGGCTTTCACATGCCTGATCTCATTTCATAGTGACAACATTCCTGGGAAGGGGCATTATTCTTACCATTCACAGATGAAGAGGCAGAGGTTTAGAAGAGTTAACTAACATGCTCAGGGTGAGCCTGAGCATTTCGCCACTGGGGGGGCTGCTGCCTTGGATGGAAAGGGTTGCCCTGAGAGTCACCAAGTCCCCCTGCACAGTGGCATTGAAGCGAAGTGGGGACATAGGGCAGGAATGCTGTAACTAATGGAGACTCAGGATTCAATGATCTGAAATGTCCTCCCAACCCTTGGGGCATGAGGATGGCTTTAATCATTCAACGAATTTGCATGGAGTGTTGGGCAGTGCTTTAGGGACTAAGAGAGATCATATTACCTGAAGGAGGAGGGGAGGGGGGAGAAAAATTACGGAACAATTAAACAACTAGGTTTTGTTTTAAGCAGAGCTATGATAGGTACTATCTTAAAGAAATGAAAAAGTGCTATGAAAAATATATATATGGGGGCTACAATCCAGTTTGAGGAACCGATACTGAAAGCAGTGTAAGAGGTACTCCAGTAAGGCAGTAGGGGAAAGGAGGGGGACATTTCAGGCCAACAAACAACATGCACAAACTCCTGAGGCAGCTGAGGGGACTGGAGTCAGAATGGGGAAGAGCTCATCTGAAGTGATGCTGGCCCACTAAGCAGGAGGAACCACATCATGCAGATGGTTATAAGCCATGTTGAGACATTATCAGATAAGGAAGGGGGTTTGAAGGCTTTCAAGCAGGGAAGCTCTGTTTTCTCAGACTACATTGATTTCTGAATGGACATTGGAGCGATGTGAATTGAGAGTATTATCGTGAGCAAGGGAGCATCTCAGAAGTGTCACTCAGACATGTCGTGTCTTTCCACGGTGCCAGGTTTTGGGGAGAGACAACCCCAATAAGCCAATAGAGTCACACGCAGATTACATACAGAGGGGGACTTTACACAATAGAAGCAAACAGAGCAAGTGCTTGGCATGCAGTCCCAGGCACTGGCAATGCCCACAGATGGAGAGGTGGGCATCTGCCTCAGGCCAAGTGGCAATAGTGGCAGCACACATCCGGTGGAGTTGAGGTCTGTCGGGCTCTGAGCATGACCCATGGCATGGCCAAGCCCAAGCGTTGAAGGGTCTGAACCCACAAAGGGTGGCAGTCCCACTCATATCACTGTCCAGTGGAGTCCTTATCTAAGTGTCCAGACTTGTAGTTTTGGGTGTTCTGGGCTCCTCCCACAGGTGTTCCTGTTACACCCCATTTTCTCATTTCTAGGCTTTATGTTCCTTGATATAACTGTCATGGCTGACAGCAAGTCCACACCGGATTGTCAAAAGGTGTCCAAAGAGTCCACTCTGCTCTTGGTCTATACAGAGTACATAGGAGACCAGTGAGGAGGTGGTAGATGAATAGGAAATTGCCCCCCTTCCAAAAGGTTCACAAGGCAACACCCACCCACACTTGCTGGTGTGCATCTTCCTGAAGGGAAAGAAACCCAGGAAGGAAAGACAGAAGATGGGCTTGGGGCCTGGGATAGGCCTCCACCAGCCTGTCCCTGCATGGCTGACCTTTCCAGTCAACACTTGCTGAGGCTCAGAAACAGTGTCGAGCGGGGTGCTCTTAGGGGTTCTTGTGAATCATTTCATACTTAAGGACAGCTGTGTTGAGGGTAGCCCTGAGTGTCCACTTTCCACCCTGCCTGTGACCATTGGTTCCTTCCCCACCACCCAAGAGGAAGGTATGGGAAGCTAGAGCAGAAGACGAGGAAAGCTAGGCAGTGGCTAGGGAGTCAGAAGGTAAGTTCATTCTTAGAAGGAAAATCCCAAGTCAGATAATTATTCTAAATGCATAGAAGAGTTAAGAATAGCTGCGTATTTTGTGTGGATCTGGAGAATTGTGTTACTGCTGAGCCACTTGGTGGAAAGAACAAAGGAGTAAATGTGGAGAGCTCACCTATTCCTGGTTTCTCCCCCAGCTTGCTGGGTGGCCTTGGATAAGACTTTTGACCTTTTTCTCTCTCTTTCCTCATTCTCAGAGATAATTGTACTTGTCACTTTTATCTTGCCAGGATGCTATAAACTTCAAACTCGAAAGAACGGTGTTCTGGCTTGCAGTTAAAGCTGGATACAAGAGTGACCCCACGGTGTTGTTCAGACTGATTATCGGATGGCAGGATTGGGAAAGAGCCAGGTTTTGCTTCCAGCTCTCTGTAATGTCATGCAGTATTTTCCACTGGAAATCAGCCTTCACATTCTAGTATTTCTTTTTTTTTTTTTTAAGATTTTATTTATTTACTTTTTAGACAGAGGGGAAGAGAGGGAGAAAGAGAGGGACAGAAACATTGATGTGTGACAGAAACATCAATTGTTTGCCTCTCACACAGTCCCAACTGGGGACCTGGTCTGCACCCAGATGGAATCAACTGAGTGCAGGGCAGGTTTGATTCCTGCCCTGACCGGGAATCAAACCAGCAACATTTAGGTTGGCAGGCTGGCACTCAACCTGATGCCACTGAGTCACCCCAGCCAGGGCTCTAGTACTTTATAGTGTCATCCTGCAGCCAAAGATCTTTTCCACCACTCCCCTCTCACCTGCCCCTGCTCCCACGACCCACAGATTCTTAAGGCCTTTGAAACGGAAATGCTGCAGAAGCATCTTCAATCAAGTTTAAGAGCAGTTTTCCCCATTCTCTGCTAAAGTTAATAAATCTTTCAAATACAAAAGGCAACTACTATATTTAAGCCAGCCTTTGAGCCATGTTTAAACAGGAGAGATGGTTAACAAAACGAGATGGGAAAGGACAGCGAGTACAGAAATTTTTTTTGCAAGTTGCAGTCTCTAGAAGTTATTGAAACCTGACCTCTTTGGTTAATACAGCACTGCTCCAGCTCCCCTTAACCATGAGCACATGCCTGTTTCATTTTCTTCAGACAGTCACCATGTCTAAGCTTTTTTACCCATTTGTTCATTGTCTCTCCACTAAAAGGAGAGGTGTTTAAGCTGAGACTGTGTCTTGTTCAGCAGTGTTATCACCAGCACTTAAAACTGTGTCTTGCACATAGTAGTTATAATTTGTAAGCTATGTATAATACATTTCTACCCACCAGACTACAAAGTCTATAAGGGCAGAAACCTTGACTATTTTTCACCATGATATCCTTAACACCTAGAACCCCAAGCACTGGACAAGTGTTTGATTGATGAATGAATGAATGAATATAGGCTGAGAAGTCCAGGAAGAATTCCTGGAGGAAAAGGAATATTAGCCAGTCTTGGAAGAATTGGTAGAGTTTGGATATCATTGTTAGTTTAATTTCCCTGTTCAATTACATCTGATATTAATGATAATGAGCTAGCATGTACTGAGTACTTGTAGTGTGAAGCATTATTTTGGGCACTTTATGACCATGTTTTATATTCCAGAGAATATATTTGGACTAGCTTGTAAGTCAACCTGAAATAATTTTCTGCTTTAAAAAAATCAGTGTTGACACATACTTGTCATGGGAGTCAGCCATTGTTCCAGTGATGCTCGGAACAGCTGCCATCCAGAGGAAGCCAGAGGAAGCTCCTCCTGCCTGCTGTGTAAGCAGCTGGTGGGTTAACAAGGACCACCCCAGGCCCCAGAGCTATCAGCAGCTGCTTGAGTGGATGTAAATTCTGCTGCTCAGAGAGTCCAGCTGATGAGGCCAGAGGGACTAAACGTGGCTATTGGTATGACCTGTGTACATCAGCCCTACTGTACAGGAAGATTTTTAATTCCTAAAGTTCCACCAGTTAGGTGGGAAGTCTTTAAGTATTGTAACAAGGACCTCTCTGTACTGCCCCTTGTAGTATAAGCTTCCGCTGCTAGGTGAGTGTTCTAGGAACCCATCTGTATCAGCTTACTAGCTGGCATTGTTGTGAGAGACTGTGTTCGGCTTCAGTGAATTTGGTTTGAAGACTCTGTCAACACCTTTGCCCATTTCATTATGGGTGATTTATGAGCACACCTGCCCACATCATGCTAAGTGTTCAGTAGTTTTGACCCAAAATGGCATGACTCCTGTAACCCAACTGTGCTATTCATCTAATCTTGCCCCAAGTGACTTTGTTTGCCCTTGTGGAAGAGGTGAAACAAAAAAACAACAGAAGCACTAAAAGGCATCAAAACTGATGAGTTCAAAAACTATTTTGAGCAGTGGAAAAAGGTCTCAATGGGTGTATTGCATCAAATGGAGAATACTTTGAAGGTGGTTGAAGTTTAAACATGTAAGAGTAAATACACAATTTTTTATAAATAAATTCTGGGTTTTTTTGGGTCCCCCCTTGAATTAACATGGCTATGCTAGAACATTTACTTTCCACACTTTTCTTCAGTCCTTTTCAAGGCTACAAAGCCAAATTCCTAAATTTGTAGATATGGAAACTAGAAGGAGCCATAGAGATGAATTAGACCAAGCCTCCATTCGAGGGCTGAGCCCTTTATTTGATGGAGCCCAGAGGGACCCCACCTTGCCCAGGGTGCGCAACTAGCTGGTGCTAGCTAGGGTTCAGTCTCTTAGCCCAACGGCCGGTACCCTTGTGTCGGTTTTGTTCTAACCGTTTTTTTGCAGCACTGTTACTAGCAGTTCTATTGTTTTCATCTTTTTAAAATAAAGATTATATTTATTTATTTTAGAGGAAAAGGAAGGAGAAAGAGAGGGAGAGAAACATAGATCAGTGCCTCTCGCATGCCCCCAACTGGGGACCTGGCCTGCAACTCAGGCGTATCCCCTGACTGGAAATCAAACATGACCTTTCAGTCTACAGGCTGGTGCTCAGTCCACTGAACCACAGCAGCCAAGGTTGTTTCCATCTTTTTAAAAGCAGTAGTAAGTAGTATGTTATTAATTTATAATACTATTAATAATATCATCAATCAAACAATTCTATGTCAACCTTAGTGCTAAAGGTTTTATTTAACTTTAACTTTTATTTAACTTTATGATATGTTTTATTTATTCAGAATGATGGAAGTTTCGGGTTGAAAGGAATATCTTCTGAGAACATAAATTATAATTTTTCTATTATTTAAAATGTGATTCATTACTCCTAACACACGCACACACATACACCCACACACACACACTCAAACAACACACACAGTGACATTGTTTTGGGAGGTAGCACATTTAGTAGAAAATTCTCAGGCTTTGGCAACAGATGACTTGTGTCCTAATCTAGATTCTAGATTCCACTGTCTTCTAAATGTGACTTCGGCAAGTTGCTCAGCCTCTCTGAGCTTCTGGTTCCTCATTTTTAAGTCAGGGTTCATAAAACTGAACCTATCTGCTTTGTATCATGTTACCCTGCCACCTTGGCTACAATAACTTGGACCAAAGATGGGTGCCTGTGATCCCCTCTAGAATGCCAGCCACCTTGATATTAGGCTAGCAGGGGTGTCAAACTCACTTTCACTGGGGGCCACATCAGCCTCACCGTTGCCTTCAAAGGGCTGAATGTAATTTTAGGACTGTGTAAATGTAACTACTCCTTAACTAGGGGCAAGGAACTTAGCGTTGCCACCAGGTAGAAACAAGGTGCGGGGCCGGATAAAACAAGGTGGAGGGCTGGATTCAGCCCGTGGGCCTTGTGTTTGACAACTGTAGGCTAGACTGGCCAAGGGGAACTCCCAATTAAATAGTGACTAACACATCAGAGCCTTCCGTAGGTCATTTGAACATGAGATACTCTGAAGGGACAGAGAGTGCAGGGCTCCAGGGCCTTGAGACACAGAGAGAAGGAGTCATAGAAGCTCTTCATAACCAGAAACATCATGGAACAGGAGAGAAGAGGGGTAGAAATTGGTCATCTGGTAGTGGCACTAAAGATAAATAGTTAAGGGGCACACTGGCCCTCACAGAGAGAAAGCAGCAATCAAGGCCACAAGGCAGAAAAAGCAATGAATAGGGAGATGGTGGATGTGGGAAAGGAACAAAAAGAAGCAGTGAGCAGCAGTGACAGAAGCATGTCCACAGGCCTGGAAGAGGGGCCTCCACAGCAGGGACACGTTCCTGAGTGGCTCTCAGGCCCCTGCAGGTGCTGTGGCCCTGCCATCTCAGCATATTCTGGCAGCTGCTTATTAAAATGAGTTCCAGGTATATTGTAGAGATAAATAGAGAAAAAATAAAACATGGCTCTTCCCCTCAGGGAGTGCTTCATCTCTCATTCTCATAAAAGTTGAACTCATAAAGAACACATGAAATAGAGTCTAGTCGCTAAAGCCACATGCTTCGTAAATGAGCAGGATGGACTTAATCTCTAGCTCATCCATCTGCTGTGTAATCTGGGAAGAATTTCTCAATCTCACAAGGGCTTGTCTCATCCGTAAAAAGGGCACAATAATAGCACCTGTGCACGGGGTGGGCATGAGACTCAATGAAACGGTGCAGCCTTTATTAATCTTGGATCGGTGGCATTTCCTCCACCACAGCCACACCTCTTGTCCTAATTCACATGCCTCTGGTTCTGCCATCAGCAGGAATTCTGCCCTCCTTTGCTGCCCTCTGTGCCCTCCAAGCACAGGAAGGACAGAAGACCAAGGAAAGTGGGTAAAGAGAGCTGCTTCTGGTTATCACAGGGGAGGAGGACTCAGGGTCCAACTTCATACAAGTAATCACACTGATCCCTCTCGGGGTCCCCTGGCCTGATCACCCAGGCCTCTTTTTCCTCTCCAGCACCAGGCCTGCACTCAGCAGCCACTCTGTGCTGGAGACGGGACCTAGGACCCAGATGCTCCAGCTGCAAGCAAGTTCCTAGAAAGTCCAGTGAAATGGATGTCATTCCTTTTCTGTGAGTAATCAGCCCCAACAAAGCCCACTGGTATTTCCGAGTCCATTCCCAGTGCCCAGAGCCAGGTCCAGAAACATAGCAGCTGCACAGAGTGGAATGCAGCTCTCCTGCTCTGTCCTAGACTTAGTCTTGGGGAAAGACTCTGGGCCCCAAAGTGGGGAGGCACTCTCAAGGTCATCTCATTCATGCCCCTGCCTTGGGCCCTAAGATTCTAAGACATGGGTGTTTGGGGGCCGTTATAACCCACCCGAGTGTGGGGGCCATGGGAGCCACTATGGGGACAGGAAGATGATATCATTTTATCTTCTCAATATCCACTAGAACAGGCTGCAGTAGAGGGGGAGGAAATAGAGAAAGAACGGCTCAGCCCCCCAAGGGTGTCTCCCCATCCCACTTCCACCCCACCTTTCCTTCTTCAGTGTCCAGGCCAGACCAGCCCTGTATCTCCCTTCTTCCAAGCCACTATTCAGAGTCTGTCACAGCCACCATTCCTGGAATCTCAGAGCTTCAGGGCCATTCCTTCTTCTTTCCAAATCACAGCAGCAGGGTTTCACTGAGAGTGACTGTGGGCCCAGGTCCACTGCCGGGGTGGGGTGGAGAGGGGCATATCTTTTGTCTGAACTCATTTGGTTGTCACGGTCACCCTGCTGAGTGGTATTCCTGCCCCAAGAGGAAACTGAAGCACAGCAAAATTAAATTACTTGCTCGAGACCCTGCGACCAGTCTTTCCATTACCTGGACAAACCTTCTGGAACTTCCAGGCTGATTTTCAAGGCACAGCAGCTTCCTCCACTGACTAACATCCAAAATGAAACAATGGAAACCTCACAGCCCACACAGCTAACTGCTCCAGAGCCCCAGCAGGAAGAGCTCTAAGTGTCCTCTCCAAATGGTGACACTGGCCTCCTGCAAGTTTAAGGCAGGCATTGACTCTTCCCAGGGCGCAACTCCTAGGTGGGAGGGTTTCCTCTGCACACACTGCCTGCATGAATTCTGAACAACCCTCCCTCCACTGCCACCTTCCACCAAGCAATATCCCTGGGAGGAGCCATGGGGTTAGTGCCCCCCAAACCTGTTATCCTGCAAACACCCTGATTATTTGGGAATTACCAGCTCAGAAAAGGAGATTCTTGTAAGCACACTGTTGCCTGTGTTTTTTTTTTTTTTTTTTTTTCGGG